>JAEIFT010000188.1:0-498973 GCA_018904225.1 Lordiphosa mommai
CAGTGAAAATATACTTTTGAAATGACCTATCGCACGCTGTAGAGGAGTGTCGAGTATAGCATTTCTCATACTTAGTTTGTTCAATACACCCCAAAATTGATTATGGCCTCAAAACTGCTTTTTATTTTTTTACACCATTAAGTTAAAATACCTCGCGCATGACCTCAGTCCGTATGTTTCAAACTCCCTGAAAATTCTGATAGCAAACGTCTAATGATAATCAGTGGAGATATATAGCTGAGAAATGCGGGTTACAGATATGGAAATTTCCCTTTTTTATAAAATTTCAACTTTACCCACCATTGGTTTAACTATTTTGTTCTAAGCGATTTTTTCTTAAATTTTATGGTAAAAGTCCATTCAATTCTACGTTAAACACAAGTGGTATGTTTATGCCTGTCCGGAAATTTAAATTATGTTTCTTAAATACAAAAAAATATATATTCACGTTTATGCTTTTCGAATTCTGGACCAATATTGCCATTCTCCATATACCGTTACCCCATAAGGGTAGATAGGTAAGTAGTTCCAGCTGATCCCGGGTGGGGGCCACACAAAGACCATTTGAGATATGTTTCGCCTAAGATGTCTAACAGGATCTTTGACGTTTTAGAGAATGGCATTATATTTTGAGGGACTCTTGGTCGCGTTCCAAGGGGGTGTAAAGGTGTTTCAGTCTTGGCCTGACAACTGCGGGACAGCCGCTGATATGAGCTAAGTTAAGTTTAAGGGGATTCACGTTAAGCACTTTTTGACTGTTGATTTGCCAATTACTCGCTTATTGTTTCATGGACATGATTTTAAAATATTGTAACTGTGGATATTTTGTCCTGTTTAAACGGGCTTCAACCAAAAGCTGTGGGGACGAACATATGTTTGTTCGATGCAGCCTACATTTTTATTGAATGATCTTATTAGCATAATCTTTGTGACCATCCCACATCGCCTATCCCATACCCATAGCATGCCTTTAAAGTTTATCCTGAAAGAGTTAGGTTTTATTTATGTTTTGAGATTTCGTATAGACAAGTCCGCGATACACAGAATGTACAATAGAAAACAGATACGGATGATTCATCGCTAGCAACGACTATAAAGCAAAGTTCTTTAAATAAAATACCAAGTAAACCGAAGTAAAACGAAAGAGCACCAGCTATTAAATAAAGTACAGTTAGATTCTATTCGTCGGTATTGCCTCGTCGGACCATATGTGGCAAAAATTTGGTGCATGCACATAATTTTTTCGCCAGGATGCATGCACCTAATTTAATCAGCAGGTAGCTCATCACCACCAGATGCCTTATAGATTTTGAGAATTTTTTGAGTAAACGATATTATCCTGATCCTGTGAGTCTATCATCTATATCTACGATTGGTGGCCTCGTGTTCTTTCTAGAAGCGGTATTATGTTCGTCGTCGCCTCTTGCGGTTCTGTGGCCAGATTTTATTTTGCTTATCTGAGCTGTTCTTCTTCTTCCCGATTTACCAATATTTTTGTCCTATCTACCCTTATGGGGTAACAGTAAATGGAGAATGGCATTATTGGTACAGAATTTGTAAAGCATAAACGTGAATGTATATATTTTTTTTGTATTTAAGAAATATAATTTAAATTTCCCGTCAGGCATAAACATAGTATACTTTTACTTGTACACACTAAAAAGTAAGCACACTAAAAATAAATCAAAGTTTACTTATACTGACACTCAACTATGTTAAAAAATGTAAAACAAACAAGGTGTGCTCTGAAATCTGTGAATAGCGTCGTCAAATGGTAACCAAAATTATTGGGACCACTTGTGTTTAACGTAGAATTGAATGGACTTTTTACCATAAAATTTATGAAAAAAATCGCTTAGAACAAAATAGTTAAACCAATGGTGGGTAAAGTTGAAATTTTATAAAAAAGGTGAAATTTCCATATCTGTAACCCGCATTTCTCAGCCATTGCGTTGAATCTATATAACCACTGATTACAATATATTAGATTCATTCCGTTGCTATCAGAATTTTCAGGTTTGAAACATTCGGACGGTCATTGCGCGAATTATTTCAACTTAATGGTGTAAAAAAGGCAAAAAGCAGTTTTGGCCACATAACTTCAGATTTTGGGGTGTATTGAACAAACTAAGTATGAGGAAATGCTATACTCGACCAGCCCCACAATCTGCGCTGGGTCTCGTGAAAAGTATATTCAAAATTTTTTGATTTGTAACACTGTGTAATTAATTGAGTAGTTTGATTTGAACACAAAATCAAATTTCCATATTTTCATCCATAAAATTTCATATAAAAAGTGACCAAGGATGACATGCTTGGCCCGACTTTTTGCTACACCCAGAGAAATAATTGAGCTATTAGGGTAAATAGATTAAATTGTTTTTATCACTTTTAACATGGAAGCAAATACAGAATTTGAACTATTTATATATATTATACAAAGAAAAGTGACCACGGATGACACGGTTGGGCTGCACCCAGAAAAACGATTGAGTTATTGGGGTGAAAAAATTTAATTTTCCGGCACTTTTGATTTAGAAAAATACGCCGAAATTCTAGGATTTTTTTTATCCCATATTTTCAAAAAAGTGACCAAGGACAGCATGATAGGATCTTCGAAAAAAAATTGTTGCTACACCCTGAAAAATAATTGAGTAGTTTGATTTGGTCACAAAATCAAATTTCATAAGATGGCATATAAAAAGTGCCCAAGGAAGACATGCTTGGCCCGACTCTTGGCTACACCCAGAGAAATAATTGAGCTATTAGGCACTTTTGATATGGAAACACTAACCAAATTTGAATTACATCGTTCATAAAATGTTATTTTTAATATACACAAAAAAGTGACCAAGGATGACATGGTTGGGCCTGGAAAGTGCATTTACTACACTAAGAAACAAATTTCGATATTTTCATGCATAAAATGTTATTTGTTAATGTTATAATCTTTATCATTAACAAAATTTTAGAAACCCGAGTGTCGCCGGGTATAAAGCTACTGGAGAATAAAAACAAGGACAAAGATATTTCATCAAAAAAGGTTTTATTTATACTACCACAATATTCTCCACAAAAATCCATACATATTAAGCCAATTTTCGATACACTTTTGAAACTCGGAATGAGAAAGCTTTTGCAAATATTAACAGATTTGATTTGGCCACGCTCGCAATTGCCATCTCACTGAGTTTGGAGACGAGGCAACTTCCATAATTTCTTTCAGTGCTGTTGCCCATTCAGTTGATGTGTATTTGAAGTTGGCTTTTTAATTAAAATAAATATTTAATTAAAATTGTAATTAGAAATTAGTTGCGGGCAATGGCTTAAAGACAACACAAAATGACAACGATATGGATGTATAAGTATAAGTTGGCAAATGTCTTCGTCTCGACAGTTGCACTCCACTTGCTGATTAAAAACTATCAACTTTGGCAACCATTTCATATAGCCACTGGCAAGTGGCAAGTAGCAAGTGACAAGTGGGCGTGGCAGCAGCAACAGCAAGCGCAATGGATTCGATTTCAATAACATTTAGTGGCAAATTCTCTCGTTCCTTTCGACGTTTTTGCGCTTTTAACGACAGCGCATCGCATTAAGCCAAAGCAAAGGCAAAAGGAGCAGCAATAGAAGGAGCAACAGCAGCAGCAGCAGCAGAAGGACTAATGTCATGCCATTAAGTTGAGAGGGTTTTTCTTTCTTTCTGTTTGTGTTTTTTTTTTTTTTTTTTGCGAGGGAAGGGAGTAGGAGTAGGTGTACCAGCGGTTTCCAATTACATAAAAACACACATCAAAATTGAATGCAAAGGGAGAAGAAAAAGAACAAGATTAAGGTAGAGGCATAGAGAGGAGTACAGGTGATTTGTGGGGGAATTCCCACATTTTCGCGATATAGGTAAGTTTAAATTACAATTTTTGACTAATTAATAATGAATAATTAACTATAATACATCAACAGTGTGGTCGGGGGGGGGGGGGCTTACACACACAGAAACATATGCCTTTCTGACTGGCAGTAAAGGAATTTAATTCGTTTTCTTCTTTAATTTTAAAGATTGCTTTGTTTCAAGCTATAGAGCTGAAATTTTGCACAGAGTCTTTTTTTCACGCTGATTATATGTCGGAACCGCTGGAATGGCGGACAACCCAGCACAATTGCCAAATTATTTCTATATGGCCGTTTTCATTATGTCGAACGCGACCGTCAAACACACATAAAGTGAAAAAAGTCTTAAAAAAAACATTTTTATTTTGTCAGAACGCTTAACTTCAAGCTCCTTATTAGCCCTATAAGTGGTGCTAAGGTTGATTTTATGCAATTTTTACTTTTCAAGAAAATTGCAAAAAACCAAGACATTCGCACGGGTCAAGAACGAAAGTGATTTTTGCAACCAACAATTCAAAAGCCGATTTCAGAGAAAATTTACACAGAGAAAAAAAATGATATGAAATGGCAGTCATTTCCACATTTTTTCATATCAATTTCACTCCGATATGACTAAGATTAACTTAATATGATAAAAAATATCAAAACGATCTTTTCTATAAAAAAAAAATTGACTTGTCTGGGGATTGAACTCGAGACCTTGCGTGACGTCTCAATGCAGTCCTCAAGGTACACATTTATAAGAAGACGTCTAAGAAACTATTTATATTAAGTATGAAAAAATTGATATTTTTTAAAAGATCATTTTAACCAGCAAAGATTAAATTGATCTTGAGCTTTTTTTCTCTGTGTAGGCAATACTTCAATGTGATGTCACTTTAAAATGGTTTTGGTTTTACCCGAAAAAAACCTTTCTTTTATTCAAATTTAATTTTAAGCATATTCGCACGAGACATGTCGCACGGGACATTTTCTTTTAACATGCTTATTATGTTATTTCTGTTGCTATTTGACGAAATTTCATTTAAACAAGCTTAGAAAAAATGTTTTTAATGTATTTATTTTCACATAATAACAAAAAGACAACAAATTTTTCAAAAATATTGGAACGTCTTTCAACTTTTCTCTCTACTTTTTGCAACTCTCTTAATTTTTTTTTGCCGCCTTTTTTTTGCTCATTTAGATTTATTTAATTAAAAGTTATGATTTTACAAAAAATTAAACATTTACCGAAGAAAAAATTTTTAATTTCACGCTTACAATGTCGCACGGGACCAACTTTATATAAGTATTAAGTTCACAAATCTTTTTTTAATTTTTTTTACATTTTTTATTATACCCGTTACTCGTAGAGTAAAAAGGGTATACTAAGTTCGTTGAAATGTATGTAACAGGCAGAAGGAAGCATTTCCGACCCCATAAAGTATATATATTCTTGATCAGCACCAATAGCCGAGTCGATATAGACATGTCCGTCTGTCCGTCTGTCCGTCCGTCCGTCTGTCCGTATGAACACCTAGATCTCAGAGACTATAAGAGCTAGAGCTACCAAATTTTCAGTGTAGACTTGTATTGTTTGCAGGCAGATCAAGTTTGTTTCAAATTTTGCCACGCCCCCTCCCGCCCCCCGCAATTTGAAAAAAAACCTCATATCTCCCACAATTTTGAAAATAGACTGTTCAAACCTTCTAGACATAAATTTTAATCATCATTACCTGTCGATCCGCCATACATCATTTTTCGATCAAATGAACGATTAAAGAGTTGCCACCCACGCAATTTGAAAAAAAACCTCATATCTCCCACAATTTTCAAAATAGACTGTTCAAACCTTCTAGACATAAATTTTAATCATCATTACCTGTCGATCCGCCATACATCATTTTTCGATCAGATGAACTATAGTAGAGTTGCCACCCCCGCAATTTGAAAAATACCTCATATCTCCCACAATTTTAAAAGTAGATAATTCGAACCCTCTAGACATATATGTTAATCATCACTACCTATCGATCCGCCATACATCGTTTCCTGATCAGATGAACGATAGAAAAGTTCACGCCCCCGCAATTTAAAAAATACCTCATATCACCCACAATTTTGAAAATAGATTGTTTGAACCCTCTAGACATTTTAATAATTATTACCATTCGATCAGCCATACATCATTTCCTGATCAGATGAGCTATAGTAGAGTTGCCTCCCCCGCAAATTAAAAAGAAACTCATTTCTCCCACAATTAGGATATGTTTATATCCTGAGTAACGGGTATATCGAAGTCGAGCAGGGCCGACTTTAACTTACGCTCTCGTTTGAATTGTATACAAAATCTTTATTTATACTTAATATTGGATAAGCTTTCTGCATGTACTTTCGAAGCACTGATAACAAATGTTATTTTTCAATGTCGCACGGGACACCAAAATTTGAAAGTAAAAAAATTTTAATTATTTTGCAATTGCATAGTCTGGCATGTATTTTTTTACACTTTGTTCCCTTGGAAGTATTAAAGAAAGCAAAAGTCTATCCATAAAGACAGGCATTTAAGAACTTTTATCAAAAACAAGTAAGAAAGTCGGTCAAGCCCGACTGTAATATACTCTGTACCTGTTTGTATATAACTGATAACTTTAAAGTGTGAGGGTTTTTCAAAATCTGGGAATGGCAACTCTTTTGACTATCGTTTATCTGGTTGGAAAACGATGTATCGAGGCTCGATAAGTAATGATGAGTAGAATTACCCTAGTACATAACTCGTAAAATTATAAAATTTGTATATAATTTCCTAATAACATAAACGTATCTATATTAGTCAAAGCGCGGGAATCACGCGTGATTTCTGACCGCAGGCCATCTCAATTGCATCGCCCCTCTCATACTTGGTGTTTGCCTCCTTATCAAATATCTATTGGAAAGAGGGGAGGGGGAAACAAAAAAGCTGAGCAGTCCAGTTAACTAAGGCCGTCAAGCCAATTCCAATTGGGAAATTACCAGTAAGCTATTGCCCTCTCGCTCTCTCTTTGCCGTTGTTGTCGTTGAATTAAATTTTCTTTTACTTATAGCGCCACTATTGTTCATCTGATCGGAAAACAATGTATGGGGTTGATAAGAAATGATGAGTAGAATATATGTCTAAAAGGTTCGAACAACCTAACTCCAAAATTGTGGAAGATATTACGTTTTTTTCAATTTGCGGGGAGGCAGGGGGCGTGGCAAAAACTAAAACTAAACTCTCCTGCTCTCAGTATAAGAAATATATGTTCCATACACCTCAAACCTCTATCTCTTACCATCTCTGAGATCTCTTCTTCCGCACGTTTCTTCTCCGCAATATCTGTTACCTCCTGTAATAATATTAGAATGAGACAAGTTTGCATTTGAATTTTTTGAAGTGGGTTATGAATAAATGTAAAATTGGCTTAGAAGAGTTGAATTTGATGGGTCTCCCACGAAAATATCATAAATCAAAGTGTTTTGAAGAACTTTTAATTTTTTCTTGGGCTCGGTAGACTTTTCGATGAATATGCCCATATGGAAACGGTTGGCCATGGTAACCATTTTCACGGCTCTTGTGTGGATATTCAGAAATTGGTCAGCTGTTTGTTGTTCTTTTCGCTCTCTAAGTTATTTTTTTTAATAATAGTTTCCGTCCCTTTTGGTTTCAACTAAAGCATTTATATTGAGTTGTGGGTACCAATTAGATATTTATAGCATATAATTTTGAAGAAACTCTGATGCTTGCATTCAAATTATTGTGAAAGCCTTATTTTTTGAACCTAGGGTCCTAAATAGTGGCCATTCTTGTGATTGTTTTTTTTGTTTACAGATAGAAACCGGGGTTTTACTGACTCCAGTAAAATTAGCTGCAACATTTTCCCTTCGGGAGTATTCAAATCTGGTGAAAGATGCTTCACTTTGTGATACAGTCAACAAATCAATGGTATTATAGGGGAACAGTAACATATTTTCCACCATACCACAGATCGACAGATGAACAGGCACTTGACTAATGCCTAATTCTATTTAGGACCATAACAAAACCAATTCTTTGGATAGGCTAAAAAAATTCGAAACTAAATGTATCCTTAAAAAAAACATTTCCTCGTTATTGTTTAAATAACTTTAGAGTCAGTGTTCGCAGTATTAAATATCAATTGTACCTTTGCTTAGAAATTTATTTACTGCAAAATTCTTTAATTAAATAAAATTCGACTTACATGTTACAAGTTTGTCTGTTCGTTGGCACTTCCTTAACACAGAATCCTGCAAGTATACAAAAAACATAAATAAAATCAATAAAAATAAAAATATTGGTACACAAATCAATTATAGAATTTCATTCTCTCAACGTGTTGTTCTTCTTCTTCTACTACAATTTTTGCACTAATATTAATGCAGGGGCACAACAATGTGGGCAAAGGTATTCAATTGAATAACGAAGAAATGCAAAGTGGCATGCGCCCGTGAAAGATATTGCATGTAAAAAGCACAAGGATAACGAGACAGGATAACACGCTGATGAATGCCCACGAACAAAAGAGGGAATGCGTGCTGATGGGTGGGAGAGGGGAGAATGGGGGGGCGTGGCAGTTGAAAAGCAATTGCAACTGCATTTTAATGTATTTTCATCTCAACACAACAGCAACAGCAACAAGATGCCAGAGCAGAAAGTGGGCGTGACCAACGTAAGAATTTCCATTTTGGCAATGATGTGTCGGAGCGGAGGGGGGGAGCAGGATATGGAGGATGGCAGCTCAATGCAATTGCAAATGAGCTTGGGATGGCCCCAGGGAAATATGTATAATGGTTTCTTACTTGTTTTGCTTTCGATTAAGCCAAATACGTTTATCGAATGAATCGATCTGTTCGGAAAACCAAAGCAGCATTAAAGGTGAGAAATATAAATATTAACATTGGTTGAACTATATCTTTCAAATAAATTTATTTCTTAGGTGTATATTTTTATATATTTATCGATAACAACGATTTTTGAGTTTTCATTTAAGTATTACCGTATTTGAGTTGAATTTTGTAATAACTACGTACAGTTTGGATGTTGTTTTCTAATTTTTCTCTATTCATTTATGTTCCATCATTGAAAAATTAAAAGCTAAGCAGTTTATCGATGACTGCAGAATGTCAAAAATGTTTCAAATTTAAATCTATTTAGGGCCGATTTCTTATCTCCTACATAGCACTATCAGTCACTTAAACTTACAACTAAGAGATTAAAAATTGCTTTCACTGACACATAGCATCTATCTAAAAGTTGAGAAGTGGGACCCAAGTCAGACACTGTGTAATATCCTTTCATTTCACTTAAACAATTTATCGATAATTTTGATTTTTCTAATTTTGAAGTGAATTTTTGCCTGGCTGATTGGAAAGCGGTTTTAATCGCATTTGCTTATAAGTGAATTAATAGGTAAATAAACTAAGATTTATCGATAGTTTCGATATATATTAATTTTAGAGTTGCTGTATATTTTTTTCAAAAGAAAACTGGGAAGATTGACTTTGTGATAATTTTATTAACAATAAAAAACTTCCTTTTCGGCTCAAATAATTGATCGATTAATTCGATTCTTTCACCCAAAAGAACGTAAAATATTTTGAATCTCGCAGAATTGCTTTTTAAGCTATTTAAACTTTATTCATACTTTATGAAATAAGGACTTAATTACTACGTTTATGCTTATAAAAAAGCATGCTTTCTTGCCCCTCAAAGTATACAAACTTTATTTTCTTTAATTATTATTTTTTGAAGGAGATAATTTAAAGTCAAGTATGGCAGCATCTTACATCAGCCACATTGTGCATTCACTTAGATTGTCGGACCAGTCGCAGTTATACAAAAATAATAATTGTTAAGGCTAATAATATTTACCTTTATTATTTATATTCATAAACAAAGCATACTTTGAAGGGCAAAAATCATGATTTTTTATTTGTACATAAACGTTTTAATATATAGTTTTGATATTTGCTGATTTTTTTTTAAAAGTTGTATAATTTTCAAAAGAAACTGATAAATTCCACAGTTTATTGATAATTTCTGTCATAAGAACAATTGTTTGTACAATATATTAATCGATAATGTCGATTTTTCTAAGTTTGTGTAAATACTTAAACATTTTAAAGAGGTTATAAAAATAAACTCTAATATTGATGAATTGGAAACCAACGAGGATTTAATACAAACATTTTGTATTAGTAAATTTAATAGTCAAGCGATTAGTCGAGTACTTTTATGTATGTTTTTTATTGCCAGTTAGAGAATATTATCAAAAAATAATAGTTATATGTCACAACATGATAATGTGTTCACTCAACAAGGTCGTAGCCAGCTTTCGATAAATGTGGGGTCAAAAAATGCTTGAATATTTTTAAAAAAGATATTACGTATTCGTAATATTACATTTGTGCCCAACCTTTGCGATACAAATGTTTTATCTTTTACTTATGTTACTTAAGTGGTGTTTAGAGCTTGGAGATTTCTTTCAAATAAAAAAAAAAATACTTTGATTAGCATGCTTCGGCAACTAAATAAAATAACTGAATCTAATAATATTAATAAATATTAAAAAGGTGTAAATAAATTACTTTGTTAATAATATTTAGGTAAAAATAAAATAAAATAAAGAATTTTTTTTTCAGACCCTTTAAAAAGAATTCAAATGGCCAATTAAAAAGTTGGTGCCGGCATGGAGCACCTTAACTTAGTGTAAAGTTGTTTATGGTCTTCTAAAATCGTTATTTTTTTAACAACAAAATATGTTAGAAGTATTTGAGCATTTGGACCGATTTTTTCCAACAAAGGATGGTCGTAGAGGATGCATATGGGCAGAAAGGTCCATCGTGACCGAAAAATAATATATTTGATATATATTAAAATCAGGGCTTCAAACCCAAATAATTTTTGCGGAGGTCCGGTTGGCGGGTTCGAACCATAATTTACCAATGGTTAAGGTTTAGAAATTTAAGGTTCAAGGTTTTTATTTTAAGGTTTTGGTTCCAACCTTGTTTCGTCCCAAGTTATTGAAAATAAATTAAATTGATAAAAATATTCAGAATTTCTACATTTTCGTTTACTTGTACATTCGATATAATTTTTTCCTTTTAAATTTATTATTAGTATTTCATCGAGTAATTGATGGTCTATTCGTCTTGTTTGATCAGGCAAAATAAAATTTATGGTTGAAAACCCCGCTTAACAAAGATTTCTAACTTGCTGAACCGAACCGAAAGTTCTGGTTCGGAACAGATTCACATATTTTTTTACAAGAGGTTCGGTTTAAGGTTCGCTTCACAGTAAAAGAAAAGTCGGAATCGCGGGTTCTAAACCGGATTGCAGCTCAGCTTGAAATATGTCATTTGTGCCGAAACCACCCGGATTGGATGCTTATTTCATACAGCTGCCAATGGAATGGGTTTTCCCAGATCAGCTATATTTTAATGACATCGCGACTACGGCCGTCTTTCTGACAAAATCAATATATTTTATTTCGATAAATTTAAAAAATAATAATATTGAAATAAACAAAAGCTGTTTTGTTTTAGAACTTTAACAAAGTTCACATGACTTCTCTCAATGACCTTATTAATTATTATAACAAAAAAATGTTTTCTTATGTTTTTAGCAATCTTTATAATGTTAATTAGCAAGTTTAGCCTGCTCGAGGTCCGGTAATTGTGTTAGCTCACAACGTAAACAACTTATGCACTGACAAGTAAGAAGTCACATTAGAAAGGTCACCAAATACATTTCAAAACCCATAAGTGACGGCACGCTTTTTCGGTTTGTTAACGAAACTAGACAAAAGTTTCAAAAAAGCAAGCACACTCTTTTCAATACAATTTGTACAAATTTAACGGCCGTTTTAAGATTTCTTTTTTACTGAAAGCGTCTGCCGTTTGAGCATAAGCACTACACCAAAAAATTGACAATAGATGTTTGCTTGTCTTTGTTGCTTTCAGTGCTTGCAGTTCTCAACTGCTTAAAGCAGGGATGCCCATAGCCCGCTTACGACAGAGCAGACACCAATACATATAATTAAAAACACTTGTTTAAAAAAAACAATCACATGAAAGAGATGAGAGTAACCGGTTATATCCCGGTGCTGTGTGCTCCTCTGTGTGTCTAAAGCTGCGCGCATTGCAACAACAATTGAGCTGTAAGAGCGTAGGCTTTGGGCACCCCTGATTTAAAGTATTGATTGCAGTTGGCAAACCTGGGAAGTCTGTATGGCCAACCTGGTCGTTTTTTTTGAGTGCATGTTAGTATTTCTAATTCAACAAAATATTAAATAAGTTTTTCATCTCTTGAACTTGAAATTACAAAAAAAAAAAAAAAACAAAACCGAAAATTGATGCAAAAGTTATTTATTTATTTATTTAAATATTAGCTATAATACATTTATTACTAAATAATATTAAAACTAATAGTGAATAGGGTACGAGTAGCTAGACCTTAGACCAAAAGTTAAATCTGTTTATGGTCTATTTTAAAGTTGGTGCACATGAAAAAATAACGAGCCCTTAAGCAAATTTTTATAACCCAGCGCATCAAGTGCAAAGTAGACTTTGTAGCAGCTGTACCTCAACACACACACCCCCCCTCCACACGAAGCTTCACCAATCTTACCTTGGCTGTGTTGCATGTTTCATGTGCCCTAGCATGTTGCATGCCTCAGTGAGCAATAAGTTCGACAAACTCATTTCATTAAGCTCGGCGCTGCATAAAAAACGAGCTAATGCGCTTGGCCCAGCCCCCAAGCCCAAGCTCCTACCCCCGTCCCAGTGTCTGCTGCTGCTGCTGCTGCTGTCGATGTCTCATCATTTATTGGCAAGCGCTTTTCAACGGATTGCCAGCAGTTTGCACACATCGGAGCAGCACCAGGACCAAGATCCTGCAAGTGTCTGTTGCTATTTATTGCCAGCCGCTTGCAGCTCGTAGCGTCGCACTCTAAAGCCATCAATTTTTTATTAGATTATATAAAATTTACCAACGATTTATCTATGCTCAGAGCCGCTCGCATGTCCCCCCAATCTACCCCCACCAGCCCAGCAACCGTCGCGGCTGTCAACAACTGTTTATCCGATTGCAGGCAATCCAAATGCTGACGACAAGGACAACGGCGGATGTATGGCTTGCAGTTAATGCAATATATGTGATTTACTTGGAGGGTGAAATCAATTTAGTTGGTAACACAAATCAGAGTTATCGATAAACGGTTGAATGGGTTAAGATAATGGCACATGCATCAAGGTTATCGCCAATAATGGAATAATGGAATCTTTAAGAAATACTAATCCATCGAATATCTCGGATATGTTGCCTCCAAATTTTTAGTGCAAGAAATCCATATAAAAAACAATTAAGAAAGTCGGTCAAGCCCGACTGTAATACTGAACTACTCTCAACCTTTCAAGTGTGGGCTTACTAAAAATGTGTAAGTGCTGCCTATCACGATTGCGGCCAGTGTTGTCTCGCTTAATAACTTGTTTTGCTTATAACTCGAATACCGTACATCTGATCGGAAAATGATGTATGGCGGATCGATAAGTAATGACGATTAAAATATATGTCTAAAAGGCACGAACAATCTATCTTCAAAATTGTGGGAAATTTGGGGTCTTTTCCAAATTGCTGGGGTGGCAACTCTACTATCGTTCATCTGATCGGGAGATGATTTATGGCGGACCGATAAGTCATGATGATCATAATATATGTCTTGAAGGTTCAAATAATCTATCTTTAAAATTGTGGGAGATATGTGGTGTTTTCCAAATTGCGGAACAACTCTACCATTGTGCATTTGATCGGGAAATGAAGTATGGCGGACCGATAAGTAATGATGATTAAAATATATGTCTAGAAGGTTTAAATAATCCATCTTCAAAATTGTGGGATTTATAAGGTCTTTTCCAAATCGCTGGGGTGGTAACTCTACTATCGTTCGTCTGATCGAGAAATGATGTATGGTGGATCGATAAGTAATGATAATTTAAATATATGTCTAGAAGGTATGAACAATCTATCTTCAAAATTGTGGAAGATATATGTTTTTTTCCAAATTGTGGGGATGCCAGCTCTACTTCAGTTCATCTGATCGGGAAATGATGTATCGCGGACCGATAACTCATGTTGATCATAATATATGTCTAGAAGGTTCGAATAATCTATCTTAAAAATCGTGGGAGATATGGGGTCTTTTCCAAATTGCGGGGGTGGCAACTCTACTATTGTTCATCTGATCGGGATATTATGTATGGCCCATCGATAAGTAATGATGATTCAAATATATGTATAGAAGGTACGACCAAGCTATCTTCAAAATTGTGGGAGATATGTGGTGTTTTTCAAAGTGTGGGTGTGGCAACTCTACTATCTTTCATATGATCGGAAACTGATATACGGTAGATCGGTAGATAATGATGAATAGAGTAAATCTCTAGAAGGTCCGAACAATCTTATTTCATAACTGTGGAAGATATGGCAGGAAGGGGGCGTGTAAAAAATCAAAAATAAACTTGATCTGCCTGCAAATTTAAGAAATCATCATCCATTTTTCCGACTCTGACAAATTTACATAAATATATTGGGGGCCATGGAGGGGAGTAAATAGTTTTACGAATACGCCGGAACAATTAAGTGGGTCGTTGATTTTTTTTTTTTTTGCAGGTCGCGGATCGTTGGCAAGTCAATCAGCCAATCAGCCGTGACCCCAGTTCGCCAGTTCGTCAGCTCGTGGAGGACCAACAAAACTTGACGCCATTTGTTCGACGCGGGCCAAGAAAACTTTTGCCTTGGCATTTTCTTCTTGTTATCTTGAGTAAATTTCAAAAGTTACACAAATGGACGAGCGGATTCCGCACGCCCCCTCCGCCCCCCTGCCGCACAACCCATGCCAACTCGAAAACATGGCCCGTAGCAAATGTAAACAGTTTCAAATTACAACAACTCAACTTTGTTCTTCTATTAACAAATTGGCACGGATCCTGGGCTTGTACTTAAAGGCGTCGCCTCGCACTCGGCGAATCTGCTTAAAATGTTAGTCGAGGCAATATTTATTTATGAGTAAAGTTTCCCACTCACATGTGAGCTACATATACGCGTATCCTGGCAGTTGGCAAGTCGTGAAAAATGTTCCACAAGCAGCAGAAGAAGGGGGAAGGAGGAAGTGAAGCATGTAGATTTTAGCTTGATTTTTGTCTTTAAAAAAAAAAATGATGCCAAAAAGCAAGTCGTAATTTTTGCCCCAAATGTGTTGTGTGTGTGTTTTTTAATGTTCCGGGGGGAAGGGGGGTTTTGGTTGGGCAAAACGTTTTGTGCTGCCCGAAATGGGCAATCAAGCGAAATGGGACTGAAGACAGCATTGAGGTGGGGAGGCGGCACAGAAATCAATGGTAAAGCTTTTGCAATGAGCATTGGAAATGACGCCAGTCAGATTTGAGCAGTCACTCAACAAGCGCTGACAAGTACCCAGCACACTCACTCACACAGTCACACATGTGTCCTTTCTCCTCATCTCGTGGTAATGTCCCCCCTTGAGGCACTTGAGCCACGCCAAAGAGGCACTCAACCCATCCGACAGACGACGTACAACAACACAAAAAAAATTTATAGGACCAGAGAATGGGCCGGGCAGGGGGATGGGGGGGGGGGGTGAGAAAGGGATGGCAAAGTCAAAATGACGCGACTGAAAGTGCCACAATCAGGCCAAGCGAAATCGCCCGAGAGACAGAGACACACCAGCGAGGGAAAGCCCAAAAGTGTTCAGCGATCGAAATGATGGAATTTGCATTGCCATTTGCCAGTCAAGCCATATGCATATACAAACACACACACACACACTCGTACACTCAAACATACACATACACATGCATATGCTGGGCAGGACCAGGTGCTTTAAGTGCACCCTGGGCCAGAATTTATAGAAGCAAAGAGATTTGGCCAAAGATTCGAATCCATCGTAAGGTTTTAGTTGGAACTTTGGTTCTTAGCTTACTATTTTCACTTTTTTCGTAAGATATAGCAAATCGGTAGATAATTTCGGAAATCAGCCAGCAAAGTCGGTAATTAAGCTTTTGACACCGACTTCGAAAACAAACAAAATCAATTTCAGACAATTTTCCGTTTTAGAACCACTTTAAGGGGTTATACGCAGTTAGAATTTTGACAAAATCCAAAATATATTTATTTTTTTCCATTTTTGGAATGTACATATATTCAAGCAAATTCTCTGAAAATTTCAAAAAGATCCGGTAAATATTTTCGGACATATACCCAACTTTGTAAGGACGCTTTAGGGCTACAGACACATTCGGGCCTGTTCCCGTTTTCGATTTCGATCAAATCATGCGGAATCGAAATTGGTAAATTTTACCGTGTCCAAAAATCGACGGTGTTATATTTCCATTCATCTATATTCGACTGTCTTGTTGCCAAAATGATTTAACCAAATTCTCTGATCGTTTTTTGAAAATAAGAACCTTTACCAATTCTGATTGATCGAATTCGGAAACAAGAACAGGTCTGATTATTTTCTTCTGCACATGACTATCTGACTTTACCAACTGATATTGCTAAAGCCATATTCTTAATTTATAAAGATCTGATCAACGAAAAATTATTGAAAAGATGTAAAGGTGACATTACACAAAGAATTAATGCAAGTTTTAATCAATTAATTTGGAAAATAACTTCAAAAATCATTCCAAGAAGAATTGCTCGTCGACAACAATAATTCGATCTATTAGAAGCTGCTGATGCTGCCCTGGAATAGAGGACACCATCTAAATGGAAGATAACCATTATTAACTATGTGTAAACGACTTCTTGAACTTTAAACACGTTTTTCTTAAAACTGTGTCGGTGATCACTAGATCTCAAAAACGGTTAAGCCGATCGATCGATTTACACAACCTTCTTAGATATATTCTACGGGGATTGATGGAAGGATTAGGATATTCGAGAGTTGTTTATATTTTTTAAAATCATTTTATTCAAAAACATTGGTCGAAATTTTTTTTTTTAATTCCTATTCTCAGATGACATAAATTTTATTTTCGGCACTATGCTTTATATAAATAAGACAACTGTTCAAAAGCATTCTGATTTCAATGCTCTACAAAAGTGTTTCTATTCATATGAAGCATAGTTACGAAAATAATGTTTATGTCATCTGAGAATAGGCCTTTAAATGTTGCCATTTTATCAAACATTGAAATATCGACTAGTCCTTCGATCAATCCCAACATTTATCTGTTTTTTAGTTTCAGATCAGCCAAACCAGAGAAAGAGTGATCACCGCCAAACGCCTTTTTTATTAGAACCTTCTACAGGAGCCGTATCCTTCAATATTTCTAAGTGTCCTTAGAACTTCAAATAGGATTCCATCTGACTAATTATTACTAGCTTCTGTACAATAAAATCACTTTCTAAAAAAATTATTTAAAAACCATATTTTTTGGGTCTTGCAACTGCGTATAACCCCTATAAAGATCACACTTGTAGAAGAATTTTCTCAGTTCGTTCGACGATTAAAAACGGATGGTATACTTTGGAGAGCGTGGGCTTATTTCAAGAACGGAAAGCATGAAAATTTTGCTGCCTCTTAGAATGCCATTCTTATATTCTATACCAAAGAAATAAGTAGTTTGTTGAATTAGTGCAAATGTATGTAACTGCCAGAAGCAAGCATCTCCGACCCTATGACCCTCCTTGACCGCCAGAGTGCGCTGCTCTCGCAAAAAAGATTATTGTGCCTTATAAGGTACATTCCTATTAAGACTGGCATGTCAAATTTCATCGCGATGCAGTCCTTAGATTTGTTTTGACAGCTTATTGTTGTTGACGTGTTTGGCATCATGATGATAGGTGAATTCACTATTACACACCAGAGAACAAGAGGAGGGAGGGAGGGAGGATCAATGCGTCGGAAAGGTCATGGTGTTGGTTTTCTGGGATTGTCGTGGGCTACCTCAAAAAAAGGAAAAAAACATCAACAGCGAGTATTACGATTAAAGGCTGAAATCGCAGCAAAACATCCTTAAATAAAGCGAACAAAAATGTTGTTTTAAAACGAGAAGGCAAAGCTAACTTCGACTGTGCCGAAGTTTTAATACACTTGAAAACGTTTACTCCAACTGATTTAACCGGTAAAATATATAAAGGATATAGATATCAAATATTTAAAAAATTTTAAATCATTGATAAGAAAGATTTGATACCATAAAAAAAATTTTCTTAGTAAACCACATTTTCCGACCGATCGGTCCTATGGCAGCTATATGCTATAGTCATCCGATTTTGATAAATTTTCTCCAAATTGCGTAAAAGCATATAAAACTAATATATACCAAGATTAAGGACGTTACGATAGAAAACAAAAAAGTTTTCCTCACTAGAACTAGTTCTTAGACCGATCATTCCTATGGCAGCTATATGATATAGTCATCCGATTTTGATAAATTTTTCCAGAATTATGTGGATACATATAAAACTAACATATACCAAGATAAGTGACGCTACGATGGAAAACAAAAAAGTTTTTCTCACTAAAACATATTTTCCGACCGATCGTTCCTATGGCAGCTATATGATATAGTCATCCGATCCGGCCGGTTCCGACATATTAGTTGCGTGCAGTAAAAAGAAGACTATGTGCAAAATTTCAGCTCGATAGCTTTAAAACTGAGAGACTAGTTCGCGTAGAAACAGACAGACGGACAGACGGACAAACGGACGGACGGACAGACGGAAATGAACTCGGCTTGTCGTCCTGATCAAGAATATATATAGTTTATGGGGTCGGAAATGAATATTTCTATGCGTTACAAACTTCTGGGCAAAATTAATATACACTTTTCAAGTGTATAAAAATCGCTGGAATAAGTGTATCGACCTCTTTAGGTTGAACAACATTGAATTAAATAAAAAACATTTTTGGAATTTTAATTTTTAATTAATTTGTCCAAATTTTGATAAAATTTTGTCTAAATCGCCATTACCTTAGATTTTTCAGGACTTGAAACTGAAGTCATGGATCTGTAAGCAAATAATGTGCTCAAAAAGTGCCGAAAAATCCCTATTTTGGCCAATTCAGTTAAATATTCATCAAAATTTGGACAAATTAATTGCCTGTGGGACCTTAGCTTAAGGAGCTTAGTTTTTACCCCACATAGTACATTCTTGCCGAGTCTGTTCGTATGATGAAACAGATTTCAGAGATGGTAAGAGCTAGAGTTTTGAAGTGTATGGAACATAAACTTCTAATACCTGCAGGCAGATCCAGTTTATTTTGGATTTTAGCCACGTAATAACTCATACTATATAAAAGATACATTGTTCAAACCTTCTAGACATATTTTTTACTCGATATTATTTATCGATCCACTATTCATCATTTCCCGATCAGATGAACGATTGTCGAGTTACCGCCTCCCAAAATTTAAAGAAAACTTCATATCTCTCACAATTTTGACGACAGATTGTTGGAACCTTCTGGACATATATTTTACTCATCATTACTTTTCAAGCCCTACTTAACGTTTCCTGATCGGATGTACGATAGTCGAGTTACAAGCAAATCAAATAGCTACGCTGGGCAGCACTAGCCGCAATAGTGATGGGCAGCTCTTACACAGTTAATGTGACACCACACTTAAAAGTTATCAGTATATATAAACTTTGACAGGTAAAAAATATATTACAGTCGGGCTTTACCGACTTTCTTGCCTATTAAATAATTAACACAAATAACTACCAAAATGTCACTAAAGTTAGTTATACGAATCTGTTTTAGTTTCCAAAATCGCTTTAGTCCAAAATTAACTTAACTAATTTAAGGAAATGGGAATTTTCAACCATTTCTTTTTCCCCATATTCGATAACATAAATTCATCTGTTGAAGTGTATTATTCAGTTCCATATTCCACTGTGCCATTGACTTTTAGTCATTATGTTTGTTCAATATATCTTTTTTCAATTTCAATAAATTTTAAAATGTTTTTTATGTGTTTGTTGTTTGTGTGTGTGAGTGTGAGTGTGTGAGAATGCACTTTTTGCCCGGGGCCAGTATGTTTGTTGGGTCAGCTGCCGCGGAGCAAAGTGGGATTTGGTGATGCAAACTGAAAAACGTTACATAAACCTTTCAGCCCCTGAAAGCGAAATTTCCACAAAATGTTGATAAACATTGCATAAATAAAAGTATGAGAGTGTCGATTGAAGAGCGCCAAACAACGAGTGCAAACGAAATGCGATTAATTGATTAACTTATTGAAAAATTTAACGATAAACTTGTTGCATAATGCTGGCTGTATGCAGGACCAGCAAACCGGGGTGTAGATTTAAGCAAATTAAATATAACCAAAAGGATAAAGAATTTATATTTTATTATATTCGGGAAGTTGTTTTTTTTTTAAAGCAAAGCTTTTCGGCTGGGGACCAAAACAGAAAGTTACGCTTAATTTGATCGCTCATCCTTAAAGCGGAAGAGTGCCAGAGGAGAGCTGGGCGCGGTACGGGAATTTTCGGGATTCCCGAGGGTCCCGAAAAAATCTTCGGGATCGGTACGGGACGGGATTGAATTTTAAATTAAGCGTCGGGATCGGGACGGAATTAATTCTTGATCCCGAAATCTTCCGGGTCCAAATTTTCCCATCGTATCCCGGTCTAGTTTTTGTACCTTCAAATCAAAATTTGTTCACTTCAAATCATCGAAGAAAACGCTTATTGACTTTTGACTTAGCTTATAGAATTAAATGCAAAATCACGATTTTTTTCGACGTTTCTTAATTATGTATACGCAGGTCTGGTTTTGAAAATCAAGATGGTAATATTTTGTTATTTAAAGCTTTAAAAATAAATTTAGAGCTGATCGGATAAAAACCATACTTCAGTTTGCCGCCCATTTTCCGAGTTTCGTGGAATATTTTCAAAAATTTCAAAGTGATATATTTCATATTTTTGTATGTGCAGCTTGGAATTTGGGTGGGTGGAATTTCCAACCAACGTGAATACAATTTTATTGAAATTTCCAGATAGAGCTTTCAAAAAGATTTTGGGTCTGATCGAGCATAAATTTTCCGCCAATTTTCCGAATTTTCCAAAATGTGAAAAAAGTTTGGAATTATTCGTATGAAAAATAAAAGATTTTCATACAATAGTTTTCCGACCTTTTTCGTATTTTTGGGGGATGGTTTTCTAAAATTTGAAAGTCACTCCCATGTCACTACAAATCGCTTTTGACCCCAAAAAGGACCCTATTCCCATACGATTTGGGACGTTTTAAGGGTTGGAAGCGATATGTAGA
Source organism: Lordiphosa mommai (assembly GCA_018904225.1). Lineage (NCBI taxonomy): Eukaryota > Metazoa > Arthropoda > Insecta > Diptera > Drosophilidae > Lordiphosa > Lordiphosa mommai. The sequence continues at coordinate 21,204 of JAEIFT010000188.1, forward strand.
ACACATGGGACTTACTAAATATTTGGATATGATTAGCTTTAAAAATGGGTTTGGAACTAATCGCTATTTTTCGGAAAATGGTATGCAGTTATTGTTGAATTTTTATTTCGATTTTTTTAAATATGATCGGATGGTAAACAAAAAAGTTTCATACAACAGTTTTCTGAGAATTTTCCACATTTCCCGGCGGAATTTTCAAAAACCCCGCCTTAGTATTCACTTTCACAATAAGATGAAGCTGTTGTGAAAAATTCAGCTAGCTATCTCTTAAGGCTTGGGCTGTGCGTCGGTTACCAGTCAGTCAGGTTAAACTCTTTTATATAAGTATATAGATTTCTATGAACCGAACCACTAATCCAAACATTATGAAATTTTTACAGTGTTTTCATGTCGATCAGGAAAGAGTCCTAGGTAGACAGAGGATTTTGAATATTTTCTGATTGAATTGATCCAAGTAGGACAGGGAAAATACATTTTTAAAGAGTCTTTTTATACCCTTGCAGAGGGTATATTAAAATTGTCACGATGTTTGTAACGCAGTGAAGGAAGCATTTCCGACCACATAAAGTATATATATTCTTGATCACCATGACGAGCTGAGTTCATTTCCGTATGTCCGTCTGTCCGTCTGTCCGTCCGTCAGTCTGTCCGTCTGTTTCTTTGCTATCTTCTCCCTCAGTTTTAAAGCTATCTTGACCAAACTTTGCAAAAAGTCTTTAAATACAAATACGCTGCACATTTGTCGGAATCGGCTGGATCGGATGACTATATCATATAGCTGCCATTGGAACGGTCGGTCCAAAAACTAGTTTTTGTAGGAAAAACTTTTTTTTTCCATCGTAGCGTCATCAATTGTGGTACATATTAATTTTATAGGATTACTCACAATTCTGTAAAAATTTATCAAAATCGGATGACTATAGCATATAGCTGCCATATAAACGGTCGGTCTAAAAACTAGTTCTAGTGGGAAAAACTTTTTTGTTTTCCATCGTAGCATCACCAATCGTAGTATATATTAGTTTTATATGCTTCCACACAATTCTGGAAAAATAAATCGAAATCGGATGACTATAGCGTATAGCTGCCATAGGAACGATCGGTCTAAAAACTAATTTTAGTGAGAAAAACTTTTTTGTTATGAATGGTAGCGCCTTTCAAAAACTGCAAGGGTATGTAAAACATCGGCGTAGCCTTCTAACCTTCTATTTTTGTTATTTGAGATTTTTCTTCCTCTTCATAACTGTTACCCTGGCCTACTAGGATTCAATTTTCTTTAAAATATGCAAAATCCCCTGTCTAGTCATAGGCTATGTCCCAAGTTTGTTAATCTGCTCAAAAGTATTTTAAACCAGTTCAGAGTTATATCTTAAATATGATTGAAATTTTTACTGGTTCCAAACCAGTTTTGAAACCTGCGGAAGTAAGGGATATTACCGCTCGCATTCTGTTCCCAAAAATGTAAGCTGAATTTTTTCTAGCTTTGATATCAGATCTCTCATCCGCTTAACTTGCTGGTAAGTTTTCTCTTCCTCTCTTTCTTCGTATAAATATATATTTCTATATATTTGTTTGTGTTTGTCGCATTTGTCACACAATCTGGGCAAACTTTTTGTGCGAAGCAAAACTATTTTGCGCTGTTCACTTCTCAACAGCTTCGATTATAGGGGAGTCACACTCCGCCTCTTGCCTCTTGATGCCTCCTGCTGCCATCGCTTAGGTAATTTGAGTCAAACTTTATGCGAAAGTTGCAAATTTGCACCGCAATTTGTGCAAACTTTTTAGCAGCTGGAGAATATCGATGCCGCATCACAAAAATCAATTTGCACTCGTCAAAAACATGAGGAGGAGGAGGAGGAGGGCGAAGGCGTTGGCAAAGTATGGCCAAGTGGCGCATTTCAAAAGTAAGTTTAATGACAATTATGCAAGGGACACGACCCTCTCCCTTTCCCTCCCCCCGCCCTAATTTGCATTTGGCATTTGCATTTGGCATTTGCAAATTTTTGAAGTTTGCCACCACATTTCACAGTCCATTGGCATTTGTTGTTGTTGTTGCAAGTTGTATGGGAATGAATAATCAAGGGGAAATTAAATCATCAACATGAAAAAAAAAACAAAACAAACACACAAAAAATAAAAGAATAATTCGACGTCAATTTCGTAACCAGCCAAGAGGCAATTATTATTTCCGGCTGGCAAAGCAAAACTCAAATCATGTGTACAAGTCCAGAAATTCCAAATGCCCAGACATTGGCCCATCAGTCCATTGGCCCATATGCTAATGCCCATGAAGAGAGAGAGAGAGAGAGAGAGAGAGAAAGCGCGCTTTTTGGCATATAAAATGATGGCTAGCGATAAAGCTCAGTCTGAGACGGAGATGGAGAATCACCCAGAAACCTCAAAGCCCTTTGTCAAGGCGGAAAAGAATGTGTCGAAGCTCTGTTCTGTGATATGGCTAATGTTGTTGTTGTGGGTAAAATTCAATTTACTGCATGAGTCCATAAACACACGCACAGCAGCCGAAACAACAAGAACATCAACAGCCAAGCGCGACTGCGTCAGTGAAGCGTGTAGGGGCTGCCTGTGTGTGTTGGCAGCTCTCTCAAGCATATAATCGACAAAACACACACACACACACGCACGCACATCTATAGCCCAGCCACATTGCGTATACGCAACCAGCACAAAAGCATCAGGCAGCCAAAGCCAAACCGCTTAAAGCTAACGAAAATTGCCAGCGACAACATCATAAACTCAATATTCAATCCATTTGACTTTTTGCCTCCCTCTCTCCCTTCCACCCGCCTGTAGAAAAGGGAATGGTAGCAGGGAAAGTGGGAGGCGTGGCATTGCCAACTGATTTCTCTCTAGTTGAATACCCAACAAACTCATTAAGACATCAGACAGGGTATATATATATAAATTTAACAGCTGATGCTGAGACCAAACCAAAAGGAAATTATTATTCATAACCCGAGATCGGGCAAAGTCTTTATGGGCTTTGTTAGAGGACAAACCGTACCGAATCTGTATACCAAAAAAAAAACAAATAGAAGGCAGTTATTGAAATACGCTACCATTAATAACAAAAACGTTTTTCTCACTAAAATTAGCTGTTTAACCGACCGTTTATATGGCAGCTATAGTAATCCGATTTTGATAAAATTTTTTCCGAATTGTGTGGATGCATATAAAACTAATTTATACTAAGATTGGTGACGCTACGATGGAAAACAAAAAAGTTTTTCCCACTAGAACTAGTTTTTTGACCATCCGTTTATATGGCAGCTATATGCTATAGTCATCAGATTTTGATCAATTTTTTCAGAATTGTGTGGAATTATATACAACTAATATATACCACGATTGGTGACGCTACGATGGAAAACAAAAAAGTTGTTCTAACTAGAACTAGTTTTTGCACCGACCGTTTATATGGCAGCTATATGCTATAGTCATCCGATTTTAATCAATTTTTTCAGAATTGTGTGGAAGCATATAAAACTAATATATACCACGATTTGTGACGCAAAGATGGAAAACAAAAAAGTTTTTCTAACTAGAACTAGTTTTTGCACTGACCGTTTATATGGCAGCTATATGCTATAGTCATCCGATTTTGATAAATTTTTTCAGAATTGTGTGAAAGCATATAAAACTAATATATACCACGATTGTTGACGCTACGATGGAACACAAAAAAGTTTTTCTCACTAGAACTAGTTGTTAGGCCGATCGTTCCTATGGCAGCTATATGATATAGTCATCCGATCCGGCCGATTCCGACAAATGTGCAGCGTATTTGTATTTAAAGACTTTTTGCAAAGTTTGGTCAAGATAGCTTTAAAACTGAGGGAGGAGATAGCATAGAAACAGACGGACAGACGGACGGACGGACAGACGGAAATGAACTCAGCTCGTCATGCTGATCAGGAATATATATACTTTATGTGGTCGGAAATGCTTCCTTCTATGCGTTACAAACATCGTGACAATTTTAATATACCCTCTGCAAGGGTATAAAAAGCTTTTCTCACTAGAACTAGTTTTAGGACCGACCGATCGTTCCTATGGCAGCTATATGATATAGTCATCGGAATCGGACCGATCCGACAAATGTGCAGCCTATGTGTATTTAAAGACTTTTTGCAAGATAGCTCTAAAACTGAGGGAGAAGATATCATTGAAACAGACGGACGGACCGACGAACATGGCTATATAGACTCAGCTGATCAAGAATATATATACTTTATGGGGTCGGAGATGCTCCTTCTATGCGTTTCAAACATCGTGACAATTTTAATATACCCTCTGCAAGTGTTTAAAAATAGAAGGCTACTTACCGGACTACGCCCTTGTTTATTAAAAACTGATCAAATAACAAACACTTGCATGTTTTGAAAGACGCTACCATTGATGACAGAAAAATTTTCTCACTAGAATTTAGACCGATCGTTCCTATGGCGCATATGCTATACTCATCCTATTTCGATAAATTTTTCCGAATTATGTGAAGTAATAAAAATTTTATATACCACGATTGGTGCGCTACGATGGAAAACAAAAAGTTTTTCTCACTTGAACTAGTTTTTTGACCGACCGTTCTATGGCAGCTATATGCTATAGTCCTCCGATTTTGATCAATTTTTCCAGAATTGTGTGGAAGCATATAATACAATATATACAAGATTGGTGACGCTACGATGGAAAACAAAAAAGTTTTTCTAACTAGAACTAGTTTTTGACCGATCGTTCCTATGGCAGCTATATGATATAGCCATCCGATCTGGCCAATTCCGACAAATGTGCAGCCTATGTGTATTTAAAGACTTTTTGCAAAGTTTGGTCAAGATAGCTTTAAAACTGAGGGAGGAGATAGCATAGAAACAGACGGACGGACAGACGGACAGACGGACATGGCTATATGACTCAGCTCGTCATGCTGATCAAGAATATATATAGTTTATGGGGTCGGAGATGCTTCCTTCTATGCGTTACAAACATCGTGACAATTTTAATATACCCTCTGCAAGGGTATAAAAATCGATTAAAACTCAGAACCAGAACCGATGATAAACTTTAAGGATGCTCGTCAAAGTTTCCCGAACTGCCTTGGCTACTTTCAGTGTGACCAGATCCAATAGGCCACTTTCGTTCATACAGTTGGGAAAATAATAATAGCACCACTATGATACTTCTTCAAAGTGATCAAATAACAAACAATAAGTGCTATGATTTCGTGAAGTCTTGTTATTCTTTTTATTGCTTTGTAGAAGAAAAATGTAGTAGTGCCCTTGAAATGGTTATCAATTTTAATTTTTTGATTATTTATTGGTAAAGGGCTAAAAAAATAGCGAAAAAATAATAGCACCACTTCAGCATTCTTCATAGAAACCACTATATTTCGGTGAATTTCATTGATAAAAAGCACGTGGTTAAGAGATTTGACTTTGATTTTATTATTTTGATCATCAGGAGTGAAGTTAATCAATACCAAGGCTGGTGGAAAATACTTGAGTTCGGAAAAAAGCGATATCATCAAAAAAAATTGTTATTGATTAGAAAATCCTTAAGAGATCTTGGTTGTCTTGTAGTTCACATACAAAGAAATAACTGAAACAATTGCTCAAAACCGATTCCTGGCCAAGTTTCACGATAAAAGATGGATCCGCGAGGACAAGAGGGATAACTTTAAGGCTGCAACTGAGCTCAAAAAGGACATAAATATAACTGTGTCAGTGCAAAAAGCTCACACATGACCCAGAGAACAAAATTTAAGAACCTGTAGGCCCAAGAGAAATTCCTCTGTTAAAAGCCAGACATATTACTAATCGCATAAAGTTCGCAAATCCACATCTAAATTGACTATTCCAAAAATGTTGGATATTTTATAGAAAGATGAGAGTAAAGTTAATATGTTTGGTGGAAAGGCTCTCTTTTGTACATCAAGAGTCCTCTTAACTCAGAAAACAATCCAAAATACACTGCAAAAACCATTAAACATGAAGGCTTAAATATAATGGTATGGGATTGTTTTTCTTACTATGAAGGTGGCTCACTATATTGTAACAAAACCAGAATGGATCAACATTTTTACGTCCATATTTTGGCTATATGATGGTACCCTTCGCAGAATATGAAATGCCGCTAGTATGTGGTCTGCCAACAAGCCAATGACTCAAAGCAAACCAGAAAAAATGCAAAGAAAAGGTTCTGAAAAAATTCTGAGAATGATTTGGAGTAGCCTGCTCAGTCACCAGACCTCAATCCCATCGAAAACCTGAGGGCTTATGTCAAAAGGCAGTTACTACTTATAATTACTACTATAAGGAACCGTATACCGAAAAGAACCGATTGAAACTCAGAACCGGAACCGTTATTATTTAGTTTTTGGAACCGGTATTTCGGAACCTTTATTTTTGGAACCGAAATGACCGAAAAGAACCGAAACATTGTACCGGTACAGTTTCAGTTCAAAGTTTTTTTTTGCTATTTCAGTTTTTTTCCTTTAATCAGGAGTTTCCTCAGGGTAAAACGCAGGGTAAACGTTAGCAAAAACTTTCAAATGTTAGGTTAAGGGACCATCTAGTATATACTAAAATTTTTAATAAAAATAACAGTTCCATCTTATTTGTTTGTATCTATTTTGGTTCAATAAATTCCAAATATTAATATATCCATTATTTTTGCATTTACAAAAGAAACGAATTAATAATTGGACCAAATGGGCTTAACCTAACAGAAGGGTTAAATTGTGGTCGGTAAAGTTATTTCATACAGTTCATACATTCCATCAGATATCAAAAGTTCTCCTTCTTCTTCCAGTTACACAAGTATTCTTAGGACATCTGTTTTGGGGGGGTAAAATGTATTATATTTAATTTTTCCTTCTTTATAACTACATTCTGTTGTGTAGATTGCTATATTGCTATATTGCTCTATTATATATTCGGCTTATGGGATTTTAAAATTATACCGGTACATACCTGTACGTACCGGTATACCGAAATAAAAACCAAGGTACCGCTACGGAACCGAATACCGAAATAAACTAGAACCTAAACAGAACCTTTTACCGAAACATTAGTTTTGGTAAGTATCAGAACCGGAACCGGAACCGAAATTCGATTCGGTTTGATTCCCTTCTTAGAAGTCATTCAGGAGTCCTAAATCAAGATTCCTTTAAAATAGAGCCGGGATTTGGTTAAATCGATGCCAAGCCGTTTCGTAGCCGTTAGTGCAAATAAAGGCAACGCAATTAAATCTTAAATTTATCGAATAATCTTAGATTTAAGAGACAAGTAGCAATAAGTAATGATTTAAGTGAATTTTTTAAATTTAGGTGCATATTTAAAAAATTGTGCTTTTCTTTTTATACCCTAGCTATTAAAATTGTCACGATGTTTGTAACGCATAGAAGGAAGCATCTCCGACTACATAAAGTATATATATTCTTGATCTTCATGACGAGCTGGATTCATTTCCGTCTGTCCGTCCGTCCGTCCGTTCGTCTGTCCGTCTGTTTCTATGCTGTCTCCTCCCTCAGTTTTAAAGCAATCTTGACCAAACTTTGCAAAAAGTCTTGGGAGTCTTCTCCTTCTAAAAACGTATACAAAGTTTTCTAAAACTTGCAAATATAGTTATGATGTCTTTTCACAGCTGTAAGCTTGGCATGTTTTCGCGAAAATTAAACCACTCTCTTAGGGACGTTTTCTCATATTCATGTTTTTTAAAAATAGGTGCTTTTTGAGCGAATCTATGTTGCCTACTTTTAGGCCGCCTTTAAAATCACATCCTGGTCGTAGAAGACCAGACGTTGTCGTTCAAGACGCAGGCGTCCGAACACATTCGGCAAATTCACACGGACACGAGCCGAACACATGCCGAGCCCTTCGCAAAGAGAGTAAAAATCAAGCAAAGCCAATCAGTGCTCGCCTTGCCTTCAACAAGGTAGGTTCGAGCCGCTTTGCGTCGCATTATATTCGCACACCAATACACTCTCACTTTTTCCCCCCGCTCTTTGTGACTAAGGCTGAAGTAGACACAAATAAGACAATTGGAAGCGGCCTACAAGTATGCAACACAATTTTTTTTTAAACCAAAAAGCACCTGGATTTGAAAAACAGTAACATGAGAAAACGGCCCTTACTCTTTTGTTATTTGTTTTTAAATTTATAATTGATTTATATATTATGCAATAAAAAAAGACCAAAACAAGGCTTAAATTTTAAGATCAAAACGATCTTAATTTAATCACAGTCATACCAAAATACAGGATGTCATTTGTTTTTCTCCTCATTTTTTTTTTTTTTTGTATTTTACTCGGCATTATCATCACTTTAGATAGTGTAAGAATGACTGAACTTGTTTGTATACTTCGCAACAGATTAAGCTTATTTTCTTTTCCTTAAGTCTGAGAGACTTGCGTAGGAAATTTTTCTCACATTTACTGGGTATTCTCAAAGTCCATCATTCCCCGTTTTAGTAATTCTTACGTGATATATATTTTTTTGGCATTGATTTGCAGACACTGATTGTATTTGTGTGTGTGTGTTTCTAACCGATTGATATGTTTTGTGTGTGTGTGTGTGAGAGTGTGTGCGTTTGGGCCAGGCCAAAAACCAGAGGCGGCTGTCAATAGATCAACAAACTCGACAATCGACCAGCTTACTATTGGAATGGGCGACTGGCAGACTGACTCACTGACTGACAGAAGCTGGCTGCATGGGATTGCATTTTATGCAAATGCCAGACAATCAACTTTTTAGTTATGTCCGTCGCTTGACGCCTGTCTCTGGATTTGCATTTTGGCCATTTGCTATTTGACATTTGCATTGGCCAGCAGCGAGTTTCGTAATAAGCCCCTCCCCACACACGCCCTGCTCCACCACTGCACTGTTTGTCCCTGTGTGCAATCGTGTGCGGCGCCAATGATCCGATCCGTTCCATTTTAATAATGGCATACAACAATATTTGGAATTCAAAATGCGGGATTGTTTTTTTTTTTGCTCACCCACGATTTAAACTGACAGAAACAGTTGAACGGCTGATGAAGTCAAAATTAATTAAATTGAAAGTTAAAAGGTGAATTCTGATTTATGATAAATGTGTGCTACACTCAAAAAAAGTTAACTTTTTCAAACACACAAATTTTTACTCGTGTCACGATCTTTATTTTATTAAAACTTGGCAAGTTTCAGTCGCCACGAGCTCATACACTCAAAAAATTTAATTTTAAAAATATGTATTCCTTTTTAAATTGGTATCAGAGTTTTTTTTTCGTGTCACAAACACGCATGACTCAGCACGACGAGTTCGTGTGGCAACATCAGATTTCGTGGGTGCACGTGCGTGCCAGTTTTGAGTCATTAAAACACGAACACGAATTAACACTACAAAACACGACTAAAAAAATATAAGCTGATACTACTTGACTTAACAGTATGAATAAATACTAAGTCAATAGGTCAACCAGAGACAATATACTATATAAATATCTACTTTTTTCCTTTATTGGTTGACTAGCATATGACCACCATCAGTTCATACTGATTCCGATCTCATGATCGGATTGATTCTTTAATGTTTTTAAAAATTGATTTCTTCTGTTGAGCTTGCAAATCGAATTTTATAAATATCGGCTTAAAAACAACGGCTTACACCAAAATCCCGCCCTTGGCGAAAAACCAACTAATCCCAAACCAATTAAATATTTTTTTGACCATGAAACCCACCCACGCCCACCCCCATTTCCCGACCTTTGGAGTGAAATTTCCTAAATTCTTAAATAAGTTTTCCATTTTTTTTTGTGCATAAAGAATACACACAGAAAATCATACAGATCAGCAAATAAATAACGTGCAGCCATAACCCACCCACACCACCATTTTCCGACTTTTTAGGTGGATTTTTCAACATTTGAAAATCTCAATTCAAATTATTTTCTTTACTATCCTTACAATCCGAGTAAGACGTCAATCGGATGAATAACAGATTTTTTAATATTGAGTTTTCCAGGCATTTTCCTTTTGGGGGCATTTTCTACCATCGAAAAAGCACATGCCCAATTATTTTGCTTACCATCCTTACAAACCGAGTTTGAACTCAATTGAATGAAAAAAAATAGTTTTTTCCATATAGAATTTTTTGGGAATTTCCCGACTTTTGGGGCGGATTTTCCAACATCGGAAAATCTCATGTCTATTTATTTTACATATTATCCCTACAAACCGAGTTTGAAGTTAATCGGATGAATTATAGTTTTTTCCATGAAGAATTTTCCGGCCATTGTCCTAGTGGGCAGATTTTCCGAAATCGGGGAAACAGGAAACAATTATTTCGCTTAGTTTACTTACAAACCATATATGAATCGGATAAAAAACAAAACTTTCACCATTAAAGCTTTTCCGAGAGTTTTCCACCCCTTAGGGGTGGAATTTTCCAAAACCCCGCCTTAGTATCCATTTTCAACTCATATGAAATCTTTTGTGGAAATTGCAGCTTTCTATCTCTTACCGTTCAGGCTCTGATAGATTGCCAATCAGTGAATCTGCGAGGACAAAATCTTTTATATATAGAGAGATGGTCACACTTATTTAAAGTCGAATCGTTTAAGAAAAATTAAAAACGAAATTCTGACGGCGATTCGTCGAAATTTTTTCTCTCTTAATACAGTTGTGATTGTCCTCACGTGATTCGTGTTTACGAAATTTAAGACCGTGCGTGTGCTGTGCGTGCCTGAAATATGCCATTCGTGTTACAGCCGTGTCGTGTTCAAAATATTCGACACACGCCCAATTTTCATCGGTATAAATTGTGTACTTGAAAGTAAGCTTGAATCGTTTTTAAATACATAAGAAAGTTGGAGACTTAAGCGCTTAAAAATTCTTGAATCAAAAATGCATACTTAAATTAGGAATTTCACTTTTGGATTCAGAATTTTAGGAAAACATTTTGAAAATTTATTACTTTTTGTACTGAAATATTCCAAAATTTTGATATATTAAAAAAAAATTATAGTGTTCAAAATTTTTCGCTCTAAGTTTAAGAAAAACTTTCCATAAAATATGTCTAAATTTTTCTTTAGAAAATTTCGAAAAATTTCAAATATGTTGAATTTTTGTCTATTTCCTGTTTTTATTTTAAGTGTAGTAAAGTAGGAGCTGGAGTAGAAATAAAGCGCTTTAAAAGCAAATTTTTTTTAAATATTTTATTGCTTATATCAAATTCGCATTCAAGCGGAAATCCCTCAACAGACACAAACACTAACACACACACACACACACACACACAAACATAGAAAAAGAGAGACACTTGCACGTGCTGCTGTCGCTCGCTTGTTGGTTTTCTCATGTTTATGAATACATTTCGCTGAGGATGCCGCCGCCGCCGCCGCCACCTTGAGTGGATGCCTTTAAGCGTTGCCAGAGAAATCAGCACGCAAAGTTATATTTTATTGATTCTAAACTGACTGTGATATATGCATGAACAGATGGCTGAATGGGAATGTATGGGGCGAATGGTGAATGCATAGCCGTCGCCTGGTCGAGTGAGTGGCTGGCTTCCAGGCTTTTTGGGCCTTGTCTCGTTGCGCTTGGCTGGGCAAAATACCATCATGATGCTGATGTTTAAGTGCGCACGTGACGTTGTCGAAGTGCGAGAGAGAGAGAGAGAGAGAGTGAGAGAGGAGCAAAACCCACAAGCGGGCAGCGTCGAAAGAACGTTCCAAGTGGAGCAATCAGTTTGCTTTTCAACCCAACAATTTGTTTTTTTTTTCCATTTTGTTCGATGCGCTGCGGTTGCCCCCTTCTAGTTAGTCATAGTTTTAAATTTCAGATGAATTCATGCACAAAACTATGGGAGATTTTTAAGAAATTTTTATACCCGTTACTCGTAGAGTAAAAAGGGTATACTAAGTTCGTGCAAATGTATTTAACAGGCAGAAGGAAGCATTTCCGACCCCATAAAGTATATATATTCTTGATCAGCATCAATAGCCGAGTCGATATAGACATGTCCGTCTGTCCGTCTGTCCGTCCGTCCGTCCGTCTGTCCGTCTGTCCGTATGAACACCTAGATCTCAGGGACTATAAGAGCTAGAGCTACCAAATTTTCAGTGTAGACTTGTATTGTCTGCAGGCAGATCAAGTTTGTTTCAAATTTTTGCCACGCCCCCTCCCGCCCCCGCAATTTGAAAAAAACCTCATATCTTCCACAATTTTCAAAATAGACTGTTTAAACCTTCTAGACATATATCTTAATCATCATTACCTATCGATCCGCCTTACATTATTTTTCGATCAGATGAACTATAGTAGAGTTGCCGCCCCCGCAATTTGAAAAATACCTCATATCTCCCACAATTTTGAAAACACATTAGTAAATCCTTCTAGACATTTATTTTAATCATCATTACCTATCGATCCGTCATACATCATTTCCTAATCAGATGAACGATAGAAGAGTTGCCACCCACGCAATTTGGAAAATACCTCATATCGCCCACAATTTTGATCATAGATTGTTCGAACCTTCTAGACATATATTTCAATCATTATTACCTATCGATCCGCCATATATCATTTCCTGATCAGATGAACGATAGAAAAGTTCCCGCCCCCGCAATTTTAAACGAGAGCGTAAGTTGAAATCGGCCCTGCTCGACTTCGATATACCCGTTACTCAGGGTAAGGTTGCCCAAGTTGTGGGAGATATGAGGAGTTATTCAAATTGCGGGGGCGGAAACTTTTCTATCGTTCATCTGATCGAAAAATTATGTACGGCGGATCGATAGGTAATGATGATTAAAATATATGTCTAGAAGGTTCGAACAATCTATTTTCAAAATTGTGGGAGATATGAGGTTTTTTCATATTGCGGGGAGGGGGCGTGGCAAAAATTTGAAACAAACTTGATCTGCGTGCAGAAGATGCAAGTCTACACTGAAAAATGGTAGCTCTAGCTCTTATAGTTCCTAAGATCTAGGTGTTCTACAGACGGACAGACAGACAGACAGACAGACAGACAGACGGACATGTCTATATCGACTCGGCTATTGATGCTGATCAAGAATATATATACTTTATGGGGTCGGAGATGCTTCCTTCTGCCTGTTACATACATTTGCACGAACTTAGTATACCCTTTTTACTCTACGAGTAACGGGTATAAAAAAGCCTTATATCTCCCACAATTTTTGAAAAAAAGATTAATCAAACTTTTTAGACATGTATTTTAATCATCATTACTTATCGATCCGCCATACATAGTTTCCCGATCAGATGAGTTATAGTAGAGTTGCCACCACCGCAATTTGGGAAAAAACACAAATTGGGCATGTTGTGGTCTAATAAAATATTCGAAATAAACTATGGTAACGGTATATCGAAGTCGCAGCCCTTAACTACCTCTCGTTATTTTTCCGCGCAGTAACTTTAAATTTATAATGCTTCTGTAAGCCTAATAAACACATCTTGTTGCGCTGAGAATGTTATCCCTAAACTCAGAAAAAATCCCCGAAAATAAATTCCTATTCGCTTATTGTATTTTTTTACCCGTTACTCGTAGAGTAAAAAGGGTATACTAAGTTCGTGCAAATGTATGTAGGCAGAAGGAAGCATCTCCGACCCCATAAAGTATATATATTCTTGATCAGCATCAATAGCCGAGTCGATATAGACATGTCCGTCTGTCCGTCTGTCTGTCTGTCCATCTGTCTGTCTGTCTGTATGAACACCTAGATCTCAGGAACTATAAGAGCTAGAGCTACCATATTTTCAGTGCAGACTTGTATCTTCTGCACGCAGATCAAGTTTGTTTCAAATTTTTGCCACGCCCCCTCCTCATATCTCATATCTCCCACAATTTTGAAAATAGATTGTTCGAACCTTCTAGACATATATTTTAATTATCATTACCTATCGATCCGCCATACATCAATTTTTCGATCGGACAAACGATAGAAAAGTTCCCGCCCCCACAATTCGAACGAGAGCGTAAGTTAAAGTCGGCCCTGCTCGACTTCGATATACCCGTTACTCAGGATATAAACATGTCCTAATTGTGGGAGAAATGAGTTTCTTTCCAATTTGCGGGGGAGGCAACTCTACTATAGCTCATCTGATCAGAAAATGATGTATGGCTGATCGATAGGTAATAATTATTAAAATGTCTAGAGGGTTCAAACAATCTATTTTCAAAATTGTGGGTGATATGAGGTATTTTTATACCCGTTACTCGTAGAGTAAAAAGGGTATACTAAGTTCGTGCAAATGTATGTAACAGGCAGAAGGAAGCATTTCCGACCCCATAAAGTATATATATTCTTGATCAGCATCAATAGCCGAGTCGATATAGACATGTCCGTCTGTCCGTCTGTCCGTCCGTCTGTATGAACACCTAGATCTCAGAGACTATAAGAGCTAGAGCTACCAAATTTTCAGTGTAGACTTGTATCTTCTGCACGCAGATCAAGTTTGTTTCAAATTTTTGCCACGAACCCTCCCGCCCCCGCAATATGAAAAAAACCTCATATCTCCCACAATTTTGAAAATAGATTGTTCGAACCTTCTACACATATATTATAATCATCATTACCTATCGATCCGCCATACATCATTTTCGATCAGATGAACGATAGAAGAGTTGCCGCCCACGCAATTTGAAAAATTCCTCATATCTCCCACAATTTTGAAAATAGATTGTTTGAACCTTCTAGACATATATTTTAATAATTATTACCTATCGATCAGCCATACATCATTTCTCAATCAGATGAACGATAGAAAAGTTGCCGCCCCCGCAATTTGAAAAAAACCTCATATCTCCCACAATTTTGAAAATAGATTGTTTAAACCCTCTAAACATATATTTTAATCATCATTACCTATCGATCCGCCATACATCATTTCTTGATCAGATGAACGATAGTAGAGTTGCCACCCACGCAATTTGGAAAATACCTCATATCTCCCACAATTTTGAAAATAGACTGTTCAAACCTTCTAGACATATATCTTAATCATCATTACCTATCGATCCGCCGTACATCATTTTTCGATCAGATGAACGGTAGTAGAGTTGCCGCCCCCGCAATTTGAAAAATTCCTCATATCTTCCACAATTTTGAAAATAGATTGTTTGAACCTTCTAGACATATATTTTAATCATCATTACCTATCGATCCGCCGTACATCATTTTCCGATCAGATGAGCTATAGTAGAGTTGCCACCCCCGCAATTTGGAAAAAAATCTCATATCTCCAAGCATGTTGTGATCTAATAAAATATTCTTAAATAAACCTTACCCTGAGTAACGGGTATATCGAAGTCGAGCAGGGCCGACTTCAACTTACGCTCTCGTTTTAAATCGCTTTCGGTTCCGATCAGGGAATCAAACCGAATCGAATTTCGGTTTCGGTTTCGGTTCTGGTACGTACCAAAACTAATGTTTCGGTAAAAGGTTCCGTTTAGGGTATAGATTATTTCGGTATTCGACTCCGTATCGGTACCTTGGTTTTTATTTCGGTATACCGGTATGTACCGGTATCTACCGGTATAATTTAAAAATCCTTTAAACCGAAGATATAATAGAACCAGTAGCAACCTACACAACAGAATGTAGTTATAAAGAAGGAAAATCCAAATAATACTTGTGTAACTGGAAGATCAGGGAGAACTTTAGATATCTGATGAAATGTTTAATTAACTGTATGAAGATAACTTAACCGATCACAATTTAACCCTGCTGTTAGGTTAAGCCCATTGGGTCCAATTATTAATTCGTTAACCTTGTAAATGCAAAAAAAGAAAATCCTACAACATTAACTGTGTTGAATAAAGGATAAATGAACAATATTCGTAAAGTATTGAACCAAAATAGATGTAAAGAAAATAATGAAATTTTTATTCTTATTCAAATTTTTATATATGCCAGATGGTCCCCTATATTAACATTTGTAAGTATTTGCTAATCTAACAGAAGGATTAAGTACATTTTTTTAATTTTGTAAGCGTTTTGCCCTGATCGAATCCATGATTGAAGCAATAAAACTGAAATAACAAAAAAAAAACTCAGAGCCGAAACTGTACTGGTACAATGTTTCGGTTCTTTCCGGTCATTTCGGTTCCAAAAATAAAGGTTCCGAAATACCGGTTCTCAAAAAATAAATAATATCGGTTCCGATAACGGTTCTGATTCTGAGTTTTAATCGGTTCTTTTCGGAATACGGTTCCGGTTCTGGTTCCGGTTTGACACCTTGGTTCCGATATATTTTGGGTATAGTGTTAGGTTGTTCTTAAGTAAGTGAACCAAAATAAGTAACTTCCAAGCTGAACAAGTGAACATGTTCGGGAATGCTTCATGGTACCTTTGGTACAAACTATAATAACCTTAAATTATTCACAAATTTAATTTAAATTTTAGCGCTCCAACTTCTTTGTCACGTTTAATGCTTAGATACTCAAAATGTGCGTAACTCGAAACTGGTAGATGGCCATGTTGTAATGTCCTCGTCAGCCTCAGTTCCATCCAGTCGATTGACAGCTTAATAGTTTTCCCAGTCAATATTATGCTATTTCGTGCTCGTTGCAGCCACACAATTTGCTCTTGTCCTTCTTCTGCATCAGTGTGCCTCCTGTTTCTCACTGGCACATCATTTGGGCTACGTTTGAAATTTGATTGCACATGTGATGTGTGTTATTGTTGTTGCTGTTGTTGTTGGCAGGCAAGCTCTTTCTATCTCTCTCTCTCGTTCTATTTCTGTGCTGGTCTGGACCATAAAATATGCAGATTTTATGCTAGGAATATAATTTTTGCTGCATTAGTGCAGCTCCTTTTTTTTGTGTTTGCCACCTGCACGGTAGTCGGTTACGCTGCGTATGCGCGATATTCGAGTATAAAATTAGAGAAAAATGCCTACATGTTTGTTTTTTTTTGGTTTTGTTTTTTTTTTTTTTTGTGTTCGGTTTGGCAAGGATTAAGGGCTATGCAACCTAATGAGAGTGGAATTTGTGGGTGGGTTTAATGTTATCAGTTACATAAAAAAAGTGATTTTCAGTTTCAAGCTCGTTAAGGGAGCTTGCGGATAATTGGAAAAATGTGGCGTGGAATTTACAAATTAAGAGAGGAGCATTTTATACTTTCAAAGAATTAAAAAATGAATATTTTAAAGGAGACACTACCCAGGCAACGGTATACGCCAGGACAATTTCTTGAACTAACACATATGTAGCTGAGTAATTCCAACACTCAGAATAAAAGTAAAGAATTACGTACTTAAGCAGGGGAAATTCAAGTACAAACAATCTTCAAAAAAATTTTCAAATATAAGAACAAAATTCTCATTTCAAGTTCGTTATTATAAATTCATTTAAACTTGAAATAAGATCTTATCGAATGCTTCAATTTAATGTTATTTAATTTTACTCTTTTGTTATTTAATTTATAATTGATTTATACATGATGCAATTAAAAAGAGATCTTAATTTAATCACGGTCATACCCAAATATAGGATATCATTTTTTTATGGTACTTACCCCACAAACTATTTCATAGAAAATACATTAAAATGCGTTTAAAAAAAAAATTAGAAGAATGATCCAAATTAATCTCAACGAGAGCGTAAGTTAAAGTCGGCCCTGCTCGACTTCGATATACCCGTTACTCAGGGTAAGGTTTATTTAAGAATATTTTATTAGATCACAACATGCCCAAATTTTGGAAGATATGAGTTTTTTTCCAAATTGCGGGGGTGGCAACTCTACTATAGCTCATCTGATAAAAATTGTGGGAGATATGAGGTATTTTCCAAATTGCGTGGGTGGCAACTCTTCTATCGTTCATCTGATCAGGAAATGATGTACGGCGGATCGATAGGTAATGATGATTAAAATATATGTCTAGAAGGTTTTAACAATATATTTTCAAAATTCTGGGTGATATGAGGTATTTTCCAAATTGCGTGGGTGGCAACTCTTTAATCGTTCATTTGATCGAAAAATGATGTATGGCGGATCGATAGGTAATGATGGTTTTAATATATGTCTAGAAGGTTCGAACAAGCTATTTTCAAAATTGTGGAAGATATGAGGTTTTTTTCATATTGCGTGGGCGGGAGGGGGCGTGGAAAACATTTGAAAAAAACTTGATCTGCGTGCAGAAAATACAAGTCTACACTGAAAAAATTTTAACTCTAGCTCTTATAGTCTCTGAGATCTAGGTGTTCATACAGACAGACGGACAGACGGACGGACGGACGGACGGACAGGTCTATATCGACTCGGCTATTGATGCTGATCAAGAATATATATACTTTATGGGGTCGGAAATGCTTCCTTCTGCCTGTTACATACATTTGCACGAACTTAGTATACCCTTTTTACTCTACAAGTAACGGGTATAAAAATTGTCACTGAATAGATGAAAATTGCAAGAAGAAAATCGCTTAAGCCCGAGTGTGTAGTTCAGCTCTGAGATAGATCGATTAAACTAATCTTTCAACTGAATCATGTCTCAGGTCTTTCTTTGGTTAGTTCATCTAGCTTAATAGTTCAGCCGTTTGTTATGTTTATAAAATAATAGTTCGCGAGTTCAATAATTCATCGCTCAATTGCTCCTAATTTAATGGATCATCGTTCAATTGACCATCGCTCAATAGCTAATCGCTTCATCGCTCTTGATTCAATAGTTTTTTGTTCACTAGTTCATAGTTTAATCCCTTTTAGTTCAACAATTCATCAGTCATCGCTCTTAGTTAAACAGTTAATCATTCAATCGCTCTTAGTTCAATAATTCATCGTTCAAATACTTATAGTTGAACAGTTCTTCGTTCAATATATGGTTGATTAATCGCTCTTAGTTGAATAGCATTAGGCAAGAAGGTTCAGTTTAAAGAACAATTAGTGGTGATTCTAAATGATTTCCGACTGAATCCGTTTGGATTTTTGGAAATTTGGGCCTTAAGTGCAAAAGTGCCTTTTTTTTGAGCATTTTTAGGCAAGTTTTATTCTTTAACCCTTTAAATTATCGCAAAGTAGTATTCTTTAAATTTAAAATAAATAGTTCCAAACAATTTTGCGTTTTTTTCCAACGACGATAATGCCATTTAAAATTTAAGTGTTCGAACTGTCCAAATATTTCCTTGCCCTCAAGTAGGCAATAAAATTTAATAAACATTACTAGGCGATGTAGCGTTGCATACTTTTAGACTGCAAAATTCGGTCAGACATTATGTAAATTTTAGCACATGTATACGAAATGGTATAACTTTGTTTAAAAAAATCGCACAATTGCCTGAGATAATTTATTTTAAAACTAAGGAATAATACTTTGCGATTATATCAAGCAGAGTCAAAACAATCGTTTTGGATGACCGCAAAACATGCCTTAAAGTGGTAAAAATACGCACTTTTTCCAACTTTAGGCTCATATTACCAAAAATCGTGACGTGATGAAGCATTTTGTCAAACAGATTCGTGTTTAGCATACAAAAATCATTTAGAAATCTTCAATCCTTTCGATAAACTGTAAAAGGTTGCATTTTGTTGCCTTGTGTAGTTTATCCTTTAATAGTTTTTCGTTCAATAGCTTATTGTTCAATTACTCTTTGATCAATAGTTGATCGATCACTAGTGCATCGCTTACTAGTTCATAGTGCAGTAGTTCATTTACTACGTTTATGCTACCCCCCCCACCCACCCCCCCCCCCCCCCGCCCGTAGATTTTCCCACCCCCCCCTGCCTCCCCCCACAACCCCCGCCACACCCCCCCCCCGAAACCACCCCCCCCGCCGGGGCGGGCGGGCCCCCCACAGCCCCCCCCCGCGGGGCCCCCCGGAAAACCCCCAAGCCGGGCCCCCCCCCCCCCCCCCCCCCCCCCCCCCGCCCCCCCGCCCCCCATTAAAAATCATGCTTTTCTGCCTTTCAAAGTATGCAATTTTTTCGTTTCTATAATATGAACGAGATAATTTATAGTCAGCTTTGGCAGCTTCTTACATAATCCACATTGAGCATTCATTCAGATTGTCGAACCAGTATACCAGTAAGGTATACAAAAATAATAAGTGTTAAGTCTACTTAAAAATAAATATTTTCCATAATTATTTATATTCATAAACATAGCATACTTAGAAGTGCAATATGATGATTTTTTATTTGTGCCTAAACGTAGTAATAGTTACATCGCTCATTGTTTCTTATTTTTTAATAGAGCTGTGGTTTGGATTTATGAAATATAGCAAAACTACCAGACATCCAAAAAATTAATTTCTTAATTATCTTTTCAAATTGGAATTTAAAGAAAAACACAAAACATTGCTTCAAAGCTTCAAAAGTTAGAATAAGTCAATTTTTATTTTTAAGATCATTAAGTTAAATTCGTTGAAAAACACCAAAAAAAAAACTCCATTAATACCAAAAAGTATTAAAAATGCAAAAGATACCAAGAAATATTTGTGGCTAGACGGTTCGAGGTCATTTGGGTTTTAGTGTGCTTTAGCTATAATTTGCTGTCTTCCTGAGCTTTGTCTTGTTTCTTTGTGCCAGGCAAACGACTTTGAATTACCATAAAAAAAATATGTAGCACAATTTTTTGGGTCCAAATGCTTCAAAGTTATGACAGCACAACAACAAAACCAACCTTTCTCTCTCTGTCTGTGTGTGTGTGTGCATAAAATCAGATATCAAAAATTGTTTACAAATAATTTAATAGCCACAACACACGCACGACACGCATTCAAATGGCCCACACACACACACACACACTCATGCAATCCATAAATCGGCTTTTGTTGACCGGGGCCAGAACAATGCATTGGTATTGGTGGTAGAGATTTGTTGGCTTTCTCTCTCTTTCTAACGCTTTTGCGGTCAAAACGACAAAAGGACCCTCGCGCTGACCATGTGTGCATGAGTATGTGTGTGTGTGTGTGTGTGTGTGTTGGTCATAAATAAAATGTTAGTCCGAAAACAGCGTAAGCAACTGGGCGGCGCAGGGGCCCTGGACTTGGGGCACGGGATGCGACTACACGACATTAGGCCGAATTAATGCGCGCAAGGACTTAAGTCGCAAATTTATTTCTATTCAACATACGAGACAAAACGACGAGCCGCAAAACAAGCCAACAACCCCGACCACCTCTGCACAGACACTGAGAACAATTACGAACCGCAAGTAACCCAATAACTACATTTAGCTTACTAGATAGATCAAAACTTGAAACTAGAAAAGAAAAAGTAGAAGAGGACGGACCACGCTAACTATAAAAGTGCTGCCCATCATGGCTGCGGCCGTTGCTGCCCAGCGTAATTATTTCATTTGCTTATAACTCGACTATCGTTCACCTGAACGGAAAAAGACGTTTGGCGAATCGATAAATAATGATGAGTAGAGTAAGTCTCTAGAAGGTCTAACACATAACTTGTGGAAGATTTTTTAATATTCAAATTATTTTTAATAATACAAATTCTGGGAGTAATGAAAATTGGATGTGTTTGGCGCAATAGACAGCTAAAAATTACAGAGCCCCGAAATAATGCTCAGCCTAACAGATTTGACTACCTTGCTAAAAATTAATATAGTTAAACTTAAAGCGAATATCCTCTCCTTCGTATCCGTTATAAACATTCTTTTAAAAATGAGTTTCTTTCAAATTTTACTTAGGTTCCATCTACCTCGCTAAAAATGAAATATAGCTAAACTGTTTTATTCTAGTTCACTCCTTAAAATTTTATTGGACTTCTTGTTCTCTGTCGTTTGGTTTTTTAGCTCTTTTTCATTGTTAGGTTTTCTTGTACTCTCTTCGTTCTCTGCGTTATTTTCTGATTCACATCTTTTCTTGGAGTATTTTCATTACTCTCTATTCTCTGATCGACCGATGATGTTATATTTAGACGTCTTTTTCAATTTGAGATATGAGGTCATTGCGGGGCGGAGGGTGGTTTGCCTCCCTCTCCCTTTCTCCCTTCCTTCCCCCCCCCAGCAAAATTTGAGCTTGTTCCAGTGCAGACACAAAGAAAAATTAAAAAAAAAAATTCAATCGTGTGCGATGCGCATCATAGTATTTCCACGCTCTTTTATTATATGTAGCAGGGACCGAAAATAACAGTTATGGGGTAAATTTTAAACTACAAAGTCATTGGTAAGTTGATGTCCTACTCATAAATTAAGTTTATGCAATTTTTTGTTTTTATTGACGTTCGGAAGACTTTTAAAAATCAATCGAACAAATTATTTTTGATTTTTATTTGAAAAATTATTTTTAAATATTTATTTTTGATTTTTATCATAAAAAATCAATTATAAAACTTTTGAGTGATTTTTATAAAAAAAAAAAAAAAAAAAAAAAAAATTATTAAATGATTTTTATTTTCTAAATCAGGAAAATAAAAATCAACCTGCGTTAAATATAAATATTTTTCAAAAATCAATATTGAAGAAAATTCTAAAAATACTTTTAAGAAGTTTTTTAATATTGTTTTCTAGAATTTTTGGAAAATTTGTTTATTTAATGCATAAAATTATTTATTTAAAAGAATTATTAGTGATTATAAGGATTGATTTTTTTAAATAAAAATGACTGATGAGTTTTATATTTGATTTTTATAATAAAAATAAAAAATAAATAAATAAAAAATAATTCAAAAAGTAAAAATAAAAACCAATTTTTTCGATTGATTTTTAAAAATATAAATAGAAAATGATTTATTACAATTGATTTTTTTAGCTATAACTTATAACCGTTACGGTCCCTGATATGTAGATGTCGTGAAACGAAAGGTTTTCCCCACACTTGTCTGCCATCTAAGTCGCGCATGCCACTCACATACATACAAAATTTGTATGCTGCCCAATTGCTCTTACTCTCAAGCTCTTAGAAAAAGCTCCCTCTGAACATTTAATTTGCACCCTGTGTTGCCTGATCTCTCTTACTCTTGCGCTCTTAGCACCAGCAGCTCAGTTGCCGTCGATTAAAAAGGACTATCTTTATAGTATCTTTTGATCGGTGCCACCTTGAACGAAAAACTGAGCGTATTGCTGTTGTAGCTTTTGTATTTTTCCATGAAGAAGATGCTCGACTTTACGTATCGCTTACTTTCATACAAAGTGTTTGAACATGATCACACGCACATTTTCATTTATCGCCTTAAGATCTTCAAGATTGATCCAGATTTAACCTTCCATTTTGCATTTCTTTCAGTGTATGCCTGTACGCGTGTATGTGTCCATGTACTGTTGAACATTTCGGCATGACAGTGGAAATCCGGCGATAAATGTTACCAGCAAATGTGCGTATGCCTACCAAAATGGTCAGCTCACAGCATGAGGACGGGGAGGGGGGGAAAGCGGAATGGGGATGAGAAGCGTAAATGCTAACTGGGACAATTTAGGTGCTCCATGGAACTATTCATTTTCAGGCGGAGGGAGACACACGCTTTGTGTTAATTTGTGGACAAATTTGTGCGCCGCAACGGAAGCGAAACAGTAGGTCCGGGTAGCCCCATTGTCTTGCTGCTGTTGCTCTAATCCCAGGGATCAGCAATCGATAATGAAGTTGCCGAAAAACACACGCACCAGTGTCATAAGTTAGGGCCGAAGGCAGGAAGAAAAGGGAGAGGGAGAGAGGTAGACGATTTGTTTGTGGCAAATCCAGTTATCGACGAGCTTCAATGTGGATGAGGCCGATGATAATGATGAGGTACAAGGTCTGGCCACTGTTTCAATTTATGTTAAGCAGCAACAAGGAACCGGAACTGGCAACTGTGGCATATTGTGGCCAATAGGTGTTCGACTGCAGCGCTTAAAATCCAAAGTGTAAAATATCCTTAAAGACTTTCACCTAATTTTCTTCACAAATTCGCTTTCCAAACCAAAAAAAAGATCATTAAGAAGGCAACGAAATGTTGTGCCATTCATTACTCATTTCGAGGGCAAACGCTTGCTCTAAAAAGTAGGCAACAACATTTGTTCTTTTGCTTGCTCAGCGCGAAACAATTAAAAACCGTAAATGTCCCCACATGACAAAGTGTGAACTTAATTTCATTTTTGTAATTTACAAATGCAACAACTATGCTTAAGAGGAGGTAGAGAGGGGGAAGGGGAGCCCAGAGCGTACTAAATATAAATGAAAATGCTTTTTCCAAAAGCCACAAACAACCAAAAAAAAAACATAAAGAAAAACCAGACGCAAGACCAAGAAGAGCAGCCAGGAAAATCGGTCCATTGCCAGGACCATTTCAACAATAACGAGCAAAACGAAGCACACAAATAAAAGTAATTTTCTAAATACTTATGTGTGTGTGTGTGTACGCGAGTGCGAGCATGTGTGTGTGTGTGTGTGTGTGCAGTTGCACTGTGTGAGTCATTTTTCAAAGCTTAATTTCCACACAAGCAATGGCAAAAAGGAACCTCACCAAAAAACATCACAACAACATTTAGACAATAAAACCACCCAACCGAGGCAAATGGAATGGGCAAAACAAACTTCAATGTAATGAAGCCGAAAACAAAAGCAACAAAAAAACATAAAGGAGATGCAACAAAAACCAAAACCAAACCATACAAAAAACAACAAGTAAGTGAGCATGCAATCGACTAAGAAATACCCTGTACACTTGATAATGTCCAATGCCTGGCCAACTCCCACTGCCCGTAGGATAGCTGAAAATTATTATCCCTCCTAAAACTTCCGTGTTTTTCAACCAATCTGATTGTGCGTTTCAGTTTAGATAGATATTAGGCCGAAGATAATATCCTAACTTTTAAATTGTGGGTGGTTTGCGGTTGGTGATGGGGAAGGGTTTTTTTTCAAATCTGAAACAAACTTGATCTGCACTTGGCTTTATCTCTTATAGTTTCTGACATCGAAAATATATATACTTTGTAGGGACGCAAATGTTGCGTTCTGTCTGTTACATACTTTTTTACAACTTCAAGATACCCTTTATACCTATTTTAATGGGTACAGGGTATAAAAACAACAGCATTCGACAATTATTAGAACATGAAACACGCTTAAAGTTTAAGTTAAACTTGGCCGTGAAATTATAAATGCAATTTTTATTTTTCTGTGCCGTTATTTCAAGCTAACTTAGCTGAATCAGTTGGAAACATTTAAGATTGATAAAAGCTAAGTTTGAGGTCAATTCCATTGAAAGCAAACTATTACAACGTTTATAAAAAAATCATGATTTTTGCCCCTTTAAGTATGCAATTATTTTTTCTTAAAATATTATTTTTTCAACGACATAATTTAAAGTCATTTAGGGCAACATCTTACATAATCCACATTGTGCATTCACTCAGACTATCGGACCAGTCAAAGATATATAAAAATAATAAGAGTTAAGGCTACTACAAAATATTTTTCTTAATTATTATGAATGTATATAACATAAACTTGGCATACTTTGAAGGGCAAATTTCATATTTTTTATTTGTGCATAAACGTAGTATATTTTCTCCAAAAAAAAACAACAATTTTTTGTACCATAACTTTGAAGTCAGGTATATGATATAAACACGGCCCTGATGCTAAGCCATTTCCCATTGGCCTGAAAGAAAGCCCGAATTATTGTCATCCACGTGAGTGGAAAACCACCCTCCTGTGTCGACTCGTACCGTCTGATTAGCCTCCTTTTCTCCCTTGGAAAGATCTTTGAGTAAGGTATCCTTCGAAGGATGATAGATGTACCTACTATTCGTAAAGCCATACCTGAGTTTCAGTTTGGCTGTCGACTGAGCCATGAAACTCCCGAACAACTACATCGATTAGTAAACTATATAATCGAAGGGAACAACGGAAATGAGTATGTCGTGGCAGCATACCTTGACATCAGGCAGGCCCTCTATAGAGTGTGGCACGAAGATCTGCTCTTGAAGATCAAGGAGCTACTTCTGTCCCAACTGTACATTCTAGTCAAGAGCTTCTTGACGGGCAGAACCTTCGAGGTGGCTTAGAATGGAGGAACCTCACATTAGAGTTGGAGAACTATCGTTGGTTGAGCGCTATTGAGTCGTCATCGCAAGTAGCCCTGCACTATCGATAGTTTTAGATAGGTTTTGCAAGGTTTACAGGTCACTAAAAAGGTAGCTCATTACCAAATCTAAACTCAACAGAATTGATCTTAGTGTTTGTTTTATTCTAATCTAGTTCATTTCAATGACCTAGTTCATTAATTCATTTTTTATGAACTATTTACTTTCGAGCTATAGTTCATTTAAGAATTTTAGTTCAGTTTTTGACACTGAGACCTAGTTCATTAGATCATTTGAATGAATAGTTCATTCGTACTAGTTCATTCGAACTAGTTCATTCTAACTAGTTCATTCGTACTAGTTCATTCTAACTAGTTCATTTGTACTAGTTCATTCTAACTATTTCATTTGTACTAGTTCATTCGAACTAGTTAATGAAAGTCGGCACAACTCTATATATTATACTCTATATATCTAAATATTATTGGAACCCACAACCCAATATTAATTCCAAAGTTGAATCCAAGAGAGATGGAAACAATTTTGTAAGTTTCTTTTTCAATAAATTATGTACAATTTTTGCATTTTTCAAGATAAGTGTTTTAATTAAGACACTATCGAAAACTACCGTTGACTATCGATGGATTTTAAAAAACTATCGTTACCTATCGACTATCGATAGCTATCTACCTATACACAGTGTTTCACAGTGAAGCGTATTGTGCCCTACGCTCTGCTCCCTGTACACGCATGATATGCTCCAACGACCTGCATTTCGCAACATTTGCTGACAACATTGCCATACTTGCCGTAACAAATTATATATATAGCTCATGGAGCACAAAACAGCCCATAAATATCTTGGGCTCACTCTTGATAGAAGGCTGACATTTGTCCAGCAGGTCAGGGTAACAGCTACGGCAGTAGCAAACAAAGCACAGCGTAAGGGATGTCTTTTGAACCCTAAAAACAAATGGTCACTCAGTAACAAGGTCCTGATATACAAGGTCATTCTGGCACCGGGTACACTGATAAAAAAAGTGCATAGTATAATTAAATATTAGTATATTAATTTTGAAAATGCTATTTTTCATATTAGATTCAAATATAAATGACTTAATTTTAACTAAAAACATATTAGCATTACAGATTTAATATGAAATTTATTAAAATGAAGATGTACTCAAATTTAATTTAATGTTTGTCATATTAAATCGTATGTTGAGTCATATTTGTTTTTATTATGCACATACTTACAAAAAACATAATTAAAATAAATATGTTTCATATCAAATTTAAACATTTTATTCAACTTAAAATCAAAGATTTTTGAAGTAAATATAAATGTACTATGAAAATATGTAAATCAAATATTTTCCATATTTAATTTTAAATTTGCCCATACTTAAAGTAAAAGGTAATCATATTAAAATCAAACATTTACCACTTGATATGAAAAAAACCAGTGGTAAATATGAAATATAGTTAACTTAAATATGAAAAATATTTAATTTGATTTTGATGTTAATTTAATGTACAATTTCAACAACGTTAAATCGAAGTGCTTGACACTTTGCCTGGAAATAGTTAAATCGAACTTTGCTTATATTAAACTTTAAAACTTTTTATATTCAAATCAAACTTTAAATAACTTGAATTTTAAGTAGCGGTGCACTGCACTCATGCAAACATACATAAACAGAAAAAAAAATGCCGGGATATTTTTAAAAAGCTTGATTTGAACCCGACGGAAGGATTGAAATTTTAAGCCCGTTTAGGATTGATTATCCGTGATTGATCCCTTTTGGGATTGTTTTTAATCCGATTCGGGCTTAAATGTCGAGTGAGAGAGCGAACAAGCTGAGAGCAATAGCAAATTTGCTCTCTTGGCTTCTCTCTTTTGTCGTCTGGAGCAAACGCTCTTGTATGTCATTGGGCGCCTAGTCTGGCAAGCGCGCTGTGGTCGAGTGCGCTGAGACGCAGACGTTCTCGTGCTTTAGTCCCCGAGGTCCCGAGTTCGATTCCCAGACAAGGCAAGTTAAAGTAAGTATTTATTAATTTATAATATATTTCTTCATATTAAAGAAGACTTAAGTGAATCCAAATATACAATTATTAATATAATATATAATATAATATATAATATAATATATATGCGCAAAAAGTAAGTTATAAGAAAAAAAAAATCTCTCGGGCGCGCTCAGTTTAAGCCATTCCGAGATCAACCCATTATTGAGCCCGTTTGGTGTAGAGTTGAGTTTGCGTAACATACTGCGAATGTGTGTGAGTCAAGAACATTCGAAATGACTGCAAAACAGTATAATTTTATTTTAATATGAAACATATTTATATGTAATATGATATAACTTTAAAACCAATATTAAACATACTAATATTAAAGTTGGCAATAAATAAATTAACTATGGCAGTGTAAGCATTTCACTATGAATCATAATTTAAGTGAATATGCTTAAACATTTATTTAAATATGCCACCACATTAAATATAACAGTACAACACTTTATATCAACTATTGGCATATTAAATGAAAGTTTTAAGTTGACACACTTTATATTTAATAAAACACACTGTGGTGCAATATTATTGGTAAAAATATTTGAATCTAAGTGTAAATAGTTGGATTTACGTTGTTTTTTTTTTGTGTGTATGAAGGTATGGTATTACTGGTGCCGAAATGATACATTAGAACCAGAGACATCGATAAGGATCATGCTGTTCCTATGGTTTGAAACTGAAACCCTACGAGTGCAATATAAAAATCTAAGAAAGACAGTACAAAAATGTATATTGACTTCTTAACCTAACTACTTATTATGAAAGCAAATTTAACTAAGCAACAACCAACACACAAACATGGAACTACTTAAAGAAGTTGGGAGTTAGTAAGCCTGTGATGTCTACTAGAATTAATGCTGATTCTGATGACCTTAACAGCAAGATTGTTCATTCACCAGTACCTGAAGTAATGTGCAATATGTACCTGAATGTGATAATAATTAAAGTTCTTCTATTTCAGTCAAAGTGATGTTTTAGAATCGATCCTTCTTATATAAAGTCGACCTCTACTGGACGACATCAATCCTACATTCTTCCTAAAATGTTGATCTTTTTGACTTATATTTTTAATACTGTGTGAACCACATAGAAATTATCAAACTCCGGGAAAGTAGCAAAGGTGGATGCTTTGCCGAAATCAAATAATGAATATAGACCCAAATCAATACTTCCGTACTCATCTAAGATACTTGAGCATCTAATGGCAAAACAAATTAACCAATACATGGTTACACTCAAGCTCATTAATTAAGCACAGCCAATCAGGCTTCAGAAGTTGTTGTAATGTAATTCTCAACATATCGGAGGACATTCGAAAACAAGACGACACCGGCAATATAACACTATTGACACTTATAGACTATAGTAAAGCAGTTGACACTGTTATCCAAGAAGTACTATGTACTAATCACTAGGATAATAATTAAATAAATTTACAAAAAAAATTTAAAAAAAATTAAGCGAATGTATAAGTTTTCAAACACCGCTGTCGGCCTGCTGCAATCCTATCTTAGCAATCGACGACAACTGGTGGCTACTCCTACTGCTAACGTTCCTGTACATAAAACGTGGTGTGCCCCAAAGATTAATTCTCGGACCATTGCTATTTTCTGTTTATGTTAATGACATTCCCACGATATTTTCTGATTGTGAAGTGCATATGTATGCCGATGATGTCCAGCTTTATATAAGTCGTCCCATATGGAAGTTTGATGAATGTGTCCAAATATGTAACAAAGATCTATTACTATGTTTATGCTTATAAAAAATCATGCTTTTGCCCCTCAAAGTATGCAAACAGAAGTATAGAAGTATCGAAACAGACAGGCTGACGGACGGACAGACAGTGCTTAATCGATTCAGCTCGTGGTTCCGATCAGGAATATGGTAAATATTCCAAATGCGCTTGAAAATAATCATACTTCTTGGCAAAATGAATAAACACAAAGCTAAGTATCTCATTACTAACAATATTGAGATATATCAAGTTGAATGCATTACCACAATTTAATAACTAGACTACTCATCCCTTTGTAGTTGAATAACTTCAATTTGAAGAGCTTTCACTAAACCACTCCATTCTGTGCCATTCCTTGGGGGGAATTGTTAAATCATTCTCCTTGAAATTCATTAATGTTTATCCCGGGATTTACTTCTTAATTCACTCATTTAGTGCTCTATATCCTGCTTCACTAAAATGCACTGGCACAAAGTGCAAGAAGAAAACAAAAAATTATAATAATAATAATAATAACAACAGCAGCAGCAGCGGCAGCATCTAGAGAAGAGTTTGCTACAAATTACCAAAGCACTCGACTTCCGCTCAACTAAACGCATCGCAGTCAAAGTCATCTCCTGCCTGCCCTGCCCTGCATACAAATTGCAAGGCAAGGGTGGGGCGCGGAAATGGCAACTGTGTGCGCGGCTTTGCGTTTGTTTTGACGCAACCCAAACCTGACTGAACCGAGCGTCGCATTACGCATATCCCTTACGTTGCCAACGCATCGCCTTCCTTGCCTCTCACGACGCGACGGCTGCGCTGCGGCTGCAAATGAAGTTAGTGCCTGCACTTTGGAGGCGACTCGCATTTAAACACAACCTGCTAGGCAGGAAGTTCATGAAACATTCATTAAGGACATTGTGCATTTCCCGCGTGTGGTTTTCGCTTTTCTTTTTTGTATGTGTCATATGTGCGAACATTTTGCATACACGTTTTTTGGGTGGAAAAGCCCAAAAATGTAATTGATAAAATGATTAAATTCCAAACTTGTAGGGGAAATTTTTAATTACAATTAATCCAACACTTTGACTCAAGTGTAGGAATTTTTGCTCGTATTTGACTTATATAGGGTATTCACGACAACTTGCTTATTTGATAACAAGTTGAAAAATAATATTTAATTTTCATCTGTCGTGAACATACCTGTGTGTAAATATTTTGATTATTAAGACTCAGCAAATCAGAGCCAACTATATTCCAAAGTTTTAAAGTAGGTATTTTTAACATATACTTAAAGATAATGGCTTAAAATAATATGTGATTGCATTTTATGTAATTGCAATCGATAAAAGGTTCTTGAAGAACAAAAAAAAAAGAAATTAGTTGAAGACCGACCTTACCGTAATTTGAACTCAGGTCTTGTTGACTTTCAGTCTCACACCTTAACCTCTACACCATTGCCACCAAGGTGGAAGTGCCAGCTAAGTGTGCTTTATGAAATAGTGGCGATTTATCAACAAAATATTACAATTCTGGCACCTAATGGGTACACACTGTTTGAAGTGTTTACCAACACTAAAATTCAATTTTAACCAGGCAACCACATGACCCAGCTCTGGGCTGGTGATGTCAGCTTACTTTTCGGTAGTACATTTTGTTGTTGGAGATATCATTTTTTAACAGGTTATCTTTTAAGCAAGTTGTCGTGAATACCCTAATTATATTTTGTTTCTTTTTATACACTGGGTAAAAAGTGTGTGTTAATTTATGTAATAGACTGAAGGAGCATTTCCGAACTTATAAAGTATATATATTCTTGATTAGCGTCAACACCCAAGATGATTAAGCCATGTCTCTCCCTCTCCACCAGCTTCAAAATGTAAGTAAGTGTATACCATACGCAGAACAAGATTGTTTTACATCAGGAAAATTTTTTAACCAAGCTTTTCTTACATATGTTTAAAGAAAATTAATGTTACCTCATCCTTCCCTCCTTCTCCTGTTCTAAGTCATCCCTTTCATTCCTTTTTCAACAGGTCTGCTTTGACTTTCTGGTTTTTAATCCCAAATCTTTTTAAACATATAAAGTAATGGCTATCTACATTTCCTTAGCATCCGTTCTTTCTTCCTTCATCCATATTAATTTCTTTCTTTCTTTCTTTCTTTCTTTCTTTCTTTCTTTTTCTTTCTTTCTTTCTTTCTTTCTTTCTTTCTTTCTTTCTTTCTTTCTTTCTTCCTTTTTCTTTTTTCTTTCTTCCTTTCTTCCTTTCTTTCTTTCTTTCTTCCTTTCTTCCTTTCTTCCTTTCTTCCTTTCTTCCTTTCTTCCTTTCTTCCTTTCTTCCTTTCTTCCTTTCTTCTTTCTCTTTTTCTTCCTTTCTTCCTTTCTTCCTTTCTTACTTTCACTTTACTTCTTTCTATTTCTTCTTCCCTTCTTCCTTTCTTTTATCCTTTCTTCCTCTTTTCCTTTCTTTCTTTCTTCCTTTCTTCTTTTCCTTTTTCTTCTTTCTTTCTTTCTTTCTTTCTTTCTTTCTTTTTCTTTCTTTTCTTTCTTTTTTTCCTTTCTTCCTTTTTCTTTCTTTTTTCTTCTTTTCTTCTTTTCTTCCTTTCTTCTTTTCTTCCTTTCTTCCTTTCTTCCTTTCTTCCTTTCTTCTTCCTTCCTATCTTCTTCTCTAATTTCTTCTTCCTTTCTTCCCTTCTTTCTTCCTTTTTCCTTTTTTCCTTCCTTCCTTTCATCCTTGCATCATTTCTTCCTTTCATTCGTTCTTCCCTTCTTACGATATTCTTTTCTTCCCTTCTTAAGATCTCTTTTCTTCCTTTCTGCCTTTCTTACTTACCTCCTTTCTTTCTTTCTCCCTTACCTCTTCCTTCCTTCTCCTTACTTCGTCCTTAATTAATCCTTCCTTCCTTTTAACTTCCTCCTTCCTTCCTTACTTCATTCTAGTAAGAAGGAAGGAAGTATCCTTTGTTTATCCTTCCTTTTTATCACATTTTTTAAATAATCCTTTCTTCCTGTCACCTTACTTTCTCCTTACTTTCTTCCTCCTTGCCTCCTTTCTTCTTCTTTACTCCTTCCTTCCTTCCTCCTTCCTCCTTCCTTTCGCAGATTGACCATCAAAATAGTTCCTTCTTCCAACAACCAGCACCCCCCCACCCGCCCCCACTGTTTTAATTATCTCAATAGTGTTGCATAACCAACATACCACAGCGTCTCTGTCCTCTTCTACTTGAGGGAAATTT
This sequence comes from Lordiphosa mommai, assembly GCA_018904225.1. Taxonomy (NCBI): domain Eukaryota; kingdom Metazoa; phylum Arthropoda; class Insecta; order Diptera; family Drosophilidae; genus Lordiphosa; species Lordiphosa mommai. The sequence continues at coordinate 54,210 of JAEIFT010000188.1, forward strand.
GTGGCCTAACCGCAACTAACAATATGAATGAAAATGTCTCTCTATTGGAGTCGTAATTTGTAAAAGACCGAATAAACCGCAGACAAATTGAATGCTCCTGGCTCCCGGGGTCCTGCCAACTCTGGCAACTATAATTTTTGTGCGAATGATGAACGAGCTGCCTACCCACTTTTCCAAATCATAATTTATGACTTTTTGACAAATTATCGGTTGAAGTAAAACGCATAAATAAATTTTTGAGAATGGCAATAAGCGCAAATTTCAATAAATTAATCATTTGCCAAAACTTGGACGGGGCCAATAAGCGGTTTACTCACTCTCACTCTCTCCCGTCTTATTGTTAGCCATTTTTTGGGCCAGCAACAGGCGGCAAATGAAAGCCAAGGCCTTTTCGAATTCGTTCTCTAAAATCAAATATTTACACACCGCCCACCAAAGGGGCGGGAGGGAGGTTGAGAAAGAAAATCCTTGTCGAGTCATGTAGCAACAGCTGTTGTAGGCCATGTTTGAATATTTCAACAGTAAAACAGGATGGAGAGGTGGAGAAGGGGGGTAGGGCCCAATTATGGGTCAGTGGAAATTTCCCAAAAATATCTCACGCATTTCCCATTGACTTGGTCACACTGTGTCCAGTCCACTTACTTGTCAAAACTCACTGAAGCGCGGAGCTGTGCAATTAAATTTGTTACAGCCGCCATTCCTTGCCCTGGCAACGCGAAATTGATGTGTCCTTATCAATTTTCGTTCCATTTGACATTAAGGAAATTGTCAGCGGCTTTTTTTTATGTTTAGTATATTGTTATTATTCGGCATTTTATGAGGTCCCACCCCCCAGATTGTTTATGACTTTAAGCCGGGGAAGTGTGTGTGTCCTGCGATAAATAAAAGTTTCGAAATTAAATTTCTGGTCAATATGCAAGCCAACAATTGCAAGACCCAGCCACATCTCTCTGTGTGTGTGTCTGCGGGAAGAAAAGTCAAACCGAGACGAAGAAATGCAGGGGGGGCGGAAGAACAAAAACAACGGCAAAAAAGAGGTCCATATATTATGTCAGAGGCGTCAGATAAGCAACCAGACAGCCACTGCGAGGGAGAGTCCTGCACAAAAAAGCGCAGTGCAAATGTAAATCTGCTGCAAAATTGGTTTCTTCCAAAATGCGATTACAAGTTGATGAGCCAGCCAAAGCTGGCCACCGAAAAAAAAAGTGAAGAAAAACCGTGGCAAAAACGTTAAAGGGAAACGACAGAAAAAGTGTTGTGGTTTTGTCGAATACCCTACCAAGCTGAACGGTTCCTTGGCAACAGGCAAAAGGCTTGCAACTTTTGAAGGACAACTTGGTCACTTCAGTTTTGCCATTTTCAATGTGATCCAATTAGTAAAATTCAAAAATGTTTCAACTGGATTATCGCCCAGGCAGAAAACTTAAAAATTCAATTAACATGGTTGCACAAATTTTAAGCCACATTTGAGCGGGGTTTTCAGGATCCGGATCCGGTTCTCCGGCAGGCTTAACTTTCAATTCATTAGGCCACATAGACAAACAGACGGACAGATAGACGGAGCGAGCAAGGACGATGTGACAAGTTTTTCGCCAGGACCAAAACAAAAGCTGAATACAATCAGCTGTAAACAAAAGCCAAAAACTGACACACGAGATGGAGATAGAGCGCCAGAGAGAGAGGGAAAGACAAATTAGTTGCAAGTTGCAGCAGCAGCGGCAGCGGCAGCGGCTGCTTCTTTTTGGGAGTTGCAAAAGTTGGCAAGTTCGCTCCCTCGCTCAAGTTTGTGGGCATTGTTTAAAGTTTAGTGCAAATGTGAAATAGAATTGGACAAGCCGAGCGCCACTTGGCTAGAAAAACTTTTGCCTTGCACTCTTCCTTTTTTGTGTTTCTTTGTTAGTTACTCTTTTGCTTTGATATTGTTATTGTTTGCAACAAAACTGGGCACTTTGGCAATGCGCGAATTAGCCAAATAATAAATAAGTGCACGACAAAAGTGGCAAAAGAATTTTTTGAACAACAATGAAATTACTTGAGAAGCTTCGCTGCTTGCCGACGCCGTCGTCTAATGCCCCGTTTGGCCAACTTTTCGCATTCACTTTTCGAGCAGCACAACCCAACCGCAAGGACAAACTTTGCCCCCCATGTGTGTGTCTGTGTGTGTGCTTGACAAGTTGATGATTCTCAAATTTCATTTCTGTATTTTTCTCCTCTCTCTCTCTCTCCCTATCTATCTTTCTTTTTCTGTTGTCGCCTGAAAACTTTTGCTTATTGAACAAGTCCAAACAACTTCTGACCTCCTTCATCTGCGAATGTGTGTATCACCTTCAGCTTCTTCACCCACTTCATGCTAACGGTTTTGCCAATTAAACTAGAAATAGCCAAGAAAATGCCACATCAGCTGACCAAAATGTGAATTCCTAATTAGGTAAACTTTTGATAAGAAGTTGCATGATTTTGGTTGCATTTTTATTGCCCCTCTTAAAAAAGATAAGCCACCAGCTAAGGGTTTAAAGCTGCGTTGCCCCTGGCAAAGAATTTAAATATATTAATGTCTGCACAGCCATATGGAACATTTGGGCACCCCTGGTTGACAACATGGCAAAAATTGTCTGTTCATCTTTTTCACTCAGGGCTGGAAACCTCTTTGAATTCGAAAGGGGCCTAAAAGGTCATTAAATCTAGGTTGAGGCTGGAACCTCCATAGAGTGCATTGATGGGACGTATGAACAGTTAAAAATATGAATAAAACAAAACTCTTCTTCGACTTGGAACATTATGCATTCGATGAAGTAATGGAAAGTAATTGCAATTATATCCTGTCGCCATACTAACCTTTTTTCTGTGCCCAAATTAACAAACTAGTGAAACAATAGAGCCATTCAGCAGATAATTTCGATTAGCGATTTGTTTGCTGATTTTACATAGTATATTTTTAGGTGTCGTATTTAATTATAAATAAGGGTTTTCAACATTAAAATGCCAATTTCATACGACTCCTAAAAATATACTATGAAGTATACGTAGTTTTTTAATACTTATCAGTAATCGAGTGTCTCTGGTGAATGCCCTTTTTGAAATGATGATCGATTTCTTTCAGAGCTGCACCCAAAAAAAATCGTATCAATATCAATTTAATAAGCGTTATCTCAAATTGAATCTACAACCAGTATCTTTTTTTTTTTTTGATTAATATAATACAAGAAAGTATCAAATTAATATTAGAGGTGTTAACTTGAACCTATGCCTATTAAATTGATACGTAAAAGTTTTAATTCAAAACTCACTTATTGTCAATGTCATCGAAAGTTAGTTCGAAATTGCGAAACGTCATGCTTGATTCTCTGTACCAAGCAAATCGCATAAATGCTGCAACTTGTAATTCTCAAGTTGTTATTCTGCTCAATGATAATAAAAATAGGCCACGTGATATTGTGCGACACAGCCCCAGCAGTTAGAAGGGTTCTAATGTAACTCCATCCAATTTTGCCGTCTTGCGATCGTTCCTATGGCAGCTATTTGCTACAGTCATCCGATTTCGATAAATTTTTCCAGAATTGTGTGGAAGTATATGAAACTAGTATATACCACGATTGGTGATGCTACGATGAAAAACAAAAAAGTTTTTCCCACTAGAACTAGTTTTTGGACAGACCGTTTATATGGCAGCTATATGCTATAGTCATCCGATTTTTATAAATTTTTCCATAATTGTGTGGAAGCATATAAAACTTATATGTACCACGATTGGTGGCGCTACGATGGAAAACAAAAAAGTTTTTCTCATTAGAACTAGTTTTTGGACCGATCGTTCCTATGGCAGCTATATGCTATAGTCATCCGATTTTGATAAATTTTTCCAGAATTGTGTAGAAGCATATGAAACTTATATGTACCACGATTGGTGACGCTACGATTGAAAACAAAAAAGTTTTTCTCATTAGAACACGTTTTTGGACAGACCGTTTAAATGGCAGCTATATGCTATAGTCATCCGATTTTAATAAATTTTTCCACAATTGTGTGGAAGCATATAAAACTAATATATACCACGATTGGTGACGCTACGATGGAAAACAAAAAAGTTTCTCTCATTAGAACTAGTTTTTAAACCGATCGTTCCTATGGCAGCTATATGATATAGTCATCCGATCCGGCCGATTCCGACAAATGTGCAGCGTATTTGTATTTAAAGACTTTTTGCAAAGTTTGGTCAAGATAGCTTTAAAACTGAGGGAGGAGATAGCATAGAAACAGACGGACAGACGGACGGACGGACAGACGGACAGACGGACAAACGGAAATGAACTCAGCTCGTCATGCTGATCAAGAATATATATACTTTATGTGGTCGGAAATGCTTCCTTCTATGCGTTACAAACATCGTGACAATTTTAATATACCCTCTGCAAGGGTATAACAATTTTAATATACCCTCTGCAAGGGTATAAAAATTAATACAAACAAGTAAGAAAGTCGGTCAATATACTCTGTACCTGTTTGTACGAAACTAATAACTTTAAAGTGTTAGGTTATTTTTAAATCTGGGGGTGGCAACTCTTTCGACTATCGTTCATCTGGTTGAAAAACGACGTATGGAGGCTCGATAATTAATGATGAGTAGAATTTCTATGGTACATAACTCGTAAAATTATAAAATTTGTATATAATTTCCTATTATCATGAACGTATCTATATTACTCACGCGGAAATCACGAGTGATTTCTGACCGAAGGCCATCTCATTGCATTGCATCGCTTCTTTCAAAATTGGTCTTTGCCTCCTTACACAAATATCTATAGGAAAGAAGGGAGGGGGGAAACGGAGAGCGGCGCAGTTCAATTAGATACCGCCGTCAAGCAAAGTCCAATTGGGAAATTACCAGTTAGCTTTTGCTCTCTCGCTCTCTCTTTTTCGTAAGTTCTACCAATCGCTTCGGAGTTGTTGTTGTCGTTGCTTTGAATTTTCTTTTACTTATAGCTTTAATATCGTTCATCTGATCGAAAAACGTAGTATGGCGGGTCGATTAATAATGAGTAGTAGAATATATGTCTTGAATGTTCGAACTTGAATGTTCGAACTTAATGTTTGACATAAGAAGACATGTGTTTGATAATAAGGGATCAGAATGTTTTGATTTGGCTGTTGTTATTTATTATAATGACGAACAATTATTAGTCAAAAAGCGTTAATGGCTCTGTGGTTAGTGCAGTGCCTATGGCGCTTAAGTGATAAGGCTTGGGGTAAATCCCAACAACAATCTTCAAAATTGTGGGAGTTATTACGTTTTTGGCAAAAATTAAAAATAAACTTGATCTGCCTGCAGGTATAAGAATTATATGTTCCATACACTTCAAACCTCTAGCTCTTACCATCTCTGAGATCTGTTTGTTCATACGAATAGACAGACAGAGGGACATGTCTATATCGACTCGGCTATTGATGCTGATCAAGAATATATACACTTTATGGGGTCGGAGATGCTTCCTTCTGCCTGTTACATACATTTGCAATAACTTAGTATACCCTTTTTACTCTACGAGTAACGGGTATAATGAGGCCCTCATAGGTTAACATAGGCTCCATTCAAGTGCTGTTAAGCGCATCATTACTTGTCAGCTCCGTATGGGCAGAATGTAAAGGGTGAAGAAACCCTTACTTTAGCTTCTTCTTTCCACAAATTTGGTATGAAAGGTTTGGTTACTTCGCAGGATCGCATAGGGCTTTACGTGAGATAGAAATAATGCGTTTTTTCACAATAAAAAAGATTTTTTGGAAGGCGTTGCTGAATTCTGAAAATTAATAAAATTCAATCCATTGATAATTTGCATCGAAATCGATAACATTTAAGTCGATACATGGAAAACATCCATACATGATTTTTTAGTCATTAGATGATTAGAGGAAATTACAATGTAACATAACTTATGTTGTTTTGATAATGTTACCTTAAAACATCTTTTGTCGAGATTAACACCATGACGCAAACTTCATGAAGTTTTCTAAGTAGAAATGAGATTGCTAAGTTAATGTGTGTCATATATAAGCACTATTTTTGGAAAGAACAGTTAATTATTTGCTGTTTTTCCGTCACCATCTCATCCCTTACCTCTCCTGCAACTCTAAGGAAATCCCATTCTGTCCTTCTGTATTAATAGTTGTTGAATCTTTCCATCATATCAAATGGCATTTCCGGGTTCAAAGATAAATACATTTACCCAATTCGACAACGCCTTCAATTATTAATTATTATCGCCGCAAAGCCAAATGTGAAAGCTTCAATTAAAACTTACGCACACACCACACAAGCCGGATACCTGTACGTCCCTTCCCCCGGCCCTTCCCAGACCGACACCCTGGCCTGCCGTGTGTAATCAGTTTTTACTTTATTGAATTGGTCGTTTCGTGGCCCAGATTTCACTCCTTGTCTGGGGCTTTTGCTCTTTACTCAATCCCTTTTTTTTTTTTTTTGTTTATTTTTGTTTGCAATGTTTTTTAATGATTTATACAAGGATTAATTTATACTCACTAATGGATTTCACTTGGCCATGCAGAGGGAGGCCAGCCAGCGCATTCAATGTTATCAATTACGAGGCAGCAGCTCAGCCTGCCCGAGAGTCGCCAGCAGCCTGCAAATGAAAATATTGCTCAACAAAATTAATGAAGGCCTTTTACACCAACTTAATATTAAATTTTCTTTAATTAGTTTCAGTTAGTTTCAGTGTTGTTTCGCCACAAAACCAAATGAAATAAAAAATTCAACAAAATCAAACTAATTTGCACGAAAAAGTCCTGCGTTTGGCTGTCAATAAAATAAATGAGCGCCGCCATTAGCAGCGGAAAATGATGAGCACACTTGAAAGTGTTTCAGGGCAAACACTACGACCCCCCGCCAACGAGCACACATCAACAAAAACAGAGTCTAGGGCAGAAGGTGAAGGCAAAAAAGGACCATAACATTGGCAAATGTGGACTAAGTAGTGAAGTGAACTGGAACCGCACACTGGGACAAAGTCAATCAGGATTATGCACATAATTTATACATATACAAATCAGTATATAATACAAGTCATTTGATAATAAAAACTAAAAGCAATAAAAATTAAATACAATTTAAGTTACAGAGTATAAAAATGGCAAATAAAAATCAAGTTTAATTGACTTTGATTTAAGTCAGCGGTGGGCAACTAATTTGAACAGAAGAACAGGCTACTCATTAACATCGACAAGAACCACATTTTTTCGTTATTTTAACTTCAGCATAAAAAAAATGACACACAATCGACTTATGGATTTTATTTCTATGGCATTTGCATTGAACCTCGAGGTCACTCCTTGTTATACACTAAAAAAAAAAACTGATAGAATATATAAAGAAAATAGATGAAAATAGAAATAGAATAGATCAGATTCTTGATGCGTTTGAATTTATAAGTATCTAATAAATTCAAACGCATCAAGAATCTGATTGTTTACAGTAAGAACAGTTTCTGACCAATTGGTTCTATGGCAGCTATAGGATATAGCGCTCGAGTCTACCAATTCAGAACCAGTTTTGTAAATCTGCTTGAAAGCATAGAATATTAATAATTCCTGAGTTTAAGAACGCTGTCATGGAAATCAAAAAAGTTTTTGTTGCTTAGACCCATTTTTCGATCAATCGGTTCTATGGCAGCTATAGGATATAGTCGACCGATTCAGACCCAATTTCGCAAATTTGTGTGAAAGCATTTAATATTTATAATTGCTGAGTTAAAAAACGCTTTCATGGAAAATGAAATAGTTTTTTCTACTAGACCTATTTACCGACCGATCGGTCCTATATGAGCTACTAGCATATAACCCGGCGCGCTTCGCTTCGCCACCATCAGTAAAGCCGCCAAAATGATGAAAAAACGTTTGGCAATGATCCCACCCCCGCCCCCATTTTCCAACCATCAGAAATGAGTAAATTATTTTCCACCTAGTTGGCCCATTAAGCGTACAAACGCTGAAACCACCCCCGGCACCCATTATCCGACCTTGAGGGTGAGTATGCGCAAAGCTAAAAACTTTATCCTATTTAATTGGCCCATTGAGCTTTCAAACCAAATTTAATACATATCGGCTAAAAACCCACCCCCGCACCCATTTTCCGACCTTTGCAGTGAACTTCCAGAAATAAAAAAACACATTTTTCCATTTATTCTGACCCTAGAGCTTAAAAAACGAATTTTATTCAGATCGGCTCACAAATAGCCATTGTCACTGAACCGAAATACGCCAACCACTATTCTTGCCTGTGGGCGGAAATTCCACCGCCGAGAAATCAAATGTCTAATTATTTTCTATAATGTGTTCACAAACCCATTTTGAAGCCAATCGGATTAAAAATAGGTTTTACTATATAGAATTTTCCAGGCATTTCCCCACTCTTGGGTCGAATTTTCCAATATCGGAAAATCTCATGTCAACTTATTTTGTATACTATCGCTACAAACCGAATTTGAAGCCAATCGGATGAAAAACAGTTTTTTCCATATGGAATTTTCCGGGAATTTCCCGACTTTTCGGGCGCATTTTCCAACATCGGAAAATCTTATGTCAAATTATTTTGCATACTATCCTTACAAACCGAGTTTGAAGTCAATCGGATGAAAAATAGATTTTTCCATATGAAATTTTCCGGCAATTTCCCGTCTTTTCGGGCAGATTTTCCATCATCGGAAAATCTCAAGTCTAATTATTCTGCTTACCATCCTCACAAACCGAGTTTGAAGTCAATCGGATGAAAAATAGTTTTTTCCATCAAGAATTTTCCGGCCATTTTCCTTTTGGGCGGATTTTCCGGAATCGGGGAAACAGGTGTCCAATTATTTCGCTTACTTTAGTTACAAACCAAATTTCAAGTCAATCGGATGAAAACCAAAATTTTCCCCATAGTAGATTTTCCGGAAGTTTTCCACCCCTTAGGGGTGGAATTTTCCACAACCCCTCCTTAGTGCTCACTTTCAACTCATAAGGAAACTTCTGTGAAAATTTCAGCTTTCTATCTCTTACCGTTCAGGCTCTACGTTGATTGCCAATCAGTCAGTCAGTCAGTCAGTCAGTCAGGACAAACTCTTTTATATATATAGAGATTGGATCTAGTCTTCCAACTCCGACCCAATTTTGCAAATCTGTTTGAATGCATATAATATTCATAATTCCTGAGTTAAAAAACGCTTTCATGGAAAACAAAAAATATATATATCGGATATAGTAATCCGATCTTAACCAAATTTTGCAGAACTTTTTGACAGTATATAATATTCATAATTCCAGAGTTTAAGAACGCTTTCATGGAAAATGAAAGAGTTTTTTCTACTAAGTCCGATCGGTCCTATGGAAGCTTGAGGATAAAGTCTTCCGATATTAAACAAATTTTGCAGAACTTTTTAACAGCATATAACATTCATAATTCCTTAGTTTAAGAACGCTATCAGGGAAAATTAAATAGTTTTTCCTACCAAGACCCATTTTCCGACCGATCGGTCTTATGACAGCTATAGTATATAGTCTTCCGATTTTAACCAAATTTTCCGATTTTAACCAGTTTATGGAGTCTGAAATGAATATTTTTATTGCGTTATAAGCACTATAAACACTTAAAAAAAAATTAAATATACTAAAAATACCGGAAAAATATGAAAATCCTAAAAAAAAGAAATTTTAAAAATTAAAAAAATATTTAGAAAAAAAATACCAAAAAATAATTTAAAAAATACAAAAAAGTAAGCACTCTAGGGCTACAAAATATGCATAAAAAATTCTAAAAAAAAAAAAAAACTCTCCAAAATACCAAAAATAACAATTCAATTATGAAAGTTAAAAACATTTCAAATTTCCCAACTTTTTCTCCACAGTGCCGCCCGTTGGACGTTGACTAGATCGACAAGATAGACAGCCCAGACATTTCTGGGTGTAGTCCTGCCGATGGAGCGGAAGGGCTAGGGGAAATGGGGCTGGGGCTTGGGTGGTGTGTGGGTCACAAAGCCGAAGGCAAACAAGTCGCGTACATTTGTGCAAATAAAATTTGCTTGAATAATTTTATGAATGAGTGAAGGAAGCGCAAGCTGTAAAAGTGAATGATGGTGGTGAGCTGAGTGTTGCAAATGGTGTGGTGGTGTTTCGGTGTGCGGGGGTGAGGGGTAGGGCCAAGCAACTATTTTGATGAAATTTTTCAAAATGCAAACGAGTTTGCGCTGACATATTATATTTTTTTTCTTTTCATATTATTACATCAAAGGGTTAATTGCAGCGTGTGTGTGTGTAGCCTTAAGTGGCACACAATTATGCAGCAATTTGCAAGCAAATTTTTCTTGCGGTGCATTTAGCACTCCGTCGCCCCATCTGGTTAGTGTGTATGTAAAAGCATGTGTGTGTGTGTGAAGTGTTTAAATAAACGACAACACTTGAAATAAATTGCAGCAAATCAAGTTAAATAAATTGCGCGAATGTACGAAACATCAGCGCTCGACAAAATGAATAGCGAAGCACCAAGGACATGCCGTGCCTTCATCCATCCATCCGTCCAGACGATGGCAAAAGAAAACAGCCGAATGTCGAGGGAAGCTCGTTATTACACACACACACATACACCACACATATGTGTATGCGTGTGTTTAATTTGCACCTGAAAACATTTGAGCAATTCTTTGATATCTGTTATGTATGATACACTCCGCGTCACTTGAATAGCACAATTTTTATGTACTCAATGTAATTGCTGTTGCTCCTTTAAAAACGGAATTATGCTTTATTAGGTCTTTGTTCTTTGGTTTGATGACTGTTAATTAACGATTCGAATTGTTCGAATATTGGAACCAAAGAGTTTCTAACTCACCCAAGTCCCAATCAAACTAGCCTGAATTTCCACAATTCCTAAATGCTACACAAAAAAAAATTTAAGATATTTTGATGAATATCAAACCTAAATTAAGGCGGGCCCACACGCTGTGGCAATTTGACAGATTTGATAGTCGGGATCAAATTATTTTTTTTTCTGTGTACGTAAACCATCTGAAACCGAATTTGTAAAGTGCTACTCTCTGCTAAAAGGACTAAGTTTAACTTGTATTTGGGCTTGTTAAAGCCCAACTACCAGGGTTTCCATCCGTCTACCTTTTCGAACCACATTCCTGCACGAATGGCGACCGTGCTCTCACAAACAGTGGCGTTAATCGATAGCAACGCTATAAAAACCAGATCTTGCGCGATCTTGGTAAACAAATTGAAGAAATATTACAGTAATGGTAAAACTAACAATAAGAGAATTTTTTGATTTTCAATTTCAGGTATTATTTTCCGGTAATTAGGTTCTAGAATCAGATCAAACAGGCATTTAGAGCAGTGTAACAGTAAAATTAACCTTATAAACAAGGTTCACTTCGATCAGTGATCCTCACACAGTGTGTATATGATTTAATATTTTTTCAGCCGTCCGTTAGTTCAGGTCTCGATCGTGCACACTGCGTGTATTTTGGTTTTTTTTCTCATGACTGCTTGTGCGACAGAGAGGCGGCAATTGAAAAATAATAATTCTCTGAGTAATTGGAGGATTGTATGATTAAAAATTTTGGATAGAAATTTTTGGTAATTGAGTTTTCGAATTTTTGGAGTATCGGTGGATCTGAAACTTAACTTCCAAGTGTTAAAGACAGATTTTCCGATTCCCAATCACAAATGGAAGATATAACTTTTCCTAGATCAGGTCTTCGGCTCTACTTTGGTATTAAGAAAGTATGTTGTTTATAAGTAAAGTTAAGCCCATTTCATCTGACAGCAAACTAGTAAGAAAGTTCTGCTAGTTCACTTAAATTTTTTTCAAATTAGTCCACGCCATTGTTTCTAGATTTTGTACATCTAATTTGTAGCTCTGCTCCGATGTGCTATTCAAGTGTCGCGGAGTGTACGTAAGTACATGTATGTATTTGTTGGTTTTTTTGATTTGATGCTGATGAATGGTTTCGGGGCAATACGTGCCCGCTATCATTTACCAGTGGGTGAGTTGCAATTATTTTGCATCATTTCCCTTTGCATTTAAAAGCAATTTTCGGTATCCTGGTTAGGTAAAAAGCCAGCGAAAAGGTAACCAGGGGCTACAGACCACATCCATAAATGGATCACTCGTGTGTTCATCAAACATAATTTTTGCGTAATAAAAAACTAAAGGCAAAACGAAGAAAAGGCTTCATGAATATGTGAATTATGGTGACTAAAAAGATTTGGGTCGACTGAGGATGTCAACACTGAAACAAATGTTTATTTTATGAACCTAGAGATACAAAAATGAGGAAAATGATGACCGAAATATGAAGACTGAGCTGGAAAAAATCTTTAATAATGGTTTTTTTATAACTTATAACTACAATAAGATATTGGTAGAGTTTTAATTAATAAGGCTTCAAATAACAGTTATTAAGGACTTCCATTTTTAACAGTTATTCAAAACTTTAATTTTTTGACTCCAAGTATACCAGTTATCAAAGACTTTTATTATATTACTCAGTAAATAACAGTTGTAGAAAAACTTGTATTAAAAAGTCAATAAATAACAGTTATTAAAGAACTTTGTTTTATTACTCCGAAATAACTTTTATAAGAACAAGACTTTAATTTTATTACTTAGAAATTAAGAGTTATCGAAAGACTTTTATAATTTAACTTAGTAAATAAAACTCAGTCAGTGACTTATATTTTTTAATCACAATATAAAAGTCTTCTTAATTTATCGCAGTTAATAATAAGGTACACCCAAGCAGATTTTCTCATTTAATCAGAGAGCAAACCGCTAAAGCTATAATAAATTTAAAGACTTTTATTCAAATATAAAAGTCTTTGAGTGAGTTTTATTTACTGAATTTTATAATAAAAACTTTTATAAATAAAAGTCTTTCGATAACTCTTATGTGTGTGTTATGATACTATGCCGACTCATTTATAACTACACTCAGAAAAATATGCTATTCTAAGTTTAAGTATGCCGTGATTAAATTTAGACCGTTTTGTTCTTAATATATGCAGAGAGTTAAGTTGTTATTTCTTGAAATCAAGTGAATCTATCCCAAATCCTTAAAACACAAGAGAAAGAATAATAATAATGTAACAGAATGCAGTTTTTTTTAAGTTTAAGCGACTTTGTAATCAAAAAAACGAACTAGAAATAAGAATTTTGTTCTATGATTTGGAAACTCCGAACTAAGGGCCGTTTTCTTATCTTCATGTTTATCAAATCTGGGTACTTTTTAACTTATTGTATGTGGACTACTTTCGGGTCGGTGTAGACACGAGCATGGATATTTTAAGCGCGGCCCAAATGTAGGCAGCATACATTTTTCCCAAAAAGCACCTAGATTTGAAAAATCATGAAGATGAGAAAACGGCCCTAAGTCAGCTTTTGAGATCGTTTGTACTTAATTTTCCCTTGTTTAGGTACGGAATTCATGATCTTTTTCTGAGTGTACATCCCTAATTCCTGAAAGAAAACATTTGAAGTCCGCTTGCAAAATCTGTTGTTATAGTATATAATATAGATTTTTTTAGGCTCTCTGCTGTTATGAAAATTTTTAGAAAATTCAACTGGGTCCTCTGCTCTTTTCTTCGATATAACCTCATTCCCACATACTCATTTATGCAAATGATGTCAAGCTTTGCCTTTCTTACAAGGAAGTTGTCTCTTTTAATGATTTGCATTGTCTTTTGAAGTGCAAGACATTTCACACAACTGAGCCAGATTTATTAGGCATTGGTCCAAGAAGTTCAATGATCCTTACATAACCAAGACCCTCTACACTTTTATAGTTCGTTCGATACTTGAACACAAATCAAACTCCCCTTTTAGGTAAAAACCTTGATCAAGCAGCATTTTTAAGCGCCTCGTTTTGAAGTCTAGGCCTACTTTTTGGTACAATAAAAATTCCTTCCTTCTACCATTCCATTCCTTCCCCCTAGCTTTCTCTACTTAGGCTTTTCTTTAAATGAGGACCACATATGCGGGTGAACAATTCTTTGTTTGTTTATTTTATTTATTTATTTTTTCCCTTTACTCATATTTGCTCGAAGGGGGCGCCGCCTATTTATTTTGTGGCGGCATGAAAAATATGCTTTGATTAAGTGAGTGGGTGCTGCCGGCTTCCAGTTTTTTTTTTTGTTTCTTCCATCCATTCTGGGATTGACTCATTGCCCATTTTGATGAAATGTCGCCAACTAAAGTGTCTCTCACTCCGAGTGAGTTTGTGTTGTTTGCTTGGCGCTTTGTTTGCCTTTGCCGCTTTGTCAATACACACACACACACACACGCTCCCACACAATCACAGGCAAAAAGGGTTGTAAAATCGTAATGGCGAGTTAAATAAAACAGCGAACGTGCTGGAAAAAAAATGAAACTTACTTATACCAAAAAATATATTCAAAAGTGTCATAAATGTAATACAACTTTTCTTTTATGTGTTTGTGTGTGTGTGTGTGTGCGTTCAAGTGGCGCTCTAAAAAACTTTCTGTCGTTGTCGGCCGGGCCAATAAAAATAAAAATAGAGTTCAAATAAAAATAAAGAAAAAAAGCTGCCAACCAACCAACGAACAAAAAAAGGCTCTAAGAAACTGCAGGCCAAAAACTTTGTGTGTGTGCGAGGTCCCAAGTAATGCGTTTTAATATTTTGTTCCAAGCAATTTACACTAACTTAAACTCAGGTAAAAGTTGATAAGGGCTGTTGTTAGGGTTCCCAAAAGGCCAGCATGATAAAACTGAAGCTGCTCCTACTACAGACACTGAATTATTTAGACTGAAGTGGGGCATTTGCCATCTGGGTAGATTTTAGTTTATATAAAAGAAAATCACAAATCAAGAATTAGTTAAAAGAAATTGCAAGTGACGAAAATGTATATATATAAACATTCCATTTTTGATTTTTCCTTTGTTTATATGTTGGAGTATACCAAATCTATATTGTCAGAAGCAGGTCTAACATTTGTATCTGTCCAAAATTTAAAAAAAAATTGCAAAATGTCTGACCATGTCAACACTTAGAGTTAAAATCAATCAAATAGACTCAACATATTTGGTCGATTTTATTTTGAATTTCTTCTCAGAAACAAACTTCGTAGTTTTTTTCAAAAAGTAATAGAAAAGAAACGAAATGTCCTACCGACATTTTACAGTTATGATTTATTTCTATTTTGCTTTGCATATGCCCAAAAAAAAAAGGGATCTTTAGCAATCATCAGAATAGACTCAGTGGCTGTAAGAGAAGTTTTCGATAAGGTGTGCGAGTTAACAGATGAAATAGCTCTAAACTAATGATAATGATACAAACTGAACTATTTACTGTCGATTTGGAAGTCCTGACTGTAATGTGGCTAATTTAGCCAGTTTGAAAACCAGAAGCTATTCAGTTCTGCCGGAGACATCATTTCTAGTAAATTTTAAAACATAATTTACCATTTTTTTTTAACATTTTGGATTAAAATTTTGCCGGAGAAATGGTGTAAGGTGAATCCACAAGTAACAATGATTAAAATGTCTAGAAGGTTTAAACTAGAGCTGCGCGCGTTAACAATTTTTCCTTTACGTATCGCACGATTCACGCAGATAACTTTTTGTGCGTTTTGCGTCAAGCACGATTCATGCACGATTAAAGAAGGGGTCACGATCAACCGCCGATTTTTTGCGTGGAGAGACCTTAATTTTATCATGGTTTTCATGGCCACACTGCGCCTTTTGTAAAGAGCAACTGCGAGCAGCGGATTTCCGAAATTAAAAGCAAATAATTTTTTGGTATAATATTATTAATCAAATATAGAAGAATCAAAATTTTGTGATCACTGATGAACACGCACTAAAGTCAAAATTATTTTACGATCACGTCGTGGCGTGATACGTTTAAATTCACGTTATGCGCGCAACTTCAGTTCAAAAAATCTAACTTCAAAGTTATGGAGCAAACTGAGCAAACTCATTAAAGAGTGAGAAACTAGGCAAATCGATTAACAAGTGAGATGAACAAGTGAGATGAACAAGTGATTGAGCAACTGAACAACAAAGTGAGCAAAGTGAACAACTGAACAAATCTACTTACTTTGTTCACTTACTTGGAAGTAAGTAAATGACTTTAATCCAAAATAAACCGTTTCAAGCCACGTACCGGTAATGAAACTGGAACCGATATTAAAATTTTTTGAGAACCGAAAACCGTTAACCGTTATTATCGGAACCGAAAAAACCGAAACCATACCGAAACACTAATACCGGTACTGTTTCGGTTTCTTATTATTTATCTAACCATTTGATAAATTATTATTATTTTTATACCCTTGCAGAGGGTATATTAAAATTGTCACGATGTTTGTAACGCAGTGAAGGAAGCATTTCCGACCACATAAAGTATATATATTCTTGATCAACATGACGAGCTGAGTTCATTTCCCTCTGTCTGTCTGTCCATCTGTCCGTCTGTCCGTCCGTCCGTCTGTCCGTCTGTTTCTATGCTATCTCTTCCCTCAGTTTTAAAGCTATCTTAACCAAACTTTGCCAAAGGTCTTTAAATACAAATACGCTGCACATTTGTCGGAATCGGCCGGATCGGATGACTATATCATATAGCTGATCGGTCCAAAAACTAGTTCTAGTGAGAAAAACTTTTTTGTTTTCCATCGTAGCGCCACGAATCGTGGTATATATTAATTTTATACGATTCCACACAATTCTGGAAAAATTTATCAAAATCGGATGACTATAGCATATAGCTGCCATATAAACGGTCGGTCCAAAAAATATTTCTAGTGAGGAAAACTTTTTTGTTTTCCATCGTAGCATCGCCAATCGTGGTATATAGAAGTTTCATATACTTCCACACAATTCAAATTTATCGAAATCGGATGGGCGAAAAAACTTTTCTTTGGTAAATATAAAACCTTTAATTAAATGTAACGGATTTCTAAGTCTTAAAAAAAACCCTTTCAAAAGTACAGAATTGTTAGAAAAATTTTAATACAAATTTTAAAAATGAAGTTTCCTGACTTAAATCAAATTTCCCTCTCAAATTTACAAATATTATTTCCTATTTTAAGAAAGTTTTGTTGGAATATTAAAAAAAAAGTAATTTAAGAAAAGGTAGGTAGATTTTATGTTTCCAATTGTTTTAGAGCTGACACAACCTTTTGATTATTTTACCATCGTATAATGGGCTATAACCGAAATTCTCATTAGGGTACGTACCGGAACCGGAACCGATATTCGTTTCGGGATTAATTGCTGCTTTAATCACATAAATTAACAGTTTTGCCCAAAACTAGCTAATAAAACTGGAACTAATAATAATCCTACCTGAAACTAGTGCGGAATGTACTTAAATGTTTCATTTTGCACTATATTCAGTTATCAAATGCTTAATTAATAATTGAATACATTTTTAATGAATCCTTGTGATAAAAATAATATTTAAACTGAATAGTTAAAAAATGTTATCCAGTTTTTGCTTGAACTTTTCTTAACAGGGTTAACTTTAAAAGCCATTCGCTTACTGAGCTTTAACCATTCTCCCATCGCCCAGCGCCCATTCCAATCCCATTCCAGATTAGCTTTCAAAGCAGGGCATATGTATTGGTATGTAAGTGTATGTAGTATGTATGTAGATTTTTAGCAGCCAGTGTAAGCCCATGAGACTGTCTGTCTGTCTGTGTGTGTGTGTGTGTGTGTGTGGTCTGGTAAGTGCTCTTTAGCACTCCACTGAAAGGCTGAAAGCAGTGCAGATGCAAAAACCAAAATTGCATACACAAGCCATCGCTGGATGAGGGGTGAGGGGGAAGGAGGTAGATGGGGGGGGGGGGCAAACATTTTGGCAAGTTGTTACAAAACTTAAAAATAAATTCCAAAAAAAAAGATTGAAAAAAAACACGTTGCATGCCAAACAAAAACAATTTTTCTTTTTTTTTTCTGTTGCCTCTTATCGAATTGCCGGGGAAAAAGGAGGGCGACGGCCGCCTTTGGCCACAAAAGGCAAAGAAAAAGCGGATACAGGAAAACGCCGCTACTACAACTTCCTTCCTTTCCGCACCCGCCCGCAGCGAAGTGCATCATCATCATCATACATGTACATGCTGCTCATATATGTACCTGAGCGGGCCAGAGATTTCGCTCAAAATAAGGGAAAACTGCAGTGAAAATAAATTAAGAAAACAACAAAAACAAAAAACAAGGAACGCAGCCGCGAACCATATGCATGGCATACCCCCGCCCCCGCCCCCACCCTTCACCTTCACCAACAGCATCACCAGCTGAAGTTATGCTTCAGGACTCGTGGCTGGGCTGAGGAAGATTGCTTAAAGTTTTATTGGTTGTTGTTTGCAAAGCAAAAACTTTACTTTTCTAACGGGCGAATGTGTGGCGAAAAGTTGCCAATGGAAAGGCATCCACTGGCATCCTTTTGCTTTCATTTTTGGTTACTTTTTGTGTGCTGAAACTGAAACGGCTGTTCGCCCGTCCCCCCAACCCCTAGCCATGCCCATTCCACAAATCCACAGCGGAAGTCGTCGAAACTGAAGTTGAAATGTTCAACTTGAAGTTGAGGTCATCATCTACAACTGAAATGGCATGTAATTTTCATAAACAAAATAGTTAAACATCGCTGCAACTTGTCTAATGGTCGTCCCTCCCCCCCCCCCCCTCCCCACACCACCTACGCTCGGGCATTTCAATTGCAAAAGTACAAGGCAATTCCTACAGCCAAAATGCAGATGAGAAGCCCCGTTTTGTACTTCTTCTTGTTTCACTACTGGATTGAACGCTTAAAGGCTTTCAAAATGCTGAACTTTGGTGAGAGATTCAAATTGAAGGCAGACTTAACGGCTTTGAGGATAATGAGAGGGTTCATATTGTTGATATCCCTGCAACAAGTTTTGAGCAGTAAGTGGGTAAAGAAATCATAAGAATTTGTGCAATGTTAACAATTTTTATGTAACTATATTAGTGTAGGGCGTAGAGCATAGCAAAGGCCGCAGTAGCAGCGACGTAGCACACCGACAGCATAAGCATGTTGCGCTGCTTTCAATTTCGTATCAGTTGCCACGCACACATACGTGGGTTGCTATTTAAGTTTCTGGCCTAGGTCACTTCTAGCCATTTTAGGACCAATTGGTCTTTTCCCAAAAAAAGTTTGCACTTTTATCGATAAAAGCTCCATACAACTCTTTCATGTGTGACCACGTTTGATATCGATTAACGATTAATCAAAAACTTACCTCGGCAAAAAAATGGAATTAACTCGTGAAAATTTTCGTGCAATCATTTCTCACAACTTTCGACGTGGATTATCACGCCAAGAGTGCAACGATGAACTTAAATCTTTGTATGGCGATGAAGCACCATCCTATAGCACTGTGAAAAATTGATTTAATGAATTCAATCGCGGGCGAAGCTCGGTCGCAGATGAAGGTCGTCCAAAAACAGTCGTTGTGCCAGAAAACATTGATGATGTGCGTGAACTGATAATGCAAGATCGTCATGTGAAATACCGTGAGATAGAGGCATCCATGGACATTTCTTCCACAAGCATACATTCGATATTGAATGAACACCTGGGCATAAAAAAGGTTTGTTTTCGTTGGATCCTGCACAACTTGACAATCGCTCAAAAAAAGGCTCGTGTGGATTGGTACACCATAATTTGTTTGCCTGAAGTCTTCGGAGAAATTCGAAAAACGAACAAGAGAAGACAGATCGTTGTGCACCATGACAATGCGAACTCTCACACATCAGCTCACACCAGCGCCATTTTGACCGCCCAAAACGTCGAATCGATGGGTCATCCGAAGTACAGCCCTGACTTGGCACCCAATGACTTCTTTTTATTCCCGCACATCAAGGGAAAAATGTGTGGTCAACGATTTTCGTCGCCAGAAGATGCTGTTGAAGAGTTCAAAAACCATGTTTTGAAGGTGTCTCAATCGGAGTGGAAAAAGTGCTTCGACAATTGGTTTGAGCGCATGCAAAAGTGTATAAATCTGGCTGGAGAATACTTTGAAAAACAATAAAACCATTTTTGATGATAAATATTCGCGTTTTCATTATTAGGCCAGAAATATATATAGCAACCTACGTGCACATTGCAAGTGTATAAAATCAACGTCAATTTTGTTCCATTCTCTGTTGTAGGCTGAGATACATACAAAGATTGTCTAACTGAACATTTTAAGAAAAAATGTTCCAGATTCCAGAATTTAACTGAATTTACTGCTCCAAATGACACGCACTCTTCAGTTATGCTTAAATTCATTAAATGGTGACAATCATGGGAATAATACCGAAACCATTAACCAAAATAAACCGTTTGAAGCCACGTACCGGTATCGAAACTGGAATTGATATTAACTTTTTTAATTATTTTAAGAACCGAAAAAACCGGAACCATACCGAAACGGTAATACTGTTTACGGTACTGTTTAGGTTTCTTATTAATTATCTTACTAACTTATGATTATTTCAAATATATAATACAACTGGTAAAATAGCAATATAAGTATACACTCATAAAAAAGTCTTAAATTTTAGAAATTTAGAAAAACCAAAATTTAATAATTTTTTTAAATATGGGCATTTCCGCGGTCACGAACGCGACATTCGCAAGCCTTGGCAGTGTAAGAAAGTAAAGCAAACTTAAAATTTTTTTGTTACTTATTTAATTTTTGGATAGCATTTTAGATGTTGAATATTTAGTGCAATTGGTAGGTTCTGTCGATTTGATGCGAATAATGTATTAACGAAAAACCATGGGATTTAGCACGCGACAAAAATGGAGGTAGTTTTCGACTGCATCTAGAAAAATGCATAAGTCTGCGAAATGTGAAAAAATAATTGAAAGCAAAATTTTTTTGACTAAATGCGAATATTTTAGCTTTCAACTGATAGATTCAACGATCATCAGATAGCGAAATGAAGTATGCTGATCAATAATATATATACTTTATGGGGTCGGAAATGCATCCTTCTGCCTGTTACATACATTTGCATGAACTTAGTATACCCTTTTTATTCTCTGAGTAACGAGTATAAAAATAACATGTTTCAGGTTTTCAGGCCAATTTTTTCATAGTAAGATTTTAGAAAAGCTGTAAATACATTATACTATCAAATTTGAGACATTTTATTAATATAATGTTAAAACAAATCCATTGTTTATTAACATTTAATTTTTTTGGTCTCGGTGGACCTTTTGTCGGAAATGCCCATAAATAACATTTGACAAAAATTTTCTAAAAAGCAGTCAAACTTTTCTTTTTGAATATAAACTCTCTAATTAAATGAAAAGAATTTCTTTGTGCTAGAAAAATTAGTTTAAGGTTTATTTTAAAGCCATTTTTGAAGATTTAAGCAGATACTTCAATCAGTTTTACGCAGTTACTGCGATTTATGGAATATCCTTTGTAGTCCTTTGATCGTTTGTATAGCAAATTCACTTTCTTGCATTCGTTAGCCGATGTTCGGAGCCCGAACACCAGGATTATTATCCCTTTCATTAAGCCAAAGCACAAAAGGATAACAGGCCACGCCCCTCCAGGCAATGGCACTTAATGGCCGAACACACAAAGCATGGCAAAACTTTGTGCAAACTTTTCACGCAGACACACACAACACTTTATATGCGTGTGTGTGGAATGTCATTGGCGGAAATTGAAACGCACATGACAATCCATTTCATCAGCAGTTTAGTTGCTTTTAGAACATTTTTGCCACTAAAGCAGCCAAAGGAGTCAAGAGTTTGCCATGTGAGTGGCAGCCACTAAGCCAAATCAACAAAAAAAAAAAAACAGAAAAAAATTAAGAAAAAAAAATCAACATTTCAACACAACAAAAGTCCTTGACTGTTAAACTTAACCGGACCGGGATAGCCCGACTTGGGCAGCAGAAGAAAAATGGAAAGACAGCACATGCCATAACAAAGCATAATAGAAAAACTGTGTCTGCAAGCAAACTTGGGGCTATAAGCTTCATGTACGAACACACACACACTGGTGAGTGTATAATCAATGTCAGTCAATATTTTGCCGGACTCCCAAACAGCCAGCAGAAGGGCTGCTGCTGCCAAATGGAATTGAAAATGAAAATGAGAAAGTCAACAATAACAAACCAAATAACATATGCATACAAATACAAATACACACACACACACACACACACACACACAGATAGGAATTTCCCCCCTCTTCTGTCTTGGTCACACATTTTCTGATTAGTTCGCAGGCGACATTAGTCGCCAGTCTCAGACGCATTCAAAGTTTTGCCCAATCGAAGCGTATATATTTTGTGATGACCAAGGCCAAAGGTCAACTGGGTGGCAGCTCTTGGGGAATTGGGTGGTTGACAGTTTGGATCCATTATACTTAGACCAAGAACCAACATATTTGTTGTCATAATACACAATTAACTATTCAACATATTTCGCGTATAAAGGCTGAATAACTTAATGGGCACATTCAGCAGATACACTTGATCACTGATCAGCTTTTAGCAAAAGGTGACTCACAAAAACAATTTGAGTATAAAAGGAAGAGTAGGCTAAATGAATTTCCTAAAAAAATATCATTCATAATCCCTGCTGAACGCAGCCAGTTTTAATGTTCCTGCAAGGTACCCATTACACATTTTTGCCAAAATAAATAAAATGCTTACATCATTTTTTTGACCTTAACCTTACATGTCTTCTATGGGGAACTGAAAGGTGTACTCTAAGGCCCCCCGCACACAGAGAGCGGAGCGGAGCATAGCTTAACAGCGAGTGAAAACAAACACACCGAGCCCATAGAGAGCGCGCACACCAAAAGCTTAGCAGAGCGGAGCGGAGAGTGGCTGATCCGCTGTAAACAAGAATGCTTGTTTATTTCTGCTGATCCGCAGTTTGCTTATGCTTTTTGTGGCGTTCAGTGAGGCAAACAAGAAGTTTGAAAAAATAATAAGTTAAATTACACTAGTTTACAAAATTAAAAAAAATACTTATTGAAGCCGGAATTTTTCTCTTACGTATTTTGGAATGCTGAACTTAAAAAGAAATTATTTTGACTTTTTCTTAGACTTTGTCTTTGCTCTTGATTTTCTTCTCTGATCTGGCTTATATCTAAACTCCAAAACTCAGCAAAAAAAGAAGCAAAGCTCAAAAAATTTTCTAATAAACTCGTAAAATAGTCAAATTTGACTCTAAGTACTTTCGTATGAAAAAAAGAATAAACAGTTATTTGTTTCTAATGTTCAAATTTTTGCGTACAACTAAAAATTATGTAATATTATTATTATAAAAATAAATAAATTATGTAGGATTTGCCATTCTCCCGTTCTCGAAACAAGCAGTTAGATCCTTCTAACTTTGACATCCTCAAAGACACCTTTTTTATATCATTCTCTAGTTTATTTAAGCTGTAATCAAAAGTTTGTAAAATCGTCCTCGTATATTGATCGAATTTTATCTGATGTTCCCGAATTTCGGTGGATATATTTTTCATATTATTTCATAATTCCATAATTTTTTTTACGATTTGTAAATGCAAAGCTGTAAACAAAAAAGGTTGTAAATTGAAGAAAACGTTATCCAAATTAAGAGAAGTTAGTCTGTTATGAAACTGATTTGTTTTCTTATAATAATGCATTAGTTAAAACAAACTAGTATCACTAGGGTGCATCAGCTCTTCGCTTTCTATCCGCTCTCTGTGTGCGGTGCATACAAAGCTGAGCATAGCTTACTCGCTGAAAGTGGATGAGCTGTGCTCCGCTCCGCTCTCTGTGTGCGGGGGGCCTAAGGGCTGAGATTAGCAGGTAAGTGGTATTTATAGAGTTCGAAAAGTTATTCGTTTTCCAAACTGGCTATTACGAAGGGCTATCACGGGGGCTGAAATAATTTTTTAACAGTAAAACACAAAAATTTCTGAATTTTGATTCTAGTAGAAAATTAAACATCTAGCAGCCTACTTGTGTCTACAACTTTGTCGATTATATGAGGAAAAAAATCTAAGAAAGCCTAGATATTTTGAAGTTTGGTAGGGCTCAGCCCCCAGAGCCACCCACTAGCTACGTGTCTGACACTAGACTTTTTTATATCATCCTAGCAATTTGTATACGTAATAAAATGATGCCCGTGGTCTAGGCGTACCATGTTCAAAAACAAAAAAGTTGTGAGAATAAAAATACCGGCATATTTCGGAAAAATCGAAAAAAAAAACGGAATATAATAGCTATTTTCATAAAACTATTATATAAATAAAACAAAAAATTGTTGTTTCGTTTGTTAAAATGTTTCCAAATAAACCAAAACGTCTGTTTTCCTTTCCGCTATCGATATCCACAATAATCTTTTTTTTAGACTTTTATTGTAATGGTCAAAAAAATAAGAGTCCTCTTTTTATCGTTATAATAATTCTCACTTAACTAAAATTATTACTAACTTTTTTTTAATTAAACAGTTATTGGAAGACTTGTATAATTAATCTTATGTAATGACAGTTTTGTCATGACTTTTATTAAAAAGTTAATAAATAACAGTTACTAAAGACTTTTGTTTAATTACTCAGAACATAATTATTATGAAAGACTTTTATTTTATTACTCAGAAAAAGAGTTATCGAAAGTATTTTATTATAAAATTCATTAAATAAAAGTCGTTCAAAGACTAATATTTTTTAATAAAGACTTTTAAAAAGTCTTTTAATTTCTGAGTGTGTTTTATTTACTAAGTTAAATAACCTCCCAAATTTTGAAAGAGTTTCAGTTCGGATCGGAGGTTCGAACCAGTGAGGAATCATTGGGTTCAGTTCACGGACCGGTTCCTGGATCCTCTGAACTCCACGTTTTGGTTCGAACCTCGGTTCACTTAAACAGAATATAATATGACGGTTGTTTTTTGCAATTATTTTATTCGATTTAATTATGTTGATCATCTATTATTATATAACATAATTTATTCGACCTTGCCTTGTTTTATTTAACCTTCGGATTTTCAAGTACGAGTCAAACCTGATTGTACTTTGGATTCATAATATCTGGAATCCACCATTAACTGACATTTATTGGGATTGATTTTAGACCAGATATTTTTTTCGTCTGTGTTGGCATTATATCTTTCTGGTACTGTTCATTTCTACTAAATCTTAGATTGGAAGGAACAGACTTTAGTGTTGAAAGTGCTTATAGAAGTTAGATAGTAGAACATTTTTTAGAAACCTTTCCAAATATTAAATCATTTTCGATGTATGTTCTTTTGTAAAATTTTCGAAGGAATCTATAACATCATTAATAGAATTTATAATTTGTCTTTACAGTTAGTCGTAGAGTCATTTAAAGTTAAATTTTTAATAATAATGACTTAATATTTTGCACCGATCTTTTTTTTATAATAAGTGGTTCGGTTCGGGTTCAGGTTCGAGGGATCAAATATGTAGAAGGTTCGGTTCATGGTCCGGTTCGGCCAATTCAAGAAACCCGAACCGAACCGGTTCTTAGGGGTTCAGTTCCGGACCAGTTTGCAGCCTTGCTTTCGATAACTCTTATTCTATGGGTAATAAAATAAAAGTCTTTTAAATTTGTTTTTTTCTGAGTAATTAAACAATAGTATTTTTTAACTGTTATTTATTGACTTTTCAATAAAAGTCTTTTTACACATGTTATTTACTGAGTAATATAATAAAAGTCTTTAGGAACTGGAATACTCGGAGACAGAAAATAAAAGTTTTAAATAACTGTTTTCTTTGCAGTAAAAAAATAAAAGTCCTTAATAACTGTTATTTGAAGCCTTATTAATTAAAAGTCTAAGAATAACTCTTAAATGTGGACTTTAATAATATAAGTTGTAACTGTTACCGTGCCTGGAAAACAGTTTATCGATAATACTTCGATAACAGGGGAATCGGTTTCTTTCTTGGCGATTATCCGGCTTAGCGGGTCACTTTAGTTTAGAAGAAGGTGCGTTTATTATAGCATTTTTAATTATAAAAGTGTAAATAAAACCGCTAGAGCCGCACCTGAATAAATATAACAATTTTGTCTTTTTTCCGTAAAACATGAATAAAAAAGCGTCTGACTTCCGACTTCTGCGTTTAAAGGTTATTTTAAAAGGAAATTAAATGTTTTTTCTGTCAAATTAAAAAAAACATTACATATTTGTTAATCTCAATGCATTTACAAGCATTTTACGTTCGATAAATTTGTAAAATGAGCAAAAAGTTATTTTCTTTTAAAACATTTGAGCCCATATAATTAAAACTACTCAACCTACCAAATTTTTTTTGATGACAAAATATTTTATTAACTTTTTTCTCAGAAATTTTATCTAGAACTTTGAAATCATAGCAAAAAAAAATAAGTTTCGAGAAATTAAGTAAAGGCACCTTTTAAAAAAATCGAAAAAAAAACGATTATCGCAAAAATCTCGATAACTAGCCGAATCTTGATTCATGACGATTTAGAAAAAAAATGGTTTGGTCTATTGGGAAAAAAATACTTCCATCTTGTCAAGCAGTGATAAATAGTATAGATCAATATCAGTAAGGCAGACTCGCAGACTTTCTGAAAACTTTAAACGCGTTTTTTTCAAAATTATGTTTTGAGATATGCCGTTGATGAATTAAGTGAGCGGTATATACTTAATATGGTCGCAGAAACTTTCTTCTGGCTGTTACATACATTTTCACAAATTCAAAATAATCTTTGTAACTTTGGTTACGTTCTTAGTAATTTGTTTGACTGAATTAACAAGGGTTTTACATGTTCTTCTTATTTATAATCTGCAAGTTTGTGTATGAATTTCATTCAATTGACTTGAACACAATTAACTATATATGGATTATCAATTGTGAAGCTCAAAACCAATGTTAATTAGTTTCAAGCCCATGGGGCTAGTCTGGTTATTCACTTGTGAAACAAACAAGGTCCTCATTCATGGCTCATTGAAATATTTTTCCAAGCATTTCAAATGGCAACAAAACACTCATAAAAGTTGAACATCAAAAGATAATTTGAGATTTGAACAAAAGCAAATTAAGAGTAATCAAAAATGCATTGATAATTCGTACTTATACGTACACACACGCTAAGGTTTCAAATCTAATTTGAATCAGAAATTCAAATCCTGTCATATGAACATTTTACATACATGTAAACAGTTGTATGTGTATTTATGTATGTCTATGGGACCAATAAGCAAAAAGCCATCGTTGAAGATCTTAATTATGGCCCAAATAAGGGTCACAGAACACAATAGACAAAGGTGAATTGGCTGGCACACATACACATGCATACTCACCCACACACACACACACATATTCCTATTGATTCAGCGAAGCGAAGCGAACCGAATCGAAACGAAATGAATCGCATCAGCAAAGAAAATAAACATAAAATCAGGCACAAAAAAAAAGCAGCAGAAGCACAACTTGAATTTCGTTGTTATTAGGGGGAACAATGGGTTAAGGGCAGGACAAACAATCAAATCAAATATTAACGAGAGCTCAACAGCACAGAGCAAAGTTTAAAGAATAAATATGCCAAGACTTGGAAAACAAAATAAAAAATTGTTAAGAAAAGTACATCAGTAAAATCTTGACTGAAAGATATATATATAAGAACTAGAGGAGAAATCGTGTTGGATTTATATTTATATATTTATCAAATTATTTAAATAGTTGTTAAATCGTTTGGTGAACTTCTGTGTCTTCTAATTTCTGTGTCGGGTCCAAAAATGAATAAGTTCTTTTCTATTCTACGATAATTTTACTTAATTTAATTATAATGAGAAGTTTGATTTCAAATTTAGCAAACAACTTGCTTTTTCAATTCGAGGCATCAAATACCAAAGCGCCAAGCCCAAACTATGCTATCTTCTTCCTCTGTTTTAATGCTATCTTGACCAAACTTTGCAAAAAGTCTTAAAATACACATAGACTGCACATTTGTGGGAACCGGGCGGATCGGATGACTATAGCATATAGCTCCCATAGGAACGATCGGTCAAAAAACCAGTTCTAGTGGAAAAAACTTGTTTGTTTTCTATTGTAGCGTCGCCAAACTTTGTATATATTAGATTTATATGCTTCTACATAATTTTGGAGAAATTAATCAAAATCGGATGACTATAGCATATAGCTACCAAGGGAACGATCGCACAAAAACTAGTTCTAGTGAGAAAATTTTTTTTATTTTGCATCGCAGCGTCACCAAACTTGGTATTTATTAGAATTATGTGATTTCATATAATTCTGGAAAAATTAATCGAAATAGGATGACTATAGCATATAGCTGCCATAGGAACGATCGGTCAAAAAACTAGTTCTAGTTAGAAAAACTTTTTTGTTTTCTATTGTCGCGTCGCCACAAGCTTAATGAGCTTCCACATAATTCTGGAAAAATTTATCAAAATCGGATGACTATTGCATGCAGCTGCCATAGGAACAATCGGTCAAAACCCTAGTTATAGTTAGAAAAACTTTTTTATTTTTGATGGTAGCGTTTTTATACTTGATATTCGTGAATATTATTTGCTTTAACACAATCTTGCCGCTTTTGAACAATGTCGGATAAATATATCGTATAGCTTTCATAAAACAATCGGCTCCTGACTTGGCCAAATGCTTACAGAAAGTGGCGAAAAAAAAGTAAAACCATTGCTTTTTTTTAAATAAAGCAATTGCAAGGGTATTTAAACAAACTGTTAGCCATCCATTTTTCCAAGTTATCTTTTCTTATCATATTTATTAGTTTTCCTTCTTTCTTTTTTTTAAATTTTTTTCTCCAGTTTTTACTCTTAAGTTATTTTCACACATATATCATGTCATTTTGTTGTTGTCGTTTGCTGTTATTTAATTACACATAATTTGCTCTACACTTCTATGCATGTGCATGAACATGTGTGTGTCATAAATATGCTAAAAATGTTGCATACTTGCAGAGGCACACAACTGACTTGTGTGTGTGTGTGTGTGTGCATGTGAAAGCATGCAGAATTAGCCAACACACACACACACACACGCTCGCACACGCTCGACTGCTCTCATTAGGCAGCATGTTTGTTACTTTTCATGGTGCTTGCTCCTGGTCTTGAGTTGACTTTTGTTTGTTGTTGTTTTTTTCTGCTGTTGCTTCCGCCTGTTTTGACTTACACTTTTCATTCCAGTCTCTCCCTCTCTCCCACTCTCCCACTCTGTGTGTTGCTTTCGTTTTTGTTTCAAGCATGCAATGTTTATTTTTTTGTTGCGCCTACAAAAATTTTCAACGCTTTTATCCTTGTCTTTATTAAAACTTTGTGCACAGAGTGCGACAGAGAGAGAGAGAGAGAGAGAGTGAGGGAGAGGGAAAAAGAACAGACTAACCATTAATGTTTTCTTTCAGTTTCTTTCGCTTTTTATGTTTGCCTTGACTTGGTTTTAGCCTTTATGGATAGGACTAAGCTTGATGTAGGCCAGCGAGAAGGGAGCGTGACTCACGCAGGGCAGCTAACCAGAATCATAAGAGTTAAAAGAAGTAGAAATTACTTCAATGGGCTTGAATTATGCTAAATTTCTGGATTTTAAGGCATATTTAACTCTTTCTTCAGCAGGATTTTAGCTAGCGATGGACACGTGCAAGTCCGTTATTCATCGCAAAAAGCAATAAAAAGCATTTGTCCGTCTTAACGACTAGGCAAAGGTAAAAAATAAAACAATTAAAGCGAAAATTAGATCTAAATGTCAACTACACTTTATTGATCAGTTTTAGTATGATACAATTTAAAGAACGTTTCATTCTTCAATTCTAAAACTTTCTTTTATATTACTTAATTTTAAACAAACATTTTTAAAACAAAAACTATCCATATACCCAGAAAAAGTTGTAATTCTAAATTTAAGAATGTCTGTGATTGAATTTAGACCATTTTGTTCTTAAAATTTTACGATTTTTTTGTTCTTTTTCTCTTGAATCAAGCATTAATCAGTCTTCCATTTAAAAACATAATAGAATAATAATAATGTCATAGAATTAATTTCAAGTTTAAATAGAATAAAAAGAACTTGAACTAAGATTTGGAAAATTCGAACTTAGTCAGCTTTTGAGATCGTTTGTACTTAAATTTTCCCTTGTTGAAGTACGCAATTTTTTATTTTTTTTTTCTGAGTGTACTGAAAGTAAGTACACGAAATCTAAATAACACGTTCTCAATTCAAGTGCACAATTTCTTACGAATTATATTATGCAATAAAGAAGACAACACAAAATGCAAAAATGTGACCATAAAGTTCTCAACTTTCTTTATTTTGCTTATAAAGCGATGGTAGATTTCAAATTATTAGACGCATGGTTCAGTTAAGAGATTTTTTAGGCTTTTCTTGATTTATTAGTGTGACCCTACTTCGAGAACAAATTGGCATCAATTTAAAAAAAAATTCAAAAATTTTTCGATTTCATTATACAAATTGTCAGCTTTATTAAGAAAATTTGTACTTCTTTAAGGTATAAAGAGCCATAAAGAGTTCGGAAGTTACTAAAAAAATTTTCTAAACAAGTTTTTTTCGTAGCCAAAATAAGAATTTCGTTTTTTCCATTTTTTTTATTGTACATACGATTCATAAAACGAAGCTAGGTCTAAGTGTACAAAAAGTGGCACATCTCTAGCTAGTAAGTCTTTCCCCTGACCACACCCCACTTACATCCCTTTTTACATGTACATTGATGCACTGCATGTTTTCAGCTGACCAAAGTCCTAGCAGTGCCTTGCTACTAGTTGACCCTACCCTAGTTGTGTGTCTTTCAACTTGACTTTCTAGGCAAGTGTAAATTTTTGGAGGCCTTTGCCAGGGCAAAAAAAAACACAGTGCATTTGGTATTCATGGCAACATGTGCTCACACACACAAGCACTTGCGCAGGACTCCTGCTCACCTACACACACACACACACACACACAGTCACTTTAGAAGTCTTGATTCTTCTTTTGTGGCTCTGCTGCGGTGCGCACTTGTCTTTGATTCTGTTTTATTTCTCTGGTTTCTCTTTGTTAACCCGCCGCCGGCTGCAAATGTGTAGCCAGGCCAGGCTCTAGCGAGGACAAAGCGAAGGACACCGTCTTGGTCTTTGGTTTTTTTAACCTTTATTACGTTTTAGCCAAAAGGCAACTTGGCTTTGCTTTAATGAGCACAATTTTATTAGCCGCTTTAACATTTTTGAGATCCCCGCCTCTTTGACTTGAAGTACAAACAAAAAATGTTCAACTTTTTGTTTGAGGATTTTTCGCATATTTTAGTTGGAATGAATTTTCACAAGAAACGGACATACACTCACAGATCAGTTAGCCAGGGGAATCGAAGAAGGTGAGGGGGATACAGAAGATATGGCCAAGTTCTAGCAATTTCACATTCGACTAGGGCGTATACTTAATATATTTCCTAATAAGTCTTAGTGGTCCACGATAGTGAAAATGAACGTTATCCTTAATCTCATCTTTTAGGCAAAGGAAAGAAAGAAATCAAGCACAAGCAAGTTCAGGGGGTATAAACAAGGAAACTCTCTTGACCACCTGCAAAAGTAAGATCACGGATTGCCACTTTATGATCCATGTATTTCTGAGCGCTGAATTAAAATCCATTGTCCGTTTTTGGCAGGCTCTTTTTATTTATAAGATATTTAAATAAACGTTTGGTTTTTTGAATATACCGTAACCGGAACCTTTTAGATATATAAGATAAGGAAAAAAATTCTAAAAAGAGGAAAAACTTTTCTTTAGTAAATATTTACCCTCTAAATAAATGTAAAGGATTTCTAAGTCTTAAAAAATCGCTTAAATATTAAAATGTTACAAAACGTTTAAAACAAATTTTAGAAATTAAGTTTCCGGATTTTAATTAAATTTTTCCCTAATATGTTTCAATATTTCCAATATAGCCTAAGGCCTAAGATGCTATGGCATTCCAATTGTACACAATTTGTAATTGTGTTTCAATATTTTCAAATAATAATAATAATAATTTCCAAAAATGTAATGTAAGAAAAAGGTAAAGCAAATTTTATGTTTAAATCTGTTTTTGTGTTTTTTAGAGCTAATAAACCCCTTTGAGTATTCTACCAGCGTATTATGAGCTATATTGGGTATGTCCAAAAATAAACGAGAAGGCAAAGCTAACTTCGACTGTGCCGAAGTTTTAATACACTTGAAAAACTTTACTCCAACTGATTTAACCGGTAAAATATATATAGGATATAGGATATAGATATCAGATATTTAAAATTTTTAAATCATTAATAATAAAATTTTGATACCATAAAAAAAAACTTTTCTTAGTAAAACACATTTTCCGACAGATCGGTCCTATGGCAGCTATATGCTATAATCATCCGATTTAAATAAATTTTTTCCAATTTATTTAAAAGCATATAAAACTAATATATACCAAGATTGGTGCCGATACGATGGAAAACAAAAAAGTTTTTCTCACTAGAACTAGTTTTTTGACCGACCGTTTCTATGGCAGCTATATGCTATAGTGATCCGACTTTGATAAACTTTTCCAGAATTATGTGGAAGCATATAAAACTAACATATACCAAGATTAGTGACACTACGATACAAAACATAAAAGGTTTTCTTACTAGAACTAGTTCTTAGACCGATCGTTCCTATGGCAGTTTTATGATATAGTCAACCGATCCGGCCGGTTCCGACATATTAGTTGCGTGCAGTAAAAAGAAGACTCTGTGCAAATTTCAGCTCGATAGCTTCAAAACTGAGAGACTAGTTCGCGTAGAAACAGACAGACGGACAGACACACGGACAGAAGGACGGACGGACAAGCGGAAAAAACTCAGCTCGTCGTCCTGATCAAGAATATATATATAGTTTATGGGTCGGAAATGAATATTTCTATGCGTTACAAACTTCCGGGCAAAATTAATATACACTTTTCAAGTGTATAAAAAAGGCTAGAAATCTGTATATTATTAAAAATCGTTTTTAAGTGGCATATTATTAGAACACAATTTTTTAGATCTATTACATCCATAAAATTTTTGAATATCTTGAAATCATTTAAATTTTTTAATAATAAAAAAATGTTTACCAACATAAAAGTCTGAGTACCGTATCGGAACCGAAAACCGAAATTAACTGAAACCTGAAATAAAAGCTTTAACCGACATTGTCATTTCGGTACGTACCGGAACCGATATTCGTTTCCAGAGTAATCCCTGGTTTATTTAAATGTTTGGTATTTGTTCTTAAGATACAAATTTTAATCTTTTAATGTGATATTTTTGTGAGAAAATAAATTTTTTTCCAAGTTCAAAAAATTCTTTAAAATGTTCTAAAAATTTTAAAATCCCCAGTTATGTGTTCTCTTATTTAGTAAATTGGCAGTTTTTCAATATATGCATATCGCTTTTAAAAGAAATGGAGAAAAAACTGTTAAAAATTTACTTACTACCAAAAAATTCGTATCAATATCAATTTGATAAGCATTGTCTCAAATTGAAACTATAACCAGTATCTTTTTTTTTTGTATCAATATAATTAAAAAACTTATCAAATTAATATTAGAGGTGTTAACTTGAACCTATGCCTATTAAATTGTTGCGTAAAAGTATCAATTCGAAACTCACACATTTTCGATGTTATCGAGTACTAGTTCGAAAATTCCAACTGTCATACTCAATTCTCTCTAGCAAAGCAAATTGCATAAATGCTGACACTTGTAATTCTCAAGTTGTTATTCAGCTGATTGATGATATAAATTGGTCCCTTAATAGTGAGCCACAAATGCGCAGCAGCAAGAAGTTATCGACCGGTTTTTTTTTTATTATTTATAATTGTCAAATTGTTAAAGGCTGGTATCAAAATGATACAAAAAAGTATCAAATTGATACTTAAAAAATTAGTACAAAGAAATGTCATTCAGATACAAATTAGTATCATTTTGATAACATCGAAAATATTATTTTGATACTATCGAATTATCATCTTGATACTTTGAGTATTAAGCATAACTCGATAGTTTCAAAATGATGACTAAATTGTGTCATTTTGATGATTACTTTTTTTTGGGTGTAGCGTTGTATGTCTTAGTCGGCTTAGATCGGGGCATGATCAGAAAAAGTATAAGTCAGACTCCGCACTTTTATTGAGTCCTGCTGTTCCGCTTTTAAAAACCATCCGGTCTGGTTTTTTGGAACGAAAAAAAATTGTATGGCTGGCTTACTCATAAAGTAACCGACTTATCTAGCTGTCCACGTATCAACAATAAAAACCCTCAGCAACTTGTCTGTATAGTTGTTTCAATAGATTAAACAAAAAAAAACCAACGCCAACCAGTCCCCAGGCTGTACACCGTCTCAGAAGATCCCAAAACTCACCCACCAAACATTTTGAATTTGTTTAGCAAATTTATGGGTCAGTTAGGGCACCTTTTTTTCTGTTTTCCGTTTGCCATAGATTTGCAAGTTGTTTGCATATTTTTAAGTGCTTTATGTGATTGTTTCTCACTTTTTGTTCCGCAACCTTTCGAACCTAACTTAATTTGGTTTCTTGTTTTTTTTTTTTTCTTTTTTTATATTTTAGATGTGGTCTCGTGGTTATCTCATTATCAGCCTCATTGTGTCAGGAAAGGGTTGAGGGTCTGCTGCTGCTGTTGCATTACATTCGACAAGCTTTCTAATTTGTTTTTAATTTTCTACGTTCCACAGTTTTCTCGGCTTTCCCCATCTTGTGTTGGCACCTTTTGCTAGAAGCTTAACCTCTACCGCCCTGTGCCATCTTCACCTCTCCCTCTCTCTCTCTCTCTCTCTGTCTCTTTCGTTGGTTCTGCTTACCTCTGGCATATTAATGAGCTCTTGCCTTTAACACGCTTTTGAATTAGTTGCCAACCGCGTTGTCGTTTTCACCTTGTGCAACTTTCTTGATTTTCTATGGAAAAAGACAGCAAAAAAAAAACACACACACAAAAAATAAAAGGAAACTTTCCTCCAGCTCTCAGCATTTTAATTTGCTGCCCGAAGTTTTGTGTTTTTGTTATGTCCACGCACATTTTCCACTTTCGCTTTGAACAACTTCATTCTCTTCTTAGTTTTCTTCCTTCTTTTTGCTCATTTTGCGCTTAATTTCCGTTTTAATTTCGTGCATTTTATTCAAAACCTGGAAATGCGCCTCGGAAAAAAAACTGGCATTACAATTAGGCCTAGACAAGCGGGTTGGAAAATGCGGGCTCAGCTCGAGAATGGTCAATGCTGACGCAGGCAAGCACACAGTCACGTCGAAAAGTTTCTGTTTGTGTGTGTGTAAAAATTTCATACGCCAGCAAAAATTTGGTGGCGCGTGTCCCCTTACCATTCGATAGGCCTTTGTGTGTTTTGCTGGTAGCTGACTTATAAATCAGCTGATGCGGCTCCACCTTAGAAGCAAACGAGTTTCATTCAATATGCCGATATTACAAATAAATATTACACCAAAAGAAACACCTTACTTTGAACTAAAACAAAATAGTTTTAATTTTAGCAAGAACAAAACACCCAAGTCCGACTGTAATATACTCAGTACTTGCCACTGATCAATTTTGAGTGTGGGACCATACAATCTGTGTGAGTGCTGCCCATCCTGATTGTGGTTAGTGCTGCCTAACATATTTTTTTGATTTGCTTATAACTTGACAATCGGAAAACGATGTAAGGATAATTTTAATATCCCTCTGCAAGTGTATAAAAAGGTTCGGTTCAACATATAAATCAAATTTCAACTTTAATGGAAAATAACAAAAAATATTTATTTTTGATATATGCCATATTTTAAAAATATCTTCCTTGATAATTTCTTGACCTTATTCAAAAAGGTCTAGCTGCACGTCGCCGCCCCAGCGACTGTTAGAGGTAGAATAGGTAAAAAGACATGGTAAAATGACTTCTTCAATCTTCCTATCCGCTTTTTCATCTTTGCGGCATATGAAGTCACGAAAAGAGTTTAAAACCCACTAGGTTTAGCTCAAAAATTATGAATCTTTTAGATATACCTTGTGTTATGAATAGAAAAAATTACTTTATAAAATACTTAACAAATTATTTTATTTAATTAAAAAAAACAATTATTTTTTATTAAAAATTTTTGGATATGAATTTTAATACATAAAAACCTTAAAAAATAAACGTACAAAATTTAAAATTGTTTAAAATAATTCTCTTTAGTTTCTATAAAATTAATTTTTTTCACAAATTTTGACTTTGATAACCCTATAAGTCTATAGTATGCGTAGCACCCTTTTTAAAAGCTCATTTTATAGGTAAAGTAATTATCTATCACATATTATTTAAATTATTTAAATATCTTATTTCAAAAGTTATGATTTTTGCAACAAAAAACCTTAAATGGCGCCACTGTGCGATGTTAGAAATAGGTCGATTTCTGATTTTCTTAAAACAAGTACGAACGGATTGAGTTAAATATGGATATTGATATAAAGGAGACTTATATTCAAAACCCCTGAATTTATTTTAAGTTTTTTTTTTTAGACCTCTGGTTTGGTTTATCCCAAAAATCTTCTTAAAAGAGACAAACAGCGTAATCCGTGAACTGAGCTTTGAGACAATTATCCCTTTTTTTGGTGCTATGCTTGATTTTAAGCAATTTTTACTTTTAAAGATAATTGCGAAAATCCAAAGCATTCGCACAAGACAAAAACAGAAGAGGTTCTTGCGACCAACCATCAAAAGCCGTTTTAAGCCAAGCCGGAGGCAATATTTGTATATGTTAAATTTTAAAATGTTGTGCATTGATGTCACTAAAAAATGGTTTTGATTTTACACAAAAATTAGTATTCTTTTTAAAAATGAAATTTTAAGCATTTTCGCACAGGGCATGTCGCTTGGAACATATTTTTCTAACATGATTATTATATTCTTTAACTAAATTATATATAAACTTAAAGCTTAATAAAAATATTTTGAGTCAACAGAAGATTTCAATGTATTTATTTTCGCATAATAAGAAAAAACAAATAATTTTTCAAAAATATTGAGTCGTTCTTCATCGTTTTTTTCCATTTTTTCCATATTTTACAGTTGCGATGTCGCACGGGACCAACTTTAATAAGTCCCAAGATCAAAAATCATCTTATTTTTTACCAAAAATTTTTTTTATTTAAATTGTATAAAAAATCTCTATATGTACTCAATATTGGATAAGCTTTCTGTATGTATGGTCGACGCACTGATAACAAATGCTGTTTTTCAATGTCGCACGGTACATCGAAATATGCGATAGTGCAGATCAAAAAATTAAGGTTTTTTCAATTGCATAGTCTCTTATGTTTTTTTTTTTTGGCTCAATATACGCTTGAGCAAGAGCAAAAGTCAATGCATAAAGAGAGACATTTAAGAACTTTTATCAAAACAAAAAGTTCTGTTAAAATATCAAAATGAGAAAAGTTGTACTTGCTCGACTTTGCTTTTGAATATCTGGAAGTGGGTTATGAATTAATGTAAAATTGGTTTATATAATTTATATTAAGTTAAATTTGATTGTTGTCATATCATAAAACAAAGTGTTTTATGATACAAATTATCAAATAACTAACTAACTAACTAAGTTGATGAATTTTTGCATTTATCCAGAATTTGCATACAAGCGATTCGTCATATTACCAATATGTACTGCATGTCTATTGAAGTTCAATATTTCATCTGGCTACATATGTATAAAGTGTGCTGGGTAAGTTTCTGATATTTGGTCACACCAGCAAGCTTACCTTTTTTTAAC
Source organism: Lordiphosa mommai (assembly GCA_018904225.1). Lineage (NCBI taxonomy): Eukaryota > Metazoa > Arthropoda > Insecta > Diptera > Drosophilidae > Lordiphosa > Lordiphosa mommai. The sequence goes on from JAEIFT010000188.1 coordinate 91,956, forward strand.
TGAGCGCAATAGTAGGAGTTAAATGCTTTGTGTGTGTGTGAGCGATACAGCGTTACTTTGACTTTAGGCCATATAGGTGCCCCTTTCGTACCGATATTTCAAAATAGCAGTGAAAAATACTACACTACAAATTTGATAACATCAAAATCAGGGCTGCAAACCCCTCTAATTTTGACTGGGGTTCGGTTCGGGGTTTGAACCCTTACCCTACTCTGGGGGTTCGGTTCCACAACCGGTTCCCTTCAAATTGAGAACCGGGGTTCCGGTTCGGGTTCGGGTTCCAGATTTCATTTTATATATTTATGTATATAATAAGTAATTTAATAGAATTTGAAGACGAGATGCCATATATAATCTGCCTCTTGATGGCTTGGAAGTCAAGCACATAAGTGATCTGTCTTGATTGATTGATTGTATGTATGTTTAGAAGAGTTAAGCGATTCTGCCAACTTGCACTCACAGCGAAAATCATTTCTCTTTTACAGTAGTGGGATTGCTGAATCTGATGTGATTTTTGTGGCTATGAAACCTGCAAAAAAAACACGGCCACTTTTTGGCCTAAAAATAAGAGATGAACTTTATCTGCGTACCCGTGATTTAGTAACTGTGATTGACCATATCGGCGTAACTGTAATTAAGTCACAGTGACTGGCAGTCATCAAATCACACTGTTACTTCAAATATGCAGTCACTGTGTGATTTAATGATTGCCAGTGACCGTGACTTAATCACAGACATGCCGGGTTGTCTCATCCCTAACTTATAGTGTGTTCAGCCACACACACACGTACATACATTTCCGAGAATCCAGTCAAAATTATTTTTTCTACAAATGGGACCGCCACAGCACGTCTTTGACTGGCATATTGTGAGAGTGATTCGGGAGAGGGATTCGGTTCCCGGTTCGGTTCAGGCATCACCAGAACCTGAACCGAACCGGTTCTAAAGGGTTCGGTTCCGGACCGGTTTGCAGCCCTGATCAAAATAATGTAAAGCTTTATTAGCAGGCGTTGGTGATGGCTGAAAAATGTTCAGTGAGTATTAAAAAAAGAACAATGTAATACATAAATATGCACTTGAATCAAGGGGCCAACCAGCAGTTACCACAACCGTGTCTGGTAGTCCATGCCAACAGACATCCTCCGGATGTTCATGGTAGACGGCTCCAACCAATCACCGTCTTGGTTTCCATTTTTTTTTGTAACTATTTATAAATCGACTTATCAAATAAACTAAACCAAACATTTTGGTTCTTAGACGAAACATTACAAGTATTTTAAATTTAGATATCGCATTTCTTCGAGTTCTATTTAACTTTAAGCACAAATCATGTTTTTAAAGGTACAATGAACTTTGGGGTAAGGTGTTTTCATTTCATTTTTCGCCGTTTGCTGTTGTTGTTGTTGTGTTTTTTATATTTATTTTCCACACTCCACGAGCAGAGAGCATAAGCATCGGGGGCAATAAATAAGATAATATGTATGTATGTCTGAGTACTGACTTGGACTTTGGATGGCAACAGGAAGATGGCACAACAAGGAGAGACGGCTCAACGACAGAACAACGCCCACGCACTTTGCCAGCATTTCGGTAGCCAAGTAGTAGAAGGGGGCAGGTCGGATGCCCAGTGGGGTGGCAGGTTGTGTGTGGGAACTATTTGTACAAGTTAACGTGAATAATATTTACTTACAGGCATAATAAATAGTGCTTTTGTTTGAGAGCACAGGACATACAGGACACAAAATCTAAGGAAGCGCACACTTGAGCAGAGTCTTGTGTAAGTACCAGCCATTTGTTTAGACTTGAGAAGCCACCTTCTACCTCAGGTTGTTTGCTCAGACAACCAAATCAAATTGAAAAGTAAACGCAGTTCGCATTCAAAAGCTACAGAATGAAGGTAAAGGTGTGTGTGAGTGTGTGTGGGTAATGTGTGAGCTTATGTCAAATCGTGGCCAGTTTGGGGCATAACTAAGCCTCAGATGCCCTGGGGCAATGTATGAGTTTTGTTTCGTTTGAAAGAGCTGTATGTGGCAACAGTTTGGAAAGTCAGTGACTTTTTGCAAAAAAGGGAAGAGCGTGCCTTGCTTGATAAAGGTTTTGAAATTTCTCTGTTGATCTTTTTAACTTAAATCAATGTTGACTCTGTTTAACAGCTTTGAATAATATTCCTCGGTGAACATTTTACCCAATTTCAATGTGACTGACTTCGCGTGCTTTCTAAAAGCCTACAGATCAACCTTGACCCCCTTTGGAGATGGAATTTATACTGTATTATACTTAAAATTTAAAGTATGTTTTGTATATGGGTGTTCTTAAGTTAAGTACGAAAGTTTTATAAGTCCAAACTTAAATACGAAATAAACTGTCAATGCCAAACCAAAAAAGTATGCAATAGAAAATTCGAACTATTTAAACACAAATATGTCCTTATAATTTACAACTGGTTATACCTTCTTGGTCTTAGTTCAATTTCAACCTTGTTTTTAAGAACAAATCGGATTGAGAATTTAATGAGCTTAGACCAAGAAAATGTTGTACTTATTTTGAGTACACTCAGAAAACAACGTCTGACAGCGTTCTAGAATTAACGGGATAGAATTTTTACCGTTCTGTACTTAAAATTTCAAGTATAATTCGTTCTTGGTTGCACTTAAATTAAGTACGAATCATTCATAAGTTTAAAATGAATCCAAAATGTTCCTCAAATGAGAACAAAATTTGTAAATCAAGTACGAAGTACTTAAATCGAAAAATTTCTGTACTAAAACGTTCTAGAACGAACGGAATAGAATTTATACCAATATGATTTCTTCTTAAACTAAGTCTAAATCAATCTTATAAGAACGAATCGGGATTGGTTGAAGACCAGTTCGTTCTAAGAATAAGGTTAAAAAACCTTGGAATAGCCCAAAATGTACTTAATGTATCCCGGAATGCTCTAAAATCAAGTATTCGGGATGCTCTAAAATCAAGTATTTCGGGATTTTGTACTTGTATCAAGTATTTTCGTACTTTTAACACCGATTGTACTTGATTTAGGCACAAAGTTATCGGGTTTTTTTTCCGAGTGTACTCTTATTTGTTTTGAAGAATGTTTTGCGAGATTAATTTAGAAATTATTAGACTTCATCGAGAAAAATTTTGTGCTTGTTTTAAGTATGCAAGTTCTTGTTTTAAGATTAGTCGGAACTGACTTAAGTCTATTACGACCCAAAGGTATGAACAAAAAGGTCTTTAAAGAGTTTAAAAGTAATAACGCACAATACACCAACACACTCAAAGCATTCTTCAGTTTTTATACCCTTGCAGAGGGTATATTAAAATTGTCACGATGTTTGTAACGCATAGAAGGAAGCATCTCCGACCCCATAAACTATATATATTCTTGATCAGCATGTCGAGCTGAGTCTATATAGCCATGTCCGTCTGTCCGTCCGTCTGTTTCTATGCTATCTCCTCCCTCAGTTTTAGAGCTATCTTGACCAAACATTGCAAAAAGTCTTTAAATACACATAGGCTGCACATTTGTCGGAATCGGCCGGATCGGATGACTATATCATATAGCTGCCATAGGAACGATCGGTCCATAAGCTAGTTCTAGTGAGAAAAACTTTTTTGTTTTCTATTGAATCGTCACCAAACTTGGTATATATTAGTTTTATACCCCTTCACACAATTCTGGAAAAATTGATCAAAATCGGATGACTATAGCATATAGCTGCCATATAAACGGTCAGTCAAAAAACTAGTTCTAGTGAGAAAAACTTTTTTGTTTTCTATGATCGTCACCAACTTGGTTTATTAGTCACACAATTCTGAAAATTTACAATCGGAGACTAAGATATAGCTGCCATATAAACGGTCGGTCAAAAAACTAGTTGTAGTGAGAAAAACTTTTTTGTTATCAATGGTAGTGACTTTCAAAAACTGCAAGGGTATTTAAAACATCGGCTACGCCGATTCTTTTTTTTTTTTTACTTTTCTGGAGAGCAAGCATTCTGACAAGCATGGAGCGACCACTGAAATCTGAAGTAGGCAGCAAACCTCGCTGATAAGGAAATTGGTAGATTTCCGAAACTGCTTCTCATTTTGGTGTGTTGGTGCACTTGTCATTTGACTGTTATAGAATCATAACAAAACATGACCTTGAGCCGGCTAAAACTCACTATCTACAGAATAGAAAGGTCCCTAAAACACTTCTAACAAGTTTTAAATGTACTTAATAAATCCGGGAATGGTCTATAATCAATTATTTTGGGATTGAATCTTATTTTTTATAAGAACTTTTTACAAAATTCCTGGGTTTTTTTTAAAGAGTACTTGATTATACAAAAGTGTATATTAATTTTTCCCAGAAGTTTGTAACGCATAGAAATATTCATTTCGGACCCCATAAACTATATATATTCTTGATCAGGACGACGAGCTAAGTTCATTTCCGCTGGTCCGTCCTTCTGTCTGTCTGTCTGTCTGTCCGTCTGTCTGTCCGACTGTCTGTCCGTCTGTTTCTACGCGAACTAGTCTCTCAGTTTTGAAGCTATCAAGCTGAAATTTTGCACAGAGTCTTCTTTTTACTGCACGCAACTAATATGTCGGAACCGACCGGATCGGATGACTATATCATATAGCTGCCATGAACGATCGGTCTAAGAACTAGTTCTAGTAAGAACAACTTTTTTGTTTTCCATCGTAGCGTCACTAATCTTGGTATATATTAGTTTCATATGCTACCACATAATACAGGAAAAATTTATCAAAATCGGATGACTATAGCATATAGCTGCCATAGGACCGATCGGTCGGAAAATGTGTTTTACTAAGAAAAGTTTTTTTTTATGGTATCAAATTTTTATTATCAATGATTTAAAAATTTTAAATATCTGATATCTATATCCTATATACATTTTACCGGTTAAATCAGTTGGAGTTAAGTTTTTCAAATGTATTAAAACTTCGGCACAGTCGAAGTTAGCTTTGCCTTCTCGTTTTTTATTTTTGTTGAAATTGACGAGGTAATAAATCTATTTGACTAGCAGCTTGCTCGAAATTTAATTGTAGTCTATTAAGAGAAGGTACACAGAAAAAAAAAACTGTGCCATTCGGGCTCAACTCAACACCAAACGGGCTCAATAATGGGTTGATCCCGGAATGGCTTAAACTGAGCCCTAGTCGGGATAGTCGCCCGATAAAAGTTCAAAAAATTTAGAACGCCCGAGAGAGATTTTTTTTTTCTTATAAATTTGCATTTATATTAATAATTGTATATTTGGATTCACTTAAGACTTCTTTAGTTTGAAGAAACTTATATAAATAAATTAATAAGAACTTACTTTAACTTGCCTTGTCTGGGAATCGAACTCGGGACCTCGGGACTGAAGAACGTCTGCGTCTCAGCGAACTCAACCGCGCCGCGCTTGCCAGACTAGGCACCCAATGACATACAAGAGCGTTTGCTCCAGACGACAAAAGAGAGAAGCCAAGAGAGCGAATTTGCTGTTGCTCTCAGCTTGTTCGCTCTCTCACTCGAAATTTAAGCCCGAATCGGACTAAAAACAATCTCAAACGGGATCAATTACGGATAATCAATCCTAAACGGGCTTAAAATTTCAATCCTTCCGTCGGGATTAAATCAAGCTTTTTCGGCTTAAAAATATCCCGGCATTTTTTTTTCTGTGTAGTTGACCGAAGTATTTTGGTTGACTTTCGCCGAAATTCACGAGCTTGTCTGCCTGTCAATGGCTGTCAAAGAAAAACTTTATTAAGCAGGTTGCTCACAACTAGAATGTTGACTATGATAAGGCACATGGTAGTTGACCATGGCTTTGTTGCAGGAAATGCAAAATCTCACTGACTTGTCAAACTGCTCTCGTAAGTATGTGGTGGAAGTGGTTTGGGCTTATGTCACATAATAGCCAGTTTGGAAGCTAACTAAGCCTTATCTTTCTGGAACAATACTTGAGTTTCGTTTCCCATTTAAGACAGCTTAAAGGTGAAACTTGGCAGTTTCCAAATCCCTTTCAGCTTTCGAGTAAGTTCAATTTGCTTTAATTGCCATTTTCTGTGCACAATATTTCAATATTTGCTGCCCAAAGTTTTTGTATGTTGAAAATTAATTAATTATGCTGAAAAACTAAAAGGTAAATTGCATCATATTGCTCAAACAATTTGACAGGCTTCAAAATAGGCAACAAGCTAATAAAGTTTGCTCCAATGGCAAGAGAAATTAATTATATTCGAGTTGGACTGACATCTCCCTGGGTGGGGGGTTGGTGGGGGCATTTGTGCTGACGGATTGGATTTATCGATGAATATTTTCACTTGAGCCCATTTCTTGTTGCCTTTTATGACCGCGGTCAATCCTTTCGCGTCTATTTGCTGAGTTTTTATTGCTGGTCGGTCGTAAAATGGGAAACGCTGATTAAATACCACGTAATAGATAGTCCCCTGCCGCCTGCTTGTTAAATTACATTCAATAAACAAGCAATGAATATTTTATTGCGCTGTCTTCCAAAAAGTTCGAACACAAAAGGTAAAATATAATTTATGATTTTTCAAGGACATGAAAGCAGATTGATTTACGCTTGAATGGCACAAATCTCATTTTAATAGAATCATTTTGTGCGCTTTTCGGTCCCTTTTCCTGTGTGTTTTATGGAGTCTCAAAGTTATGTTGCCCCATAAATTGCGTAAATTGTTGTTGTGTTGAATTTTAATCGCTTTTGCTTGCGGTTCACTTGTATCCCACTTAGGATTGAAATGGAGGATGATTTCAGTGCAGCCATCACATAAAAATTTTAAGATGCATTTGAAGCTTAAGCAGACGTAAACAAGTGTCAGTCGCTTGAAAGTTTTATATTAAACAGCAGGAACTGAAAGCGCAAACTCGAAGCTATGGTAAAAATAACGACGATTTTCATCATTATACCATATCGCAAGGCACTAAAAATGCAAGTAAATGTCTTTCTGTGGTCGACTACATTATGGCGTAAGGCACACTTAATAGTCACCGTTTAATTCGTTGCATTCCTTGCGAAACTCCCCAGCATCAAAGTCCATACAATATCTAGACGCGATATACACATACAGAAAATTTAGTATGTTTCCGATGTTTTCGGTACCAATTATAATAGTAAACGGTTTTTGGTTCACTAAAAATATGTAATACCATTTCGGATTATGGATCCGGCATAGTTTTCTGCTTCCAACAAATGGTTTTTAAATGAAAATTTAAAAAAAATGTCATAACGTAACACAGTATACTTTCAGATGCGCTTTTTAAACGCAAACTTCGCTAGCGCGTTTCCGAATGATAATCGAAGATAATACGCTTAGAACTATCAAAACAAGACACAAAAATGATCGGAAAACGATTTAACTCTCGTATAGTTTTCCTTTAGGCATCTGTTGCGTAATCGATTTTTTAGAGCAACTTGTTGAAAAAAGGTAACGGTATCGAATGAGAACGTAAAATGCTTACCGATGTCAAAAAACCGATCAAATAGAACACAATATATTTCATCGGGGTACGTCGTCGAAGAAATGGGTAAATTTTTAAGAAAATATAAGCGTTATATCAGATTTTTAGCTTGATTTATGTGGATTTGTGCCTCAATTTCTCCAATGCAAAAACTTGAAGGAATTGGCAGTGTTTAATTTTAGTGGTTTTTGCATTGGTTAAATGCTATCGGTAAAACATTTGAAGCGTTAACACAATGACTTTGGTTTTCACAAAATCCGTCAGTAAAAAAACCATCGTGTGAATTCAGCTTACAAATTTTTCACGACATCTTACAAAATAATACGATGGTAGCCATAACAGCAGGTGCTGTTATTAAAAACAAATAAGAAAGTCAGTCATTGCTTATTTTAATATTTAGTACAAATTAAGTCAGTGCAGGAAAACAATGCTGAAAAATAGTGTTGCAAACAATGATAAGAAACAATGTTGAAAAACAGTGTTGGAAAATCAGTAATGGAAAATAGTGTTGGAATACAATGTTGGAAAACAGTGCTGGAAAACAGTGTTGGAAAACACTGTTGGAAAACAGTGTGGGAAACCATGTTTGAAAACAAAGTCCAAAATCTGAAAATTTTGTTGAAAAGCAGTGTTGGAATACAGTGTTGGGAAACTCCACAAAGGCCAAAAATCAAGTGTTTTAAAACCTACAACTACTAAATCTAATATAAATGCCACGGTTGGCCGGGCGATTGCTTCAAGTGAATGCTGTGTATGTTCGAGCGTTATGCGTTATTTTAAAATCTAATTTGTTCCTCTATCAAAAAATCTTGTGTACCGAAATTAAAGATGTGTCATTAAAAAAAACCCGTGCTTCTTTAAAACTTAATTCTATTGTACTTATATCAATATTTACATAATTATTTGGTTTATGTGTTTATAAGTTTTATATATTTTATAAGAGTATAATTTGCTTCTATCAATGAAGTTATCTGTCAGGCGGTTAATTTTTTCCGATATAATTTCATCATTAGCTTTGTGGTGTAACTTGGAGGTAGGTTGTTGCCAATGGAGATTTTAAATCATTTGTAACTGTTTGTTTTGAATTATTTTTTTTTAAGGAAATTTGAAATATTTTTTAATTAAATCAACGCCGACTGTTGATCAATAATACAAAAAATATGAAAATAGCTTACACTTACTCAAAAAATTTTAGAGTCTCCTTGCTGCAGTTAAAACTAAATAAAACTTTTTTAATCTGGTTCAGAGCCGGTTTGTCACCGGGGAAAATAAATTACTTCATATTATGAACCATAAGATAAAATTTTAAGTTCCTAGCTTAAAACAAGTAAGAATGTCGGTCAAGCCCGACTGTAATATACTCTGTACCTGTTTGTATGTAACTGATAACTGAGAGCGGCGCAAGCAAGGTCCAATTGGGAAATTACCAGTTAGCTATTGCCTTCTCGCTCTCTCTTTCTCGTAAGTTCTACCAATCGCTGTGGTATTGGTGTGGTCGATGGTTTTTATTTTCTTTTACGTATAGCTCTAATATCGTTCATCTGATCGATGTATGGTGGGTCGATTCAAAATAAGTAGTAGAATATATGTCTAGAATGTTCGAACTATCTATCTTGAAAATTGTGGGAGTTATTTCGTTTTTTTTAATTTGCGGGGAGGCAAGGGGGCGTGGCAAAAATTAAAACTAAACTTGATCTGCCTGCAAGTATAAGAAATATATGTTCCATACACCTCAAACCTCTATCTCTTACCATCTCTGAGATCTCTTCGTTCATACGGACAGACGGACATGGCTATATCGACTCGGCTGTTGATGCTGATCAAGAATATATATACTTTATAGGGTCGGAGATGCCTCCTTCTGGCTGTTACATACATTTGCACAAACCCAATATACTCTGTGTACCTTCGGTACAGAGTATAAAAATTTCTGCGATATGGCTTTAAGCCACTTTTAAACCGGTTCAATGTGATTTGGAACCGATCTTGAAACGGTATAATGTTGAGCTCCATATTACTCATCTTTTCACTAAATTTCTAGTTTATAGCTCAAACAGTTTGAATTTTGAACCGGTTTGAAGCCGATAACAGAGCCACCTACCTAGTTCAATTATGAACCTCAACTAGAGGTGCGCGCGTGAGCGATTTTTCCATCACTTAATGCACGATTCAAGAAATAAAAATATCTTGACGCACGATTCACGCACGGAATTTCTTCAGCAATTCGCGTCACGCACGATTCACTCGCGATTTACGAGACGTCACGAATAATCACGCACGATAAAAATGCTTCCCTATAAAAAATTTATGTAACGCAATTATGTATATATCTGTAACACACACCGGCCGCATATTTTTGGCAATAATTGCAGCTGCTTTATGGCAATATTCTTCTTAACTTTTTCTCCCAACTTTTTAAATGGAAGCTTATAATTCCGACTTCACTTGCTCCTTGTGTCGCAACAATCCATCTGTGCAGCACTAAGATCATGCCAAAACTTAACAATTGCCACAAATTTCCAAAATTAAACATCTTTTTCATGCATCACTCCTTTTGTATTGTGGTTTCACCGACTTATATCTTTGATTTCCATTGATAATGTTAATTTTTATTTCGTTTTTTAGTTTTTCACTCATAGTTTAAATTTAAAGCAGATTTGCTGCAATTGGTAAACTCAACGAAATGCTTAATTCTTGGAATCAGACGTTAGCAGTTGTTTGCATTTATTTTCAGTGTGCCCGTAGTTTGTCATATAAATGTCATATAACTCCATTCCAATACCTTAAATGTTGCTAAATTACTTATTTTCTTTTGGTATACTTATCAGTGTGGCCAAGAAACATGCAAAAATTTGTCCGTATTTGTGGCGGATTTTGCTAGAAGCGCGAAAGTGAGAGTCAACGTTTGTATGTATGTGTGTGTGTGGCCGATCAGAGCCGCCCAAATGGAGAGGACAGAATATTATTTGGGTGGGTGAGTGCTGCAGTCGACAGCCGACTCTTAAAAATCAAGTTTTCTGTGCTCACCCATTCACCCAGCCATGACTTCGGTTCGCGTCTGTGTGAAAACACGAATGCGCTCGTCTACTGGTAGCTATGACTTGGCCGGAACTGGGCCACGCCCTGTTTTTGCATGTCGATCTTGCAAGCAAGAGAGATCCTCATTCCATTGTGGGATTCATAGCCACACTGCGCCCTCTGTATGTATCATCTGCGAGCAGCGGATTCACAAAATCAAAAGCAAATGAAAAAAAAAATTCGTGAATAATGCATAACTTATATTCACGACGTAAAACTTTAATACGCACGAATCACGTACGGATCACGGATGCACACGCACGAAAGTCTGAGTTTACTCACGATCACGTCGTGACACACCTTGACACGTTAAAATCACGTCACGCGCGCACCTCTAACCTAAACCATCTACGGACCAACAAAAATATTCACAGAAAATTGCATCCAAATCGGTTGAGTCGTTTAGGAGACCAACGTTCAGTTACCAACGTTGGGAGAGAAATTTTGTAAGAAATTTTGTACTTGGTACAAAAGACATCTTAATCAATATTTTAAATACTAATAAATAAAAATCTGGTACACTTTTGAATTCGCTTACATTTCTGTTTATATCAGCAATTGATGCTTCAATTGTAGAAAAATGTACAAGAATTTGGATTAAGCTCCGCCTACATGCATTCAACTCAGTCATTTGTCAGTTAGGATAAACTTTTGATATTCGTTTGGCGGAAGGCCGTCGAGTCGATGGACTGCACTGAAGCTTGAAGGCATGCAAAATTTGTTGTTTACACATTTTTATTTATTTTGTTGAAAATAAAAGTGTAAATACAATTATGATGCCTCGATAGAGTTGCCTCTCTCAGTTTAGGGAACAAAATTGAAATTTGGTTTCCAACATGTTGAAATTGTTGATAGTTTTGTTGTTGTATGCAATAAGCATTCAATTACCAATGGGGTTTACCTGGCTAGATTTGCCGGGTCTTAGTCTTTTGCATAGAAATGAAACATTTAAGCAGTGTGACTAACTGTAGCCAGCACAACAAATGGATTAGCTTTGCGAACGAAAACGAAAAAAAAAACAACAAAAAAATGAAAATCCAAAATAATACGAAACATAAATATAACTGTAACATGTTCGTGGGTCCTGTTGTCTTGTTTTCACTTTGATTGCTACGTGTTGCCTCCACACACACACACACACACACACACACACAGAGAGAGAGAGGCAAATTGGATTTTCATGCATACTTGGTCACACGCGCCCCAAAAAAGTCAAGTCAAAATGGAGACATAAGGCTTCAGCCACACCCAATGGCCAAAGTAGGAGAGCCGCCCCCTTCCCCCCCGCCAGTGCGAACTCTTCTCGCCCGCTGCTAAACGTTGTTATCTCTGGCCTTGTCTGTGTGTCCTTTGTCCTTTGTGTTTTATTTCCTCGTTCTGTGCTCGTTTGTGCGTTCGTTCGATTCGATTCGTTTCGTTTCGTTTCTGTTGTTGCCTTGGCATAAATTTATTATAAAATAATTTGCATAATTCGTTATTACTCAGCATAAACAAAGTGAAATTAAGATGATTTCTTTTATGCTCAGCTTTTGTGATTGCCTTTATCCAATGTCTTTGCCTGTCTGTCTGTCTCTCAGTTGTTGTTGTTGTTGTTGCTGTGTCTATTTTGTCAGTCAGTTCGTCAGAGTCATTACCTTTCCTTCGGAACGCACCCACCCCACCCCTCCAAGCACCTATCAAGTTCATTTCCATTTCAACTCATGCTCAGGTGCACACAGCTGTGCCTCCAATTCGTGTCTATCCATATAAATCTGTCATTGTCTTCGCTCTTCGCCCATCCACCATTTTTGGCCAAAAATCTATTCAAACTTAAGCCCTTTGCCTGAGCTTGCTTAATATTTATGATCAACCTACTTCCAAAATAAAAAAAAATAATACAATCTTCAATAGCAGCTGGCAAAGTGAAGCAATAGAGGAATTCACACTGCCAATGTCATGTGGAATGGAATCACTCAATATGCCAGCAGCAGGCAAATAGTGCACCCAATTTAATTCATTTAAATTTTTGGGGAAAATTTCACAACTCAAAGAGCCAAGTGACCCAGTAAGATGGCACCCGTGTAGCATAAAGTTCTTTTCTCACCATCAAACTTCTAAGTTAAAGTAACGCTCACACAAATACACTCAAAAGCATATTCCTTAGTATTCGCCTGGTCAAATTTAGCATACTCATTACAATCAAACTTTCGTGAGAATAATTTCTTGAAATACTTAAATATTGGTCGATACTTACAGGGCTATAAAAGTGTTATCAATAGACATCGGATTTTAGTTCTAGGATCTAATATTTTAAATAGGCGGTGCTATAAAATTTTCGTGTGCATACAAATTTTTTTCATGAAGAGTAGATTATTTTAAATTTGACATATTTACATTTTATCGACCTAAATACATATTTGAGAATATGCTGACCTATTCTAACTTATTTCGACCTATTTTGAAATACGATATATGCTTTTATATGGCAAATAAGTTTTCTTACCACTCCTCTTCCATTTTGCTAGATTCAGACAACATCAAGTGGAACTTAATGCATTCAGCAGGCCTATGTAGCTGTAGCAGGGAGCACCGATCACATGAAAAATGAGGAGCGGCTTGGCTTACTTAAGTTTATAATATGCTCGAAATTAGATTTCTCCGTACCGATTTAATTAAAGATGTTGGGAATTTTTATCGCGATTAAAGTTAATATTAAATTACTTAAGATCGACAATAAGCAAATTAAACCTAACATTCTAGCTATATCATCAATTAAAGTAAAAATAAGTGGTTCAATAGATACACTAGGCAAAACAATTTAGACTCTTTATTTCGGTTTTATGGCCGAAACCGATATTTTTATTGTTACAGGTTTCTAATAGACGTCAACAAATTTTCGGATTTTTCTGTAGAGAAAATTATTTTTAAAGAATTTTCCTCTTATCCTTAATTCTTTAGGTCGCTTTTTGTCAGTGGTTTTACATATATCGCCATAGCAACCGTTATGCTGCACCGATTTGAATGAATGCATGAAATCAATGCCACTAAATAGTCCTATAAATAAGTCAAACACACTTTATACTTAAGATAATTGTTTTCTAGATATTTAGCTTAAAAGTTCAAATAAAATATATATTTTGTTTTTTGTTTTTTACAAAATTTTGTATTTAAACGACAGCGTAAGTTGAAGTCGGCCCTGCTCGACTTCGATATACCCGTTACTCAGGGTAAGGTTTATTTAAGAATATTTTATTATATCACGACATGCCCAAATTGTGGGATAAATGAGGTTTTTTCCAAATTGTGGGGGTGGCAACTCTACTATAGCTCATCTGATCGGGAAATGAAGTATGGCGAATCCGTAAGTAATGATGATTAAAATATATTTCAAGAAGGTTCAAATAATCTATTTCCAAAATTGTGGGAGATATGAGGTATTTTTCAATTTGCGGGGGCGGGAACTTTTCTATCGTTCATTTGATGAAGTAATTATATAAGGCGGATCGATAGGTAATGATGATTGAAATATATGTCTAGAAGGTTCGAACAATCAATTTTCAAAATTGTGTGAGATATGAGGTTTTTTCATATTACAGGGGCGGGAGAGGGCGTGAAAAAAATTGGGAGAAAGGTTCTTTTATATATGGCGCCACACGATCGTTGCGGCCTCTGCTGCATATAAGTATTTCTCCAATCGACTCGGTTGTTGATGCTGATTAAGAATATATATCTATATACTTTATAGGATCGGAGATGTTTTCTTTTGACGGTTACATACTAGGCACTTACTTAACATTCATTCTTTTTATGATTTGTTAATCGAGATAACTTTTAATATGTCCCTTCTTAGCAACGGGTTTACCGAAGTTGGGCACAGCCAACTTTCACTAGTTAGTTCAGCCCGTTAACGATCTGGTGTCCTTTTAAAAATGCTTAACCGAACCGATAAACGCAAGATTCAACAGTTCGGTTCATTGTAAGATATAAGTTAGATGGCGTCAAACCACTTATCTTAAAAAAAATATATTTAAAAATTGTCTAATTTAAATCATGTAGTGGCCAGGGATCTGCCTAAGGGTTAAAGGTTCAAACTTCTTTTACGATAGTTACATATCTATGCTAATGCTCATCACTAAAAGCAAAGCGCAGCCAAGATCAAAGCTCTCGCTCTTGGAAATGTCCCGTTTGAAAGCTCTCCTTGCTTTTCGTTTTCGCTACGCGTATTCTGCTTAGCAACCACGATGTTCTTTTCGTTTTTGCCTTTGAAAGTGACTGACGTGCATTGCACCGTCACGTAAATTTAAAAGTTAAAGTACAATTAAAAGTGTTTAAACGAATTTAAAGAAAATTTAAACCGCAACTTGCAAGTGCGAAATACGGCCTTCAGTAAATACCGGAGAATATCGCATCCCCGTTGGATATTACCCATTTCTATCTGTATGTACAGGCGCACATACAGTCGTACTCACAGACATACATCTTCAAGCAGAGAGGTGATATTTCATGGCTTAACAAGTTATAGTGCTAGTGCTTAATTAATTCGTTTCATAGGGAAACACCATTCACTTAGTGGCAAGTGGCCAGCGCAGCACCCCCGCCTAGCGCGACTGCGCTTTCACACATACAAAATTGGTGCTGTGACTGCGTTCCGTTCCCTCATACATATCAATACCCACCCAGCGTCCTGCTGACTGAAATCACTTGTCCGGCTAAAGACTCTCTTCCCGTAGCGATCTCCGTTGGATTCTTGAGGCATATCTTGTGGAAGCGATCATCCCACAGAGAAAAGAGGATTTGAGGTTATATTGGCGAATTCAGCCCGACCATGCCTTAAGTTCCAGACACACGCTTCTCGCATTCATACACATTTCCAGTTATGGAAACACATACATACACACCGACAGCTAAGTAGCTGTGTAAAGAAGGAATTTGCATTTCGTTAGCGAGAGTGGAGTTGCCAGATGGCGAGAATTTCTTTTCGAGGGTTTCCCCAAAATAATTGTGAATCATGTTGCTGATTGCAAATAATTTTTGCTAATTTTAATTTTGCTAATAATTTAATTCGATTCAATTTCATGATAATCGATACGTTTAATAATGATTTTTTTTCAACGAGTTCGTAAACTACGATCTTTCGTTATCTTTCTTTAATTTGAATATATATAATTGGATTATGAACAATCTGAATCTCTTTCGCCTATATTAAATGTTTAAGTAAAGTAAATTTAAAGAATCATATTTTGCTCTTCGTAAATTTAAAGTATTATTTTAATGATTTATAAGCAGCTACTCCAATTTCCTTTAAATTGGTTTTTTTTTAGAGTAATGTATTAATTTTATTAATCACAGCCTAACAGCAGTTACGTCGAAGGGCCCTACGATCGTTGCGCAATGGAAATACATGTGAGTTTAATTTTTGAGTCAACTAAATGAATATAACAAAGTGAAGTATACCGATAAAAACCTAAAATGCGAAAATAGCTGCTCATATCTCAATCAAATATATTAAGTAAATATTCTTGAAGTAATTATATAAGTTTTCTTTTGCTAATATGCTTTACTATACATATATCTATTTTTGAAATTCTGAATGAAGTAATGAATACATAATGTTTTGTTAATAAATTTATATCTGTCATAACCAACATGCCTAGACAAAATCGAGTAATTTAGTTCTTCTTCCGTTGATATAGGGGCAATTATACATCAGTCTCCGCAAATTGCCATGGTAGGGTGGGTGAAGATGAGCGTATGAACATCAACAACTAGTTCATACCCCAAGAAGAGCTAATGCTAAATCATCACCGCGAATTCTCAATACCGTGTCGGGTCTATAGGATCCTAACCCTTCTGTTTTATTTAGTTTGATATTTGACTTATTCGAGTAGTTTCTGTTACGTGCACTTTAATTATTATGTTAGTGTGTTTTGGGTATGTAGGAAAACGGAAAGAACCCCGACCTCCGACGAGCGAGCATAGAGCGATGCATAGTGCACAAACCCCGAATTCCTCTACCCACGCAATGGGGTCGCCTTAATAGCAGGTGTACCTTTTTATAAGCGAAACTAAGACTTTGCATAATTGGCGGACTGACAGGAATTATGTAAGATCTTGAGTTAAGCTGTGTCCATTGAACCTGACCATTACAATCAGTATTAAAACTGAACGAAATAGTATTACTTCCTTTAGAAAGTAACAGATAAGATGTTTCAGAGTATGTGTTTCTGTAGGTGTTCTGCAATATTCCTTTCTCCCCTTAATATTCCTGGTTGTGAAAGAATTTGAGTGAGTTTTCTATTGCGTGTTAGGCACATTATTCAGTATTTTTAGTAGAGTTTATTGTTTTTATCTAACTTCAACTTTTACCCCGTTTATATGTGGCGAAATACGCGGTAACTTACCGCGTATTTGTCAATATAAACACTTATACGCGAATAAATGTTATCGTGATAAGTTACCCTGAAAATTTTTGTCTACCAGGATAAAGTAATATGCGTCGATCTGGCAACACAATTTTTTATAATTTCCATCATGCGAGAATGCCCGCTCCTGGCTTTGCCTCATGCAAATAATTAATTTTTCCTCACTCATTTGACAATTTTAAATGTTTGACATATTTAATTAATCCTACCCATGTGGCAACTCCCTCGCACAGAGTTGCTTTTGAGCTACACGTATAAACAGTGGTAAGTTTTTTTACCACGTTAATATAAATACGCGTACTGTGCGTATAAACGGGGTATATAGGACCCTATGTTCACAATTTCTATCCAGCCTTTTTAAAAAAAAGATTTTT
This sequence comes from Lordiphosa mommai, assembly GCA_018904225.1. Classification (NCBI taxonomy): domain Eukaryota; kingdom Metazoa; phylum Arthropoda; class Insecta; order Diptera; family Drosophilidae; genus Lordiphosa; species Lordiphosa mommai. The sequence goes on from JAEIFT010000188.1 coordinate 109,286, forward strand.
TAAGGATCGCGAAAAATGTATTTCTTTTTTTTTAAACAAAAAAAGGCAATTGAAAAATAATTTTTACCGTTAAACCGCGGAAGCATGATAATTCTTGTAAATTAGCGATTCGTCGAGGATAATATTTCCAAATTTTTGGTGAGTGGCAACTCTACTAAACATTTACCAAAAACACCGTCGCTTGAGCATTGCTCAGAAGCTATTGAATGACGTCAACTACGATCCAGATTTATTTGAACAGGTCATAAGTGGTGACGAATTATGTTTAAAACGTTGATATCAAAGTCCAAACGTTCCAATCTAAGAGCTGAAAAGAGCCAAGACCGAAAAAAGCACTCCAAGTTCTTTTAAAAGTCAAGGTTTTCCTCACTGTTTCTTCGATTAATGTTCTAACCACAAGGTTGTGCGGCTTATAAGGGATATTAACTTAAAACAGTGGTCGGCAAACAGTACAATCACATCTTCGCATACGTGTGCGTTCTGCTGCTTAGGTTGCTGTTCTTTCTCAACGTTGTATTGTGAATGCCAACAAATCAATCATTTGCCAATGGAATATTTAAAGTCATTGGGCTGGGGGATATTAGTTGATCACGTAGCTGTCGCTGTGTCTGCTTCCCCTCTCGCTACCACGTGCTGAACAAGTACGCAATTTCGTTTTGTGCATAACTTCCGTGTTTTTTATCCGATTTTATAAAGATTTTTAGATAAATTATATAAGGAACTGAAGTAAACATATTTAAAATTTCAGAACACTTTCATTAAAATTGCTTAAAATCTGAATCAAACTCGATCTGCGTATGGTATACACTTAAATACACGCAAAGTTTTTAGGTACTTATCTTATAGTCTCTGAGATAGACAGACGGAAATGGCTATATCGAATAAACTGCTGAATATATATGATTACTTTAGCCTTTGCATGTATGGGCATGTTCTCTTTGATGTAGAAATTGAGCAAATATCGTTAAAAAAAAAAAAACTTCACACAGCCTACAAAGATAATCAATTTGTGAAATTTATGCGCTCCTGTTGCACTTTTCATGTGAAGAGAATATTGTGTTATTTTCTAAGAGCATTTTACGGCAACCGGCCCCGGCCGTGCAACAGAGTTGCTGGAAACCAAAAATTTTGTGGCAGCCTTAAGAAACTGTTAAGTGGTCTTAGAAGACTGAGAGTTTTTATGTGCCATTTTTAATTGCTGTCGCTTTTCGAACATTTTACTGCTTCAAATGAGCTGAGGCGTTGAGATTTATGGCTTACTATCTGCCTCTGTGCCCTGTCGCCCTCTCTATCTCGGTCTGTGGCACACACAAGCAGTTTTGGTCTGTCGTTGATGTATTTTGTAATTTACTATGGCAACATTGTCGTTGCCACACACTCATACACACACACACGCACACACATTTCAATTTAGACACTTAAAAGGACCAACAAAAAAACCCCCCCCCAAAAAACTGTGGCAAAGTTCATTCATTCGTCTAGTTTTTCTTTTTTGCACCCACATTGCGAAGTGTCGCATTTCCTGCTGACTGAAGGGGGCGGTACAGTGCTTCAAATTAATTACAAAATTTAGACGTCGGGGTCACCACTAAGTAGGTATCTGGTTAGAGACAAAAAAAATGTTACATGAATTTTGAAACTAAGTTTAAGTGTAATTTATAAATCATATTTAAGCATTTGTTGTCACTGTGCCGGCTGCTGACTGTGTTGTTTACTTCATTACTTTTCATTTTTTCAAGTTGTTTAGTATTTTTGTTGTTTATGCTATTTAATTATTTGGATCCAGCCCCTCCCTCGCTGGAACCGCAGAGCCAGGCGACGAAGCGCACATCCTGCTCGCTCTTGTTATTACTGTTATTGTTACAGTTATTGTTATTATATTGCATTTTATTTTTATTTTTATGGTCAGACGACGACGACAACAACGACGATGCCGTTGATGACTACAAACTGGTATGCAGCTGGGAGCAAAAATTGGATGGAGTAGAAGTCCTTTCGCTAGACTGAGAAAAAGGGGAGGGGGACAATATGACGTTGTCAACGCAAAGCTTTGACTTGTTAAATCAATTGAATTTAAAATGAAATACTTATCGAATTGACTTAAGCAAGTGCTTTCACGATCCTTCGACAGGAATGCCCTTAGGCATTTTTGAACACTTGCAAAATGCTGCCATGGGAAAGACTGGCCGTTAAATAGGTTTTAGTAGAAGAAAAAGAGCCAAGCCTATAGCTGGTGAAGGTGGCCAGCTGTGTCAAAGTTTTTCTTTATACACTTGCTAAGTGTGTAAAAATATCAAGAAGTTTGTAACGCATAGAAATACACCCATACCTCGCTTAACGGCCGCCCCGTTTAACGGCATATTCACTTAAGGGCCTCACCACATTCAATAAGAAGTTTCACTAAGCGGCCTATTTTACCTCGCTTAACAGCCAATAAAAATATATATCAATTTCAAAAATATCTACAAAAAAAAAATGCTATAAATGTATATTATTCAGTATTCAAAAACTACATAGAAAGCTAAGAAAAATACTTTTAATTGTAAAATTGGAGATTATGTAACGTTTGAAGGCAGGGGAAAATTTATAATAGATTTGCTTTAATATGAGCTTGGCCAAATCTACTGTTCAAACTGTACGGGAAAAATAATTAGATCTGTTAAAGTATGTGGGTCCTGTTGTAAGAACTATTAGGTACAGAAATAAACTAAGAAAAAGAGCACAAAAAATACGTTTGCCTAGATATAGCCCGTGATATACCATGGCAAAAATATACTCTTTAATAATCGTTTGGATAGATAACAACACACATCATAATCTTTCGATGAGTCAAATAGTCATTCAAGAAAAGCTTATTTGAAGCATTGAATGCCCATCTTTTAATTCAAGCCGAGGATGGCTTGACAAATTTAAAAAGCGCTCCGACTTACACAGCATAAGGTTGAAAGGAGGGGCTGCGAGCTCCTCTGCGGATGCAGCCAATGAATACACAAACGTAAAGGAGATCATCAGTGAAGGTGAAGGTATATGGATGATGATATGACTTTATTGTAAAAAAATGCTAGATAGGTCGTCCATATGCAGAGAAAGGTCGATTCGTTGACAGAAGTTTCCGAAAGAGCGTTTGACATTACTTCCTGGTTCCAATGCATTATTTCTCATAAAATCCGCGTGCATTTAAAAATGTCGATAAAATGCAACTCTCAATAATTTGGCGTTCAAACAAAAAGGCATGAATGACACTAAAGCAATGCTTGAGGAATGGTTTTACAAATGTTTCTGTCCTGAAGTTAAGACATGTTTCTACACTAAAAATGTGAAAGAGAGTATTTCAATGATTAACTTCTGGGAAAAATAAACCATAAAAGATGCTGTAAAAGTTATCGATCAGTCGTGGTTGGAACTTAAATCAAAATCATTGAACAAGTACCTCTTCATCATCATCAGAGATTGATGACTTAGCATCTGCAAGAGATCAGGTTGTTGCTTTGGCTACTGAAAGAGGATTAAAATACTACACTATCGATGATGTCGATCCTTTATGATCTTATAGATATTATAGAGATGAGCGAAGAAAAAGACACGGAGAAATTTAAAAAACCACGAAGCAATAAAACAATTTCTTAGAAAGGTTGAGGAATGGATTAACAAAATGTAAATTTCTGATGTCTTTCAAAGCCGCAACTCACAAATTGCTGACGACATTAATGCTGCCATTCAAAGATATTAAAAAAAACCAAATCAAAGCATCCAACTTTAGACAAATATATAAAGCTAAAAATTTGAATATTTTTCTAAATTCTTTTGTTTAAATTTAGTTAAAAATCTTCAAGTTTGCTTAACTTTAATTTAAAAACTATTTTTCAATTAAAAATAATAAATATTCTTAAGGGATAAAACTCATATATTATAAGCTTTTCTTTCAGCTGGATCTAGTTAGAAAAATTTTCATTGAAATGTATGGAAAACTTTGATTCACTTAACGGCGTTTCACTTAATGGCCATATTTTCCGGTCCCAGTTAAGGTCGTTAAGCGAGGTATGGGTGTATTCACTTCCGACCCCAAAATCGATCTATATTCTTGATCAGGACGACGAGCTTAGTTCGATTCCGTCTGTCCGTCCTTCCGTCTGTCCGTCTTTCTGTTTCTACGTGAACTAGTCCCTTAGTTTTAAAGCTATCAATGTGAAATTATGCACAGAGTCTTCTTTTTACGGAACGCAATTAAAATGTTGGAAACGGCCGAATTGGATGACTATATCATATAGCTGCCATAGGAACTATCGGTCAAAAAACAAGTTCTAGTGAGAAAATTTTTTTTTTGATTTCCATTGTAGCATCAACAATCTTTGTAAATATTAGCTTTATATGCTTCCACATAGTTCTGGATAAATTGATCAAAATCGGATGACTATATCGTATAGCTGCCATAGGACCGATCGTTTTTTATACACTTAAAAAGTGTATATTAATTTTGCCCAGAAGTTTGTAACGCATAGAAATATTCATTTCCGACCCCATAAACTATATATATTCTTGATCAGGACGACGAGCTGAGTTCATTTCCGCTTGTCCGTCCGTCCGTCTGTCTGTCCGTCTGTCTGTCCGTCTGTCTGTCTGTCTGTCCGTCTGTCTGTTTCTACGCGAACTAGTCTCTCAGTTTTAAAGCTATCGAGCTGAAATTTTGCACAGAGTCTTCTTTTTACTGCACGCAACTAATATGTCGGAACCAGCCGGATCGGATAACTATATCATATAGCTGCCATAGGAACGATCGGTCTAAGAACAAGTTCTAGTTAGAAAAACTTTTTTGTTTTCCATCGTAGCGTCACTAATCTTGGTATATGTTAGTTTTATATGCTTTCGCATAATTCTGGAAAAATGTATTAAAATCGGATCACTATAGCATATAGGTGCCATAGGAACGATCGGTCGAAAAATAAGTCTTTGTGAGAAAAACTTTTTTGATTTCCATCGTAGCGTCTCCAATCGTAGTATATATTTGTTTTATATGTTTCCACACAATTCTGAAAAAATTTATCAAAATCGGATGACTATAGCATATAGCTGCCATATAAACGGTCGGTCAAAAAACTACTTCTAGTGAGAAAAACTTTTTGTTTTCTATCGTAGCGTCCCCAATCTTGGTATATATTAGTTTTATATGCTTTCACATAATTTCGAAAAAAACTTATCAAAATCGGATGACTATAGCATATAGCTGCCATAGGAACGATCGGTCGGAAAATGTGTTTTACTAAGAAAAGTTTTTTTTTATGGTATCAAATTTTTATTATCAATGATTTAAAATTTTTAAATATCTGATATCTATATCCTATATATATTTTTCCAGTTAAATCAGTTGGAGTAAAGTTTTTCAAGTGTATTAAAACTTTGGCACAGTCGAAATTAGCTTTGCCTTCTCGTTTTTATCAAATTTTGATATTAAATGATTTTGAATTTAGGAATATCTGACATCTATATCCTATATATATTCTAACGGTTAAATCAGTTGTTGTGATCTTTAGCAAGTGCATTTAAACTTCGGCACAGTCGAAGTTAGCCTCGTTTTTAGATGTCGCACTCTCTACCACAACCGCAGTATTAGATTTTTTGGGTTAACAATTTTGAATTTGGTAGCCGGTTGTTGTAAATAATTATTTTGAATACACATTTAGTCATTTTTTGCTCAAGTAATTTTCCCGCCCTTTCGATTCATGCACTCATTCAACGATTGACTCAAACCACATTCATCTAGCTGAACAAATGCATTCACTTCAAAGCAATTGCACTTCCACAAAACATGACTCATGCTCTAAAAAAAAAAAAAACCAACCAAAGGACTTTTGAGGAGTGACCCCAAATGATTTGCAGACATTGTAAGCAACAGCAGCTTCGTCGCTTTGGGGACTCTGCCCTAAGTAGCGACAAGCTCACAAACGAGAACTTTGTGGAACATTACGTATACGCAGAGTGGAGAGTCCCAGCTGTGGCACTTGATGCTCCTGTTCTCGCTGCTGCCTCTTTAAAGACAACCAAAGGCACGGGACAATGAAGTGGCGCTGTCGCTGTCACAGCGGGTAGCGGAGGACGAGCGGTGGGGGCGTCGGCGGCGTCTTTCATATTTAAACTGACAGTTTATTGTGCTTTTCATTACAATTTTTGTTTGTTAGTTTTATTTTCCCAAACAAAACTCAACTGCTGCTGTTGCTCCTGCCGCTGCTCCTGCCGCTGCAATTCCAACAATGGAGGTGCACTCAAGCATGGAGAAGTCGAGTCAAGCTGCAGTCTCTGCTGGCCCCGTGCGGCATTTTAGCCAAAACGGAAGTCATAAAAGACGCGCATTTCCCTCCACCAACTCTGACAAGGACATCAGCGTCCCACACCTCCCCTCGCACCAATAACAGCAGCAGCACCAGCAGCAACAACAATAATAATAACAATAACAATGCGGCTATAATTTCTCGTTAAAAAGCAAACAAAAGCAGAGAGGCAAAAAAAATAAAAATACCGGAAAGATGGCGTTAGATTTTAATAATGCGCCACATAGATAATGCCGATAATTTTGATAAATTCATTTCGCACGCGCCTAATTGAAGGAGCAAGGAGAACGAGGGGGGCGGGAGGATGCAAGGCCCTTACACAAAACTATAATTTAGTTCTTAGGCGAATTTTTATGGCACCATGAGGACGACGACGACGAGTACGCGGCACATCGATCATTAATCAAAGGCCAAAGCCTATGGAGACAAGATTGAGTCAGTTGGTGGGCGTTGGGCGTGGCCCGGAAAACTGCACAGCAAATGATAAGTCATAAAAATTGAAATTTAGTTGAATGAATGAATTCATTTGGTCATATGAGTGTGAATCAGACTTAGACTTAGACTTAGACTTAGACTTAGACTTAGACTTAGACTTAGACTTAGACTTAGACTTAGACTTAGACTTAGACTTAGACTTAGACTTAGACTTAGACTTAGACTTAGACTTAGACTTAGACTTAGACTTAGACTTAGACTTAGACTTAGACTTAGACTTAGACTTAGACTTAGACTTAGACTTAGACTTAGACTTAGACTTAGACTTAGACTTAGACTTAGACTTAGACTTAGACTTAGACTTAGACTTAGACTTAGACTTAGACTTAGACTTAGACTTAGACTTAGACTTAGACTTAGACTTAGACTTAGACTTAGACTTAGACTTAGACTTAGACTTAGACTTAGACTTAGACTTAGACTTAGACTTAGACTTAGACTTAGACTTAGACTTAGACTTAGACTTAGACTTAGACTTAGACTTAGACTTAGACTTAGACTTAGACTTAGACTTAGACTTAGACTTAGACTTAGACTTAGACTTAGACTTAGACTTAGACTTAGACTTAGACTTAGACTTAGACTTAGACTTAGACTTAGACTTAGACTTAGACTTAGACTTAGACTTAGACTTAGACTTAGACTTAGACTTAGACTTAGACTTAGACTTAGACTTAGACTTAGACTTAGACTTAGACTTAGACTTAGACTTAGACTTAGACTTAGACTTAGACTTAGACTTAGACTTAGACTTAGACTTAGACTGAGACTTAGACTTAGACTTAGACTTAGACTTAGACTTAGACTTAGACTTAGACTTAGACTTAGACTTAGACTTAGACTTAGACTTAGACTTAGACTTAGACTTAGACTTATCGAAAAACTTAATGCCACGCTAGGTCATGAATGTTTATTTTAGTATTCAGATTTCGGTATTCGGAATTCGGTTTTCAATATTCCATTTTCAGTATTTAGTATTCAGTATTCGAAATTCAGAATTCAGGTTCTAGTTAACTGTTCAGAAGTCAGTACAGTATTCAGTATTCCTCACTGAGTAATTGGAATACAGTATTCAGACTCAGAACTCAGGCTCAAAGTCAGACTCAGACTCAGACTCAAACTCAAAAAATATTCCCATTTATTTCGATTTTTCATCATTTCCTGTGAGTATCGCTCAAGTTTTTCTTAGCACAAAAATATTTGGCAGTAAAAGGTAGCTCCCCGCCCCCTTCCCCTTTCACGCCATTGAAATGGATAATGATGCGTTTGTGTATTGGGAGTTACCGCCACATTTGAAGCGTTTTTATTAGACAAACGCAAACTCTCCCAGAGACGGACACGTTGGGGAATTTGCGCACTGTAGTTTGGAGGAAAATTCCCTCAACGAGCACGCAACTTTACTATTTTTTTGAGAAGTTGGAGCTGCTTTTAGTGAGTTTCCTTTTGCAATTTTCTTTAAACTGTCTGATTTTTCTTCTTTTGTGCGCCAACTTACACGCAGCTGTCAAATCACAATACTTGCCAAGAATTTCCATTAACTCATTTTCTTTTACTCGTTTCCACTGCGTGTGTGTGTGTGAGAGTGTGTATATGAGCGTGTATTGATTGTGCTAAGTGTTTGGTGTGGAGGGGGGGGCCTGGCTGGAAACTTTGCCATTGTTATAACAAAATAATGGCCCTCACACACACACACACACACTACTAATAGCTGCACTCACACCAACATAAACAGTTTAAAAAGCCTCAAACTTGCTTGCACTTGTCGCGTAATTCAATATGCACAAGTCCTTCCCACACTGTTTTTTTTTTATATATATATTTTGCCTCCTCTTTGGTCCACTTTCCATTTGGCTTTTGATTCTTTTTCTGTAACCTGGCAAAAGGCACTTTTCTTGGGCGTGTCTTTGTCTGGGATAGCCTGGGTCAATTTGGCTGGTGGCAAAATTGTGGTCAAGAGGGGGAGGGCGAAACTTAGGGATTACTTACCTACAACACATATTGACTCATGATTGTGGATCGTTTATTCAATTACCTTCAGCAAAGTCTGCAAAGAAAGCGAAAAAAATTGAAAAATAAAGTAGAATGAGAAGTAATGAGAAATAACCAGAAGAATTCAAATAACGAGTGACTTTAAGGCCAAAATTATGTTTGCTGGAGTACGTAGGACGTAATCGGATCATTTACATTTTTAAAAAAATATATTATTAAATTACTTGAACCTCCAACAAATACCCAAGCTTAAAGGAAAGTTGGGTATTGTCTTAATTGCATTTATATATATTCAATTAATAGACCTGTCAGAGTTTAAGTCCCTGTTAACACGCTGAAGTTGGCTTTTTGAAGCACTCTTTCAATTCCTTTTTGATGCATTTCATTTACATTAAATAGCTAGCTTCGTGAACACAACTTATCGTTAAGCAAATAACCTACAAATCAAACCAGCATCAGATCAATCTTAACAAGTCAAATGAGAATTATCGAAAAACTAAATGCCACAGCTAGATCATAAAGTGTTGTCCTTCATCACCTGTTTTCTACAAACTAAACTTCACAAAAACGTTATATTTTTAAAGTATTGTTCTTAAAATGTTAAGTACGCTTCGTTTTAGGACGTACTTAAATTAAGTTTAAGCAATTTGTATTTTCTAAATCAATCGCCGTATGAAAAAAACAGATTTTAGAGATGGTTAGAGCTATATATTTAAACTGTATGCAATAAGATCTAAGGATGCCGGATATAATATCGATATATCGAATATCGATATTTTGATTGAAAAAACGATATATAAGTATAATATATTTTACTTAAGCAATATATTGCATATCGAATATTTTTTGGGGATATTTTCGTCAAAATTTTCTGGATAAAAGCAAACAAAATTTTAAAGGATTCACTTAAGAAAAAAAAACTATAAAAGGCTCCATTCTACATTATGTCGAAAAGGTTCAGGGAACAATATTTTTTTTCATTCATTTATTTAAAATACTAGAAAACAAGCTAATGAAACTGCATATTTTTAACAAAACATTGTTTTGTATGGTAAACCAAATTTTTTTCAAGGAAAAAAAATATAAGCATTTTTTCGTTGTTTATTAACCATAATTAGAAATTACTGACCATAACAAAATTGATTCAAATTGTTCAGAGTAGATCACATTCCACTCATCCCAAAAAGTGTTAAGAGACATAAGTATAAGATGAAGGAATTGTAATTATTAAACTCCCACCTCCAAATTAAAAATAGTGCTATGTAATAGGGATGTCGGAAATATTATCGATATGTCTATTATCGATATATTTGTCGAATAAACGATTTATCAATATCAGATATTTTTCAAATACGGAGAGAAAGACAAATTGGCAGCTCTTTCCGATTTGATATGTTTTTTCACCTGGAAGTTCGGTACCATCGGAGCGCTTGGGTTCGTCTATAGAAAGTTTGTCTTCGACTATAAAAAGTGTGGTTTTTGGCAACAGAAGCCGAATAGCCGATGAGAACATAACTCAGCGCTTCTTCCTAAAATTTCCATCTAGCGATTATTGGTAAAAAAAAAAGTTCTAACGTTTCTTATATTTTACTGTTTGTGTATGATATGTTTTCATTTTACTTCCTCTTCTTTTACTTTTTTTGATTTTCATAACATCTTAAGTTGAATATAACTTATAAAAATATATTTTATCTATATTTTTTGGGCTTGGGAGCTCTGATCTGTAGATTTAAAATTTTAATGTGCTTTAAATGACACCTTAATTACTCTTAAAAACCTGTTTACTGTAAAGAAATTTTTTTGTTGTTAAAAATATCGATAATATTTTTTCTAATTTGTCAACAAAATATCAATATCAAAATGATACTTTTTCAATATCGAAAAAAATATCTATATAGATATTTCTCAGATATCCGACAGCCTCACGATGTAATGTACAATTGAAATTCAGGGAACTACTTTTCAAGGAGACATTTTGCATATGACCCTGATCCAAGTATTCCTGGAGTACTAAGTCGTACTGAGCCTTAAGATGCGCATCCCTTTTTTAATGGCATTCGATTTTATAAATTGCTTCAGAGCGCTATGGAGTGCCCTATGTCAAGATATTCTGGATTGCGGAATGCAAGAGAACATATCTACCCAAAATATACCTTCTGATTGCCTGCATAAAGTACTTTTCATCGAATTCAGTCACCGGTCGCTCCGAAAAATCCTCCACCTTCCAAAAGTTGGTTTGTATTGTCATTTAGAGATCAAAAGATTATTCATTATGGTTACATAACCAAAAATGTGAATAATTTAATCAATTATTTGTTTTAAGTCATTTATTAACCATACATGTCTTTATTTACCATGAGAATTTGTATCTGAACAAAACTCTCTTTATGAAGCAATACGTTAGTTCCAGTTTATTTCTTAGCTTTGATTTTATTAGACTTAAATATATAAATTAACGAGAAGGCAAAGCTAACTTCGACTGTGCCGAAGTTTTAATACACTTGAAAAACTTTACTCCAACTGATTTAACCTGTAAAATATATAGAGGATATAGTTATCAGATATTTTAAATTTTTAAATCATTGCTAACAAATATTTGATACCATAAAACAAAACTTTTCCTAGTAAAGCACATTTTTCGACCGATCGGTCCTTTGGCAGCTATATGCTATAGTCCTCCGATTTTGATAAAATCTTCCAGAATTGTGTTAACGCATATAAAACTAATATATACCAAGATTAGTGACGCTACGATGAAAAATAAAAAAAGTTTTTCCCACTAGAACTAGTTTTTTGACCGACCGTTTATATGGCAGCTATATGCTATATTCATCCGATTTTAATAAATTTTTCCACAAATATGTAAAATCATCTAAAACTAATATATACCAAGATTGGTGACGCTATAATAGAAAATAAAAAAGTTTTTCTCACACTGACTTATTTTCCGACCGATCGTTCCTATGGCAGCTATAAGATATAGTCATCCGATCCGGCCGGTTCCGACATATTAGTTGCGTGCAGCAAAAAGAAGACTCTGTACAAAATTTCAGCTCGATAGCTTTAAAACTGAGAGACTAGTTCGCGTAGAAACAGACAGACAGACGGACAGACGGACAGACAGACAGACAGACAGACAGACGGACAGACAGACGGACAGACAGACGGACGGACGGACAAGCGGAAATGAACTCGGCTCGTCGTCCTGATCAAGAATATATATAGTTTATGTGGTCGGAAATGAATATTTCTATGCGTTACAAACTTCTGGGCAAAATTAATATACACTTTTCAAGTGTATAATAAAATATTTGAGCTCTGCAGATGATGTTAGATATTAAAATACCTGAGCATACAGTCCATTTGGACGAAATATATTTCAAAACGAGTCTTCTTCTTTGCCTGATCAGTAAGTTGTAGCATGCTGCATTGCGAATCAACTGTTCAGAACCTAAGTCACAAAGTCCATCGCATCAGTTAAAAAGTTGCAAAATATCATTTAGTCCAATTGAAACCATTTTTTCTGGCGTTATCAATTTAATGGAAATGTTTTTCCTTGTGAGCAGTCAAACCGGTTGTATATTTCGACGCTCAACTCCAAATGAAAATCTGGTTTACTTGATTTAAAAAGAAACCTATAAGTAAATTCGAAAATTCTCTATACCACAAAATATTTTATTTTCACTTACTTGTCCCTTTTTTAAGCTAATTTTGCAAGCGGCACAAATCACTGCGTAGATTCTAAATTTTTGGTATGAGCTCAATTTAAACGACATTTATTTGTCTAATGGTTTTTGCACAGATAATTTTCAAACAATTTATTTTTTAGTGTTTGGCAGCTTAGATCTGTAGATTTGAATCGAAGACAGAATGTTGTTTTTTATATGCATCAAATCAGACCTTAATTACCTCGATAGACCTGATTAATCTTACGAAAACTTTTTATTTTAAATATCGAAAATATTGATAAGATCGATTATTTTGTCAAGAAAATTTCAATATCGAAATTATATTTTTACAATATCGAACCAAATATCGATATAGATATTTTTCAAATATCCGACAGTAATCCTTATACTTGTAGCCTGATCAAGTTAATTTTAGATATTTGCCAAGCAATATGAAAAAATCCTCATACACATATCTTCCCCAATTTTGAAATTAAATTGTTCGAACCCTCTAAAGATTTATAGAACTCATCCTTATATATTGATCCATCATTCATCGTTTTCTGATTAGTCGAACGATAGTTGAGCTGTATCAAGGTTGCTTACAGCTCAACTTAAGATGGGGCAGCACTCCCACATTAAGTGTGACTGTTATTTCTGTTGTATACAAACTGTGGCATTTACAGAGCATATTACAGTCGAGCTTGACCGGCTTTTTTACTTGTTTGAAACGCCAAACGCCTGTTTAGGAGTACCTTTGGAAGATTGTCTAAATCCAAATTTGAACATGATCTAAGTGTCTTTAGAAAATTTAAATTAAATACTATCTGTCTTATTGTTACTTAAATTAATTTAATTAAATCCCATTCTTTATAAAATAATTTAAAATAACAAATATTCTTCCTTAAAATTGCTTTGTGTTGCTTTTCTTATCTCAGCCAGGAATGCTAGAAACTAAAATTTTTTTTCGTTAAATCGTTTGCAAATTAAATTTCTTCTTCGAAATAAATATTTTAAACTCAACGAGAAGTTTGGGCCAAACTCCAGGATCTTTCACAAAGAATATTGGAATTTTAAAATCAACTGAACCAAAGGAAATTTAACCGAAATTCCATAAAAAACTTTTGATATATGTCAAATATAATTCTATGCCATTTAAAATTTGAACAAGAAATAATTGAACTTGAATTTTGTTAACAAGTTGGGATAATTTTTAAACGTTCTGGGAATATGAACTCTTGTGCCTGATTGAATGGCAAACAAAAAATATCGATGAACAATTATGGACGAAGTATTATGTCAAAGTTCGAACATTTCAATTGGTTGAGATCCTGTATAAAATGTTTAATGCATCATTCAATTCACTTGAATGAAAGTTTGGAGTTTAGATTTCGTTTATCTGTCTGTTCAAAACCGAAATGACCTTCGCTTGACAAGCAGCAGCAGCAGCAGCTGCACTTTGAAGCGTTTCTAATTAAATTCAATAAAATTGCTTTTGGCACTTGTGCATAAATATTTGAAATGGAAATCGAAATGGAGGTTGTAACTATGAACCGAAGGTCTCACACCGTGGCACCCCACACACACACACACACACACACCCACAAGAGTATGTGTGCAGTTCAAGTGGCGTTACATTGGCACAGACGCGGTTAATTCGAGTGTGGGAAAGGCTGGGGGGTTGGGGAGTGGGTGGTTGAACTCATAAATATACAGAACACAGCCACATTGCATTCGAGGATGTGTTTGGGTTTGATCAAACAAGATGGCGGGGCGCATAAACAAATACGCGAGGCACGCATGCATATGCATGAGAGCAAGTCAATGTTGATGCGTGTGTGTGTGTGTGCGGCACTGCAGCGGGCTGAATTGGGGAGTGGTGGCAAGGCCGCCTTTGATTTGCATAATCTCGGTTTAATGCTTTTTTTCTCCCCCACACAACTTTCGCAAAATGAAAATGAAAACATACACGAGAAACGCATTGCATTTTCCATTTTCTGACACTGCAATTGAATTTCAGTTTTCGTTTGGCGTTGGCCTTGTCGAACTCTTGACAAATCGCATGAAGGAGAAATTCGGCGAGAATGTTAAGCCAAGAGACTTACAAGCAGCGAGACACCCGCACACACACACAAATACAAATACGACAGACTCTTATAGCAATTGTTGTGATGGAATACACGAAATACTTGCAAAATGGGCACGAATTTAAATGAGCAGCTTAAATTGGTGGAATTTTCCTTTGATGGAAAATGCACATATATGGCAGAAGAGCAGCGAATTGGAATGAGTTCAAAATTTATTACCATCTCTGACCCTTTAATATCGTACTTTGAGCACAAACGTTTGTCGCAGGGAGTTTAAAAGGGGCTTCAAATCTTTAATATAAAGTTTCGTTTTTTGAAAACTATTACACAAATTTTGTCTTCAAGAACAAGGGAAAATTCTAAACAAACTAAATGGAGGAATGTTAATATTCCCTTGCAGATTTCTTAACGAATTCTTTGACGACTATTTCAAATTCACTTAAAATCATCAAAGTTTAAGATTTGATGAGTTTATTTCATAAGCAGATACGCAAAATTTCGAACTTTTCTAAATAATTTATAAGCAAACTGGTCTTTCAAGTCAGAAAAATAAACCGAGAACTTTGTACTTAAATCAAGTACGAAAATACTTGATTCAAGTACAAAGTTCTTATACCAAGTACGATTTTTTCAATACCGAAATACTTGATTGTAGACCGTTCCGTGATATATTAAGTACATTTCGAACTAAATAAAGATGTTTTTGATCATACTTTTAGGTCGTAAAAGTCTTAAGTCAATCCCGATTAAATCTTAAAACAAAAATTTGCGTACTTAAAAAATTAACAAAATTATTTTCTTTAAAGTTTTATAAATACCAAATTATTCCCCCAAAACATTCTTGAACCCCAGTAAGGGTACATAAAAATAAGTACAAAATGTTTTTGGTTAAGGCCCATTAAATTCTTAAGCTGTTTAAAATTTGTGCTTGGAACAATGTCTCTGTATTAAATAAAATATGGATCTTATTGCCTTCAGCTTATAAAAGTCCAACAAGGTATAACTGTAGGCCAGAAATCTGCTGTTTTTTTTAGGACTTAAGAATGTTTCAAACTTAATTTAAGTACACTCTAGAACAAAATGTACTTAACATTTTATAGGGGTTGTTTTTATACTCTGTACCGAAGTCACAAAGAACGACCTCCGACCCTATAAACTATATATATTCTTGATCAGCATCAACAGTCGAGTCGTTCACTCAGAGAAAAAAGCGAGCAGATCGTGCTTGATATCAAGCAGATTTCGTGTCAGAAGTTCGGCAAGACAGAATCTTTTTGGATCCAAAAAGAAAATACTGAAATTAAGCATGAATTTTTATACTCGATCTGCTCGGTTTTAAATATAGTCTGCTTCATATCAAGCATGATTTATTCTCTAATTCAAGAATAGATCTTCTTGAAAGTAAGCATTTTAGAACAAAGAGAGTGAGAGAACGAAATGCTCTCGTTTTTTCGTTGGCTCTCCGCAATGCGAACGCCTCACCTCCCTCGCTACCAAACTCAAAATCGAGCGCACAAGTTTTCTCGATTTCAAGCAGATTTCTTCTTGAAAATTCAAGACGAAAAAAAAACTAAATTGAAGCCGATTTCAGTCTTGGCTAATCGTGCTAGATTTCTCTGGGTGTTATAGTCATGTCCGTCTGTCTGTCCGTATGAACGAAAAGATCTCAGAGATGGTTAGAGCTAGAGGTTTGAAGTGTATGAAACAAAAACTCGATATACTTGCAGGCAGATCATGTTTGGTTGTTATTTTTGCCACGCCTCCTGCCTCCGCCGAAATTTTAAAAATCTTCATATCTTCCACAATTTTGGAGTTAAAATGTTTGAACCTTCGAGATATATATTCTTCTCATTAATACATAGCGAACTCCCATACGTCGTTTTTCGATCAGTTAACGATAGTAGAGTTGAAACACCCACAATTTAAGAAAATACCTCAAAACTCCCACTTTAGAGATAGATTGTTAGAGATATATTCTATTCATCATTATTTATCGAGCCCTCATACATCGTTGTCCGATCAGATGAACGACAGTAGAGTTGCCACCCCCTCAATTTGAAAAATACCTCAAATATCCCGCAATTTTGGAGTTAGGTTGTTCTAGACATATATTCTACCCATCATTAGTTATCGAGCTCCTATACAGCGTATTCCGATCAGAGAAGCATTAGTAGAGTTGCCACCCCCACTATTTAAAAAAACGTCATATCTCCTATAATTTTGAAGATAGATTGTTCAAAATATAAAGGCATATATTTTAATCGTCATTACGTATCGATCCACCATACAATATTTCCAAATCAGATGAACGATAGTCAAGTTATAAGCAAAGCAAATAATTAAGCTGGGCAACACTGGCCGAATTCATGATGGGCAGCACTTACACAGTTTGGTTGACCCCACACTTAAAAGCTTTAGTTATGTTAAATCTTTGAAAGGTATAGAGTATATAACAGTCGGGCTTGACCAACTTTCTTAATTGTTTTTCCTGTTGTTGCCCACCGCTGATCTAGACCATTGATCTGGCAGTTGAATACGGCTTATTTCGAAATTAACATTAACATTTTATGTTAATAATAACATTTTGTGATATAATCAAATATTTTTAAATAATCCTTTCCCTAAGTAACGGGTATCTCGCAATCGGGCAGGACGCTCTATTTTTTTTTAACGTATACAAAAAACTGAGCGCATTGACGTACCGCTTACTCTTGTGCTTATATTTTTATACTCTGTACCGAAAGTACACAGAGTATATTGGGTTTGTGCAAATGTATGTAACAGCCAGAAGGAAGCATCTCCGACCCCATAAAGTATATATATTATTGATCAGCATCAACAGCCGAGTCGATATAGCCATGTCCGTCTGTCCGTCTGTCTGTCCGTCTGTCCGTATGAACGAAGAGATCTCAGAGATGGTAAGAGATAGAGGTTTGAAGTGTATGGAACATATATTTCTTATACTTGCAGGCAGATCAACTTTAGTTTTGATTTTTGCCACGCCCCCTGCCTCCCCCGCAAATTAAAAAAAAAACTGAATATCTTCCACAATTTTGGAGTTACGTTGTTCGAACCTTTAAGACATATATTCTACTCATCATTTCTTATCAAGCCCCCATACATTGTTTTCCGATCAGATGAACAATAGTGGCGCTATATGTAAAAAAAAATTTAATGCAACGGCAACAACAACACTGCAGCCTCTTACGAGAAAGAGAGAGCGAGAGGGCAATAGCTTACTGGACTGCGCCGCTTTCAGTTTCCCCCTCCCTTCTTTACAATAGATTGTGTAAGTAGGCAAAGACGAAGTATGAGAGGAGCGATGCAATTGAGATGGCCTGCGGTCAGAAATATGATAGATATGATTATGCTAATAGGAAATTATATACAAATTTTATAATTTTACGATTTATGTATTAGGGTAATTCTACCCATCATTACTTATCGAGCCCGTGCATTGTTTTTCAACCAGATGAACGATAGTCGAAAGAGTTGCCACCCCCAGATTTTGAAAAAACCTCACACTTTAAAGTTATCAGTTACATACAAACAGGTACAGAGTATATTACAGTCGGGCTTGACCGACTTTCTTACTTGTTTCATTTGCCGCTTTACGCACACTATTAAAGGGTTGCCCATCAATGGTCAAGTTGAACATTTGTTTGAGTGTGCAAAAGTTAGTTTTCTTCTTTTTTTCAATGTTCAACACCTTAGGCGCTTGCTCGTTTCTTTGCCATATGAGTTTGGTTACCTTCATTTAGCTGACTTTGTGTCTCGCTTCTTCTCTGTCTCAATATTTGAGTTGTTCTTTTTTTTCGCATTTTCTTTCGCTTTTGGCTGCACTTACTAATCTGAAATTTGCCACAGTTTTTATTCCGGTTACTTCGTATGCTTATGCAAAGCATATTGTTGCTCATTATCCTCACAAGGATTAACATGTTATCCTTAGCACGGTCGGGCGCTTCCGTTGGTCCTTGTAGTTGTTGTTGTTGCTTCTTCTTCTTGTTGATTTTTGCATGTCGTTACTTTGGTTTCACGTTGGTCTCTGCTCCGGTGTTCTTCTTTTTTTTTTTTTCCCGCTAAGCACTTTCGGCATCCAAGCCGCTTCTGGCAGCTTTTGGGCGCCTTGCGCGCCAAATGCGTAACAAGAATTATTACCGCATTCCCCGCCAGCGTTTGGTTGCCGGCGGATTTGCACGTTGCCTTTTGTCTGGCTTAGCCTTTGCTCCACTTTTTGTTGTTGTTGTTGTTGTTGATTGTTTTTTATTTTCTGGGAATGGAGAGTTTTTGCGTATGGCTTACAAATTGCGCGTTGTCTGTGATGCAGTTTAAGCGTTGCTGTGTCGCTCATACGCCATGTTGCACACACACACAAAGCAGGAATCAAAGAGAGAGAGAGAGGAGAGTGAGAGAGATATGGAGACTGATGAGCTGGAGCATTGGAACAACGAGATGCCTCGATCTATGCTCCAACCTAACACACACACAGAGCACACAATGCAAACAGTTGAGCGGGCGAGGCTGCTGACAAATAATCTAGCTATATGCGAGGGCAGTTTGAAAAGTCTGTGCTACTTCTGTCGACTGCCATGGCAACCTCTTGAATTTTGACGAAATTGGAATAAATTCAATTTCTTGAATACCGGATATTCAACTTTGGAAATCGATTAAAGCAAGGGCCCCATAGGCAAATATAGAAACTTCAATGAAACTAACGCTTATTTTAATAACTTTGTTAAGGCCTATTATTTGGAAAAGATTCACAAAAAAGATATAACTTTTCGTTTTTGCAATAAAAAAATTAATTCATGCCAAAAGTCACTGATTCATCCAGCTGCCCACGTAGCAGATACGTCAACGTGTTTTTTTTTTCGTATTTTTAAATTTTCTTTCTGTGGGTTAAGCGACGCTTGGCTTTTGCCCCAATGTGTTTACCTTTCGTTTCGCCCCTCGACGCTTTGTTTTGTTGCCTTTCTTTTGTTTTAACAAAGAACTCTGCTGATACAATTGCAAAAGGCAACAACAAAATAATAAAACATTGCAACACCCCCAAACGCAAGCAAACAGAACCGAAAACAAAACCAAAGAAACACCAAAAACACAAAGCGTTGGGATTGATTGAATTTCGAATTTTTAAGCATTTCGCCGCAGTCAAAAAAAAAAAAAAGTGCAACGGCTAAAAAATAAAAACAAACTTAGCAAAAGAATTTTTAAAGTGTCGAGCGATTGGAATGGCAATATTGTTTGAATTTATGCTTGAAAAGTGGAAATATATAAAAAAAGGAAATTAAAAATACCTTAAGTTATAGCTAAATCTGATAATAACAAGTAAGAAAGTCGGTCAAGCCCGACTGTAATATACTCTGTACCTGTTTGTATGTAACTAACTTGTTGTAACTGATATCTTTAAAGTGTGAGGGTACTGAGAGCGGCGCAGTCCCATTAGATCCGGCCGCAAGCAAGGTCCAATTGGGAAATTACCAGTTAGCTATTGCCCTCTCGCTCTCTCTTTCTCGAAAGTTCTACCAATCGCTGTGGTATTGTTGTTGTCGTTGGGTTTTATTTTCTTTTACGTATAGCTCTTATATCGTTCATCTGATCGAAAAACGATGTATGGCGGGTCGATTCAAAATAAGTAGTAGAATATATGTCTAGAATGTTCGAACAATCTATCTTGCAAATTGTGGGAGTTATTTCGTTTTCTTTAATTTGCGGGGGAGGCAGGGGCGTGGCAAAAATTAAAACTAAACTCGATCTGCCTTCAAGTATAAGAAATATATGTTCCATACACCTCAAACCTCTATCTCTTACCATCTCGGAGATCTCTTCGTTCATACGGACAGACAGACGGACAGACGGACATGGCTATATCGACTCGGCTGTTGATGCTGATCAAGAATATATATAATTTATAGGGTCGGAGATGCTTCCTTCTGGCTGTTACATACATTTGCACAAACCCAATATACTCTGTGTACCTTCGGTACAGAGTATAAAAAGATCGAAAAGTTCTTGAAATGGCTACATAGACCACCAGCTCTCTTCTTGTGGGAAGCTTAGATAACGATCGATTATAAAATTAGTGTACTTACTCAGGGAAAAATTAGGAAAGTCTAAACGTTGTCTTTAGTCAAGTAAAAACAAAAATTCTTTATTCAAACAAAGACACTCTAAGCAAACGAGATGCTAAATGTAAAATTGAAAATACCCTTTAAAAATTTCCCTGACACAGACGCACACTAGAGTTGGAGAATCTAGTTCATTTCAATGACCTAGTTCATTAGTTCATTTTTTGATGAACTATTCACTTTCGAGCTATAGTTCATTGCTGAATTATAGTTCATTTTTTGAACTATAGTTCATTTTATGAACTATAGTTATTTTTTTGAACTATAGTTCATTTTTTGAACTATAGTTCATTCTTTGAACTTTAGTTCATTCTTTGAACTATAGTTCATTTTATGAAGATCATTTTATGAACTTTAGTTAATTTTTTTAACTATAGTTCATTCTATGTAACCAATTCACTTTATTTAACAATTTTCATTCGGACATGCAGACGGCTTAAGGATTACTAATCGATATAAAACAACCGACATTTTATTGGTTAATTTTTTTATGCAATTCATTTTTTTAACTATTGATTATTTTTAGGATAAAGTTCATTAAATGAACTATAGTTCCAAAAATGAATAGTTCAAAAAATGAACTATAGTTCAAACCCTGAGACCTAGTTCATTAGTTCATTTTAATGAATAGTTCATTCGAACTAGTTCATGAAAATCGGCACAACTCTAACGCACACATATGAAAAATCGTAGGTCCACGTATAAAATTTCCCTTGCAATTTAGTTCTATGGTCGTTAAGCATCTTGTTAGCTTAGAATGTCTTTGGTTCAAGCACTATTTCCTAATGGCAAAATGGGTAAAGTTAGGTGTTCCCATCAGCTTAATCAATTCCGTCTATCCCATGGTATCAAGTCTATCCCATGTGTTCTTCAAATCGCTGTCGACACCAAAAACGACACTATTCCCTTACGATTTGGGTGGTTTTTAGGGTCGACTGCGATTTGTAGAACACATGGGTATACAAAAAAAAGTATCGAAATGCTTTTGGAAAATTTTAAATAGTATTTCCGCTCAGCTTGCTTTCAAACTAATAAAAATATTCACTAATAACCATCGGAATACTCCCAGCGCTTCCAACGTGTGCGGCAGAAATAGCTTATTGAATTCCGTTGCCTATGAGCGGATAAAGCACTTTATAATAATTCCGATGCAACCATTCGGAGTAGCAGCTAAAAAAACGAAATTAAAAAAAATTGATTTGACTATGACTTCTGCTTTTATATTTATTATTTATAAATATTTTAATTTGATGCAACAAAAATCTCCATACAAAAAAACAAACAACATTTTTGTGTCAACATTTCGTATGTAGATTTCTGTTTCGGCAGCAGTTTTGTTGAAGTGGATACTGAGCATAATGTTTTTGTCAGCTTTTTTCGCTTTTCTATATTTCTTGAAAGAAAAACGTTACTTTGACATCACGATTAGCTACTTATCGGTTTTAACCGGTTACTCTATTATATTGCCATCTCTAACTTGAACCTAACTATCATCTCCTTGTTACATAGATTATAATAATGCCGAAAGAATATAAAATGGCATCCATTTAGAAAACTGTAAAGTATTTACAAGTAAAGATTCTGCTGGCAGAAAAAGATTTTCGTAGTTGGCTGAAAATGAGAGTCGTTAGTGAGGTCAACATTATAAAGACAAAGATCAGAATCAGTATAGACGTGGACAACTTTAACTCTTAACTTAGCATTAGGTATTAAATTGACCAAAAGCTGTAGCTCAATTTATTTTATATACACTTATTAAATATATTTTTCAGATGTTTATACTATAAAATAACAACCGAATATCTAAATTTGAAGGGGACAACTTACAGCTGTATATCTATATGTATATTAGAATTCATCCTGACTGACTGATTGGAGATCGTCGCACAGCCCAAACCATTAGAGAATTTTTTAACAGTTGTTGCATCTTATTCTGAAAGTGAGTTCTAAGGCGAGGTTTTGGAAAATTACGTCGGGAAATGTGGAAAATGCACAGAAAACTGTTGTATGCTTCAAATGTTATTCTCTTTTCCATTCGATCGGACTTAAAATCTTTTTCACTGCTCTATAGGCAAACTTCATAAAAACTGTTGTTCACTTTTGTTGAAAAATTTACCCACCCGCTTGGAAATGTTGTGTAGATTTTAAATTATTGACCGATTTGCTTCAAACTCATATCCAAAGCTGCACATACAAAAATATGAAATACATTGTTTTTTTAATTTTGGGAATTATTCCACTTTTGTATGAATCTCTTTTAGTTTCCATCCGGTCAGCTCCAAATTTATTTTTCAAGTTCTACCTAACAAAATGTTACCAACGGGATTTTATGACTTTGAAAAGTTCGATAAATTTGCCGGAAATTGGTTAGAAAAAATTAAATTTATTATATATGTTCAAGTTAAGAACTAATTTTCAGACTTTTTTTTAGAATAGAATGTTGTTGTTGTGTTATGTCGGTCCGTGAAAACGTGCTTGGAGCTCAAAGATAATCAAACAAGTCGCATAGATCAGTTTTTCGAAAATTTTTCGACTTTGCTATTTTTTTTATAATTGGTAAATCCGTTGCTTATAGTTGAATGCTTATTGGGTAACTTATCAAGAAAAACTTTATTTCTTTTAAATACTTATTCATTTACACAAGTGCGAGAGAAGCCGTGGGTATAAGTTAGTATAGATATGAAGTAGATGATATCACTGAAACCTAACGAAATATTTAATAAAAAAATTAAAAAATCATCAAAAATTCAGCTTTTTTTTGCTGTCACTCCTGCTGAAAACAACTTGTTTTGATGCTCAAAAGTTGGCAACAGACCACATTGTAGAGAGAAAAATAATTTAGAGGATTAAGGCACCTGAACTTGTCTCTAAAATTAATCACTATTTGTCTGGGCTCTATCATGCGAGCATTTTAAGTAGCGACTGAGACCATTAATCAGTTGCGATATTAACATATTAACATAAAAAATAGAAGGCTAACATCGGCTACGCCGATGTTTTGAATACCCTTGCAGTTTTTGAAAGACGCTACCATTGATAACAAAAAAGTTTTTCTCACTAGAACTAGTTTTTTGACCGACCGTTTATATGGCAGCTATATGCTATAGTCATCCGATTTGATAAATTTTTCCAGAATTGCGTGAAAGCTTATAAAACTAATAAATTCTACGAATGGTGACGCTACGATGGAAAACAAAAAAGTTTTTCTCACTAGAACAAGTTTTTGTACCGATCGTTGCAGCTATATGATATAGTCATCCGATCCGGCCGATTCCGACATATGTGCAGCGTATGTGTATTTAAAGACTTTTTGCAAAGTTTGGTCAAGATAGCTTTAAAACTGAGGGTGGAGATAGCATAGAAACAGACGGACGGACCGACGGACAGACGGACATGGCTATATAGACTTAGCTCGTCATGCTGATCAAGAATATATATAGTTTATGGGGTCAGAGATGCTTCCTTCTATGCGTTACAAACATCGTAACAATTTTAATATACCCTCTGCAAGGGTATAAAAAGTGATATATGTAATTGATTTTGGTAATTGTGTGTTTAAAAACTGATTTTGTGTACATTGTTTTCTGAATAATAAGTAATAATTTAGACAAAGTTCGCCACAAAAACTATTCAAAAAGTGTTCAATTTAAATAGTAAATTTAGCAGGCTCGAGGTCATGTTAGTTATGTTTTCATAACTTTGAACAACATGTGTTCCGAAATCAAAAGCGTGAAGGCACAGAGCATTATTATTTGAGAGAAAGATTGTGACGGCACTCAATTTGTGGCGCTGTTAAGTGGTAGCCCGAGTTGAGATACTTTTAAAATGTTCCCAGCGATTTAAAAAATGTTGCTAAGGTCTTATAACACAGATAGGAAAACACGGTGGTTAGAGCGAGACGGACATTGTCTTGATTGTACTCAGAGAGCGACAATAACAAAGAACAGCTGATTATTTCTCTGTTAAGTTTGTGGCGACCGAGCAATCTTTCTCTCTAATAATAATGCTCTGTGGTGAAGGTATTTCGTACAGCGCTATTTCGGAAGTCTCCCAACTACCTCATCAGCGAGGTTTGCTGACTTCTACAGATTTTCAGTCATGTCTCCAAGCGTAAGCTGCTTGAACCGATAGAGAATTCCAAGCAACACATAGCAGAAAAACAACTAAGGCTGGAGAACGCTTTGGGTGTGATGGTAAAACTTTTAGTAAAATAAAATGGTCAAAATCTACAAAAAGAACGGTGTAAATATATTTTTATAAGAAAAAGAAACTAAAATATTGTAAAGTTTCAATTAAAAGCTTTTGCCATAAATGAATAGTTTGTAGCGAAATTTTCGAAAAATTATATTATTTATATTTTTTTGGTATATATAGTATATTTATCGAACATTCTAAAAAGCGGAAAATTATGGTTTTTTTTTCTAGTATTCAAAAGTATTTCCCTGGGGATGGGTACCACGCTCATTTTCTTGGTTAATCTAACTATATCTGTTGTTTGCAACTTCTGTTAAATGTTATTTAGTCTTCAATATCTAATGTTTGCCCATTTTCTCTGCATAATACTTAACTGAAGCTCAATGGGTATTTTTTATTTATGTCATTTTGATTAAAATGTTAATTCGGATATACATATACTTATCTGCCTGAATATCATATGCCAGGTTATTACATAATTAACTTGCATTTATTTGGATGTTGACATTTTAATAAAAATTAAATAGTTTATATTATTTTATTGCTGCGGATGAGAGGGTGCTTTTTTATTTTGTTTTTTTACCTGATCAAATTTAATTAATTTCTCACAAGCGACTTGATTAACTAAATGCATTTGGACACAAATGGAAATGCATATTTGTAATTGAATGTTCGTTGTGCATTCAGTTGGAACTTAGAAACGCTGCGACATAATTTGATAAGGAATTTAAATGGATGGATTTAATAAAGAATACAGTTGTGCAGTGTAAATGGTTAAATCCAATTTACATAATAACGTTATGTATGTATGTCTTGGTGGAAGTTTCAAGGATATTCCTTCCCAAAAAAAAAACCCCCCTCAATCAACTCATGCAAATAACTATCGTTGGCTTTTCCACAAATCGAATAAGACAATTCATTCGCCTGAGATAATCGAATGGCGGCAACTCCCACTGATGTTGTTTACAGTCATTTCTGAATTTGTAAACGAAGCATGTGGAAATGTGGAAATGTGCTAAGTAAGTATAAAAAAAAAACTGTCTGCTAATGCAAACACAAAAATGTGGGTCAGGTTAAGACGTTTTCATACAATTTAAAAAGGAAGAACGAAGTAGTCGAACATCTGTTATTTTTGTTCATCTTTTATAATTTGATCATTGAAGTAAGTAACTTTAAATCATGTTTTCAACTTTAGCAAAGATTCATAAAGTCACACCCGAGTTACCCGAGGTTGAAACCCATTATCCTAGATCCAAGTTAATCAATAAACTTAATACATTTAAATTTGGTAAAATTAATCGAGTGAGTTAATATGGTTAAGACTTTTTGAGATTAATTTTTTTCTCCACTATATCATGAAATGGTTTTTTAATACCTTTCAACTTCACTGATATGATCATTTTCGTATGATGCAATTCGTTTGGCATTTAAGAAACGTTTCATTAAGGCACTGCTCAGGTAAAAATTGCCTCGAAAACGAAATTAATAAAAACAACAAAAGATAATTAGGTAAATTGTATGAGCCCATTGAGGGTTAGATTAAAGTAAGAAAAGAATTCAATTCTTTATTATTTTTTAATTTTAGTTTTTCTTCCACTTTCTGTAAATTGTAGAATTATCTTCCAACTTTACTGAAATCATCACTTTCATACAGGGATTAATCCCGTAACAAATATCGGTTCCGTTTCCGGTACGTACCAAAATGAGAATTTTGGTTAAAGGTTCTATTTCGGTTTTAAATTTACTTCGGTTTTCGGTTCCGATACGGTATTCAGAATTTTATTTCGAACTGGTACAAGTATAATTTTTTTATATTCAGAAATTTCAATTATTAATGGATTTAATAGAACTAAAAAATTGTGTTCTAAGAAGAGGCGATCTATAAAAACGTTATTTTAAAATATATCGATTTTTTGGCTTTTTTACAATTTCGCTTTCACGCTTCCAGTAAAAACCCTACACTCTTAAAAAAAACAACCCAGAATTAAGGAATTGTCTATTCTTAAGTCGCTCAGACAAACTCGCCTTAGGGCCATTTCCGATAAACCTGACAAATATTTCTTAATAATGGTTCGAAAAAATCTGCTATAAAATTTGCCGTATCTCCGCCAAAAATATAGGTCTTTAGCGGTTTGGATAGATTTGCACCCATAGTATAAGACTAAAGTCCAATATTTCTTAATCATGGTTCGAAATTATCCGCTCCAAAAGCTACCGTACCTTCATTAAAAATAGAGAGCTTGAGCGTTTCGGATAGATTCGAACGCATACTATAAGACTACGGTCCAATATAGCTTATAATACGCTGGTAAAATACTCGAGAGGGTATATCAGCTTTAAAAAAAACACAAAAACTGTTTGAAAGATAAAATTCCTTGCATTACATTATTCAAAATATTGAAACAGAATTTTTTTAGGGCGATATTTGAATAAAATCCAAAAATTGTAGTTCTAAAATTTATGCTATCATTTCTCTAACATTTCTTAAAAATCCTTCACGTTTAATTAGAGGGTTTATATTTTTTTAAGAAAAGTTTTTCTGTTTTTGGGAATTTGTTTTCTAAATCAAATATACCTTAAAAAGATAATTTGATTCTGGTTCTTCTCAGTGTTACCTTTTGTTGTTCCTTTTTTCTAACCTTGAGTATTTAAAATTGTTTTTCTTTTTTTTTTCTATATTTTAATTTTCATATAAGTAGAAAATTTTTTATTTTTTTTTTTTTTTTTTGGGGTATTTGGGTTGGTTTTTGATTTTGTTTTTTTTTGTATCTTTTTTGTTTTGTTTTTGTTTTTTTTTTTTACTTTTTTTTTTTTTTTCTTATAGGAATAAAGAAAAAAAAAGAAAACGAAAAGGGGGGGCGGCTTGTTTTGTTTTTGGTTTTGTTTAAATAAAATATTTATTTTATTATATGATTTTAAATAAAATTTTTTTTTTTTTTTTTAATAAATTTTTTTTTTTTTGTTATGTTTATCAATTTTTTTTGTTTCATTTATAATTAAATTTTATGAAAAAAAAAAATATTATAAATATTTTTTTTAAAAATTTTTGTTAAATATATAGTTAAATTATACGTTTTTTTTTTTTCTTCTACTTTTTTTTTCTATCTTTAAAAAAAAAAAAAATTTAAAATATTTTATTTTTATTTTATTTTTATTTTATTTATTTTTTTTTTTTTTTTTTTTTTTTTTTTTGGAATAAATGGAAATAAGATACCGAAACAATACTGGTATTAACGTTTCGGTATGGTTCCGGTTTTTTCGGTTCCTATTATAACGGTAAACGGTTTTCGGTTCTCAAAAAAATTTGAATATCGGTTCCGTTTTCAATACCGGTACCTGGCTTTAAACGGTTTATTTCGGTTAACGGTTCCGGTTATGGTATTATTCCCTGCTTTAATATAATACAAATAATTTAAAACTTTAGAAACGATAAAGGCCAGATTTCTCATCTTCTAGATATCTACAATGTGTCAGATAAGCCTAAAATTTACTACGTTATTTGATGGTTTATGTGACAAATATTGCTATGTAAAAGATGCAAAATCGGCCCTAAGTGAGACATATCCTATACAAATATTTTGATAACACTCAATTAATATATTAGGATTGAGATTAATATGAAAATCGACTTTTACACTTTTTTAATTTTGGCTTTCTCAAATATAACTACTTTTATCAAGTTATAACCTTTAAACATTAGCCTTAAACAAAATTTCAACATTATGCAACTTCTCTGCAATTTTTTTAAAGATTCATCAAGGCACTTTAGGAATATAACAAAGTTGAAGCTTGCAGCAAGGGCAATTTTTTCTTACCAAACTCTGTCACCGCCTCCCCATTACTTTACAAGTAAAAACACATTCTGTGGCTAATTTTCTTGACTTCTAGTTTTTCTTGCACATTAAATGCAAATCTTTGTGCAAATTACATGTGTATTTATATGATGATATTTGTGCCACGTATGGAAATTCAGTGGCAGGCAACCATAACCAGCCGCCGCCCAGACGACGTCCCCCAACGAAATGGAAATGTAATTTTAGCCCGGGGAACAAAACTGCCGGGCGAAAATAAAAACAAAAATATCCAGCGCGAAAAATGCAACAGTTTTTAAAGAGGCAAAAAAAAACAACAACAACAAATGCGCGCAGATGCCAAAAGGCACCCACACATACGCACACACTCGTTCATATGAGTTCATTCTATATGCATGAAGGCGCATCGAGCGTATCACTGGAATTCTAATTTGCAAGCGAAATTGAACGGAAATGGCAATTTTCAAAGTGAAATGGCAAACGGCAAGCGGCGACAGTGACGATGTCTGGAGAGAAATGCACAACTGCTACTGCAATTGCGACTTGTTGACAGTCGCCGCTGACACATACAGCAAAGGACGATTTTGAGGTAGATTTATACATAAGGTAGAGATTTATCTCGAACGTAGAGAAAAGTATAGTCAACTAACTACCACTGAGTTAAGCGACAACTCATTTAACATGGCTTGTATTTTTTTTGTTACCTCTTTTGTTTAGCTCCCTTCAAGCGATAAGCGCTTGGACTGGCTTTCTTTTTTGAAAGAAGTTAAATCGACAGGGGAAAAACCTCCTTCTATCACACAACAATCTCATTCTTTCGTCAACCGGCCAGGCACAGTTCAACCCTTTCAGAACCAAAATTAAAATGGAAGGGCCAAAAAAAATATTAAAGGTCATACTTTCTTTCATATAGAATCAAAAGTTAGCTGATATCAATTAGAAAGTCCTACATATCCTAGTTCGACTTTACTGAAATTTTTTTATTCGTTAGGAATTTCTAAAATTCTTTAAATATAACTAAACAATTTTTGATACCAATTTAGCTTTTAAAATTTAATTTAAACTATTTTCAACCAACTACTGCATATTTTTTTTGCAAGTCCGAGTAATTTGTTTAAAATAATTTTCAGGCAATAATTTCCAAGCAGATTGGTGTGTAATAAACTAAAAAAAAATTGTATACCCTTGCAGACGGTATATTAAAATTGTCACGATGTTTGTAACGCAGTGAAGGAAGCATTTCCGACATAAAGTATATATATTCTTGATCAGCATGACGAGCAGAGTTCATTTACGTCCGTCCGTCTGTCCGTCAGTTTCTATGCTATCTCCTCCCTCAGTTTTGAAGCTTTCTTGACCAAACTTTGCGAAAAGTGTTTAAATACAAATACGCTGCACATTTGTCGGAATCGGCCGGATCGGATGACTATATCATATAGCTGCCATAGGAACGATCGGTCCAAAAACTAGTTCTAATGAGAAAAACTTTTTTGATTTCCATCGTAGCGTCACCAATTGTGCTGTATATAAGTTTTATATGCTTCCACACAATTCTGGAAAAATTTATCAAAATCGGATTACTATAGCATATAGCTGCCATAGGAACGATCGGTCTAAAAACTAGTTCTATTGAGAAAAACTTTTTTGTTATCAATGGTAGCGCCTTTCAAAAACTGCAAGGGTATTTAAAAAATCGGCGTAGCCGATGTTAGCTTTCTATTTATACTCTGTACCGAAGGTACAAAGAGTATATTGGGTTTGTGCAAATGTATGTAACAGCCAGAAGGAAGCATCTCCGACATTATAATGTATATATATTCTTGATCAGCATCAACAGCCGAGTCGATATAGCCATGTCCGTCTGTCCGTCTGTCTGTCCGTATGAACGAAGAGATCTCAGAGATGGTAAAAGCTAGAGGTTTGAAGTGTATGTAACATATATTTTTTTATACTTGCAGGCAGATCAAGTTTAGTTTTGATTTTTGCCACACCCCCTGCCGCGCACGCAAATTGAAAAAAACGTAACATCTTCCACAATTTTGGAGTTAGGTTGTTCCAACCTTTTAGACATATATTCTACTCATCATTACTTATCGAGCCCTGATACATCGTTTTCGATCAGACGAAAGAAAGTAGAGTTGCCACCCCCGCAATTTGAAAAAAAAATCGAATATCTTCCACAATTTTAAAGACAGATTCTTTGAACCTTTTCGGCATTTATTTATATCGTCATTACTTATCGATCCACCATACACCGTTTCCAGATCAGATGAACGATATTCGAATTATAAGCAAAACAAATAATTACGCTGGGCAGCACTGCCCGTAATCGTGATGGGCAGCTCTTGCACAGTTTGTGTGACCCCACACTTTAAAGTTATCAGTTATATGCAAACAGGTACAGAGTATATTACAGTCGGGCTTGACCGACTTTCTTACTTGTTTTACCTAAAATTTTAAATTTAATTCTAAATAGTATATTTTAAAGGTAATTATTTCACAAAAAGTAAATTTTAGGTAACTAAAAACAACATTCCTTAAATTTAAGGAATCCTTTTTTTCTAAGTGCAGGGTAATTAGTTGTTTTGCTTAGAAGTTGACATTTATTTCATTTATCTTATCGGAATATCATATATGGTAGATCGATAGTTAATGATGGTACAAATAATCTATAATTAAAATGGTGGGAGATATGAGGGGAACATTAGATAAGAAGCTTCAGACTTAAACCTATAGTCACCTCAAGTTATCGCAACAAAATATGATATGACATTAAGACCAACCAAATAAATCAAATAAACAAACTGGTCAAGAAGCATTAAAGATAGGATAAATTCTTGAGAAGAAAAACTTTGCCTTTAATTTTGTTGTACAATACCATTTCATGTAAGTTAATTTAAATAACGTTTTTCCAATGTAATTGTCTATTTTCCACTATATTGTTTGATAGAAAAGTAATAAGATATATTACAAAATGACATAGAACCCATTATGGAAATGTGCATTGAAAGCATTTTCGATATGGAGATGGATCAAGTTTTATTGCAACAAACGATTCCTCACACAATTCTCTAAATACGTTTTTATACACTTGAAAAGTGTATATTAATTTTGCCCAGAAGTTTGTAACGCATAGAAATATTCATTTCCGACCCCATAAACTATATATATTCTTGATCAGGACGACGAGCTGAGTTCATTTCCGCTTGTCCGTCCGTCCGTCCGTCTGTCTGTTCGTCTGTCTGTTTCTACGCGAACTAGTCTCTTAGTTTTAAAGCTATCGAGCTGAAATTTTCCACAGAGTCTTCTTTTTACTGCACGCAACTAATATGTCGGAACCGGCCGGATCGGATAACTATATCATATAGCTGCCATAGGAACTATCGGTCTAAGAACAAGTTCTAGTTAGAAAAACTTTTTTGTTTTCCATCGTAGCGTCACTAATCTTGGTATATGTTAGTTTTATATGCTTCCACATAATTTTTGAAAAATTTATCAAAATCGGATGACTATAGCATATAGCTGCCATAGGAACGATCGGTCGGAAAAAGTGTTTTACTAAGAAAAGTTTTTTTTTTATGGTATCAAATTTTTATTATCAATGATATAAAAATTTTAAATATCTGATATCTATATCCTATATATATTTTTCCAGTTAAATCAGTTGGAGTAAAGTTTTTCAAGTGTATTAAAACTTCGCCACAGTCGAAGTTAGCTTTGCCTTCTCGTTTTTATATCATTAGAGAATGCTTCCAAGAAAGCCGCTTAAGAATATCACGTTTGTCTTCTCAGACTTGCTGGCGAGAGGAAATCACTTGGTATGCCCAAGTCATTGTAAAAATGACAGAGGACTTTGAAGTGAAAGGTCGAGAAATAATAAAAATAAATGTCCAAAGCTGTCAAAATTGGCTGCATGCAATACCTGCAAGCAGTGCAGCTGCTGAGCTTGAATTTTCTTTGGCCGGAAGCATAATCACCGTAATGAGTAATCGGCTAGGCCCAAATACTGTGGACAGTTTAATTTGCACTTTGCTGGTCTTGGGCTCCCCAACCAGTTAAGGCATCAATGTCATAAGGAGGATTTTGTTGGGTAACGACTTCTGAAGAAGAAAGTGGAAACATTCTGAAACATCAAACTCGATGGAAGACCTTTGCTAGAATGTTAAACAAAGCACACAAAACTGCACTTCACCATATCTTAAATATTAATAGCAGTTTTTTGCTTGGTTTCCATTGGGTCATAAAATGACAAGCATTACGCAAAACGTTGCAATGTAAGCCAAGGAAACTATTTTTATTATTCCACAGTAAGAATTTTTAGAATTTGTATAAATTTGTACTTTTATCTTTAATTTTGGCCCATCAACTCCATTCCATAAATATGCCTTGAGTGTATTTCCCCTCTCCAATTTCCAAGCAATTTGATCAGCATGACATAACAATCCCGGGTATCATTTATTCGTAGCCTCAGTTTATGAAGGACAAAACAATGTTGTTAATGCGTCCTCAACTCCGACACAATTTGCATATTCAACTTCATTAAGCTTACGCTTTTTGCCTTCTTTTTTATATTTTGGCTTTTTTTCCCCCAACTTCAGCCAGTTCATCGTGTTGGAGTTTTGTGTGTGGTGTGTGTGTGTGCTCGGGTTTGGTCAGCAATTTATCACACCCTGGAAGCCCGAAACCCTCAAACCCAAAGTGTGCCCCAAAATGGGACCGCAAACAGCAGCAGCAGCAGCAATCCGGAAACTTGAGGCAACCCTCCGTTTTCTAATCTGCGTCTTGTTGGCAACAGATTGAAATTTATTACGCATAAATCTAGGCATTCATTTGCACCTGCTTCGTGACCTGCTGCTGCGTGTTGCCGGCGAACGCCCGGCTATGCAAACTATTTGAGGAAGCAACAGCTGCCGAAGGGCGCAGCACGCAGGTGACAATCGCAGACGGAACGTGTTGGAATGCGCTACAGATTCCTGCGTTTTTTCTTTCTTTTTGCCTGATGAGCCAGGATGCGCATCTCATTGGCACAGAAAAATAGACTTTCATTATATTTCAAGGCGAGCCTTTGAAATTCGAGAGTCCTTGGACGTGCGGCAACTGCCTAAACATATTTTGGACATACAACAAATTCAATTCAATTCAAAGCAAATTGGAATTTTAAGTTGTACCATAAGCAATATGAGCAGCGCCTTTTGATAAACACTATGCGAGACAGACAGCACTCAAAGAGAGAGAGAGAGAGAGAGAGAGAGAGATAGTTGTTAGCAGAGGGGGACACACACATTCCCCCCAAATGGCACCCCAAAGACTGAAGCAGCAGTTGGAAAACAGCTTCAGAAATCATATAAACACTTCGATTTGTATGTGCAAAGTTGAGACCAGTTTTAAACAGTGTGCGCTAAAAGTTTAGCCCTGGCAAGTGAAAGTTTTTTTTTGTGAACTAAATCATGGCGATTGGCCGCTGTTGTTAACACTCATAAAACATGTAAGAAAGTCGTTTAAGTCCGACTGTAAAATACTCTGTGCCTTTAACATAACTGTGTGAGTGCTGCCCATCAGTGCAGCGGCCGGTGCTGCCCAGCAAAATTGTTAAATTTGCTCAATTCTCGACTATCGTTCATCTGATCGATTTTAAACTTGGAGGATCGATAAATAATGCATATTACTTTCTATATATCTCAATTATAAATTGTGGGAGATATGCAGACGATAAAACGATACCGCCTGCAGGCATACGGAGTCTACGCTTCATACATGTCGTGCGTCTAGCTCTGAGATCTGTAAGTTTATACGCACATGGCGATATATATATATATATATACTTTAAGGGGTCGAAATTGTTTTTTTTCTGTTTGTTACATACATTTGGACAAACTTAACATACTCTTGGTAAAGAGTTTAAATAGGAAAATTTTCAAATCAAATGTTACGAAATATTTTTTTGGGGGTGTCAAGAAACTTTTCTGGTTCACTGTTTGTTCTCTAACTTGTCGTCGCAGCTAACTCGGCAATTTGCTGCCGCTGCCAGGCGAAGAGTTTTCAATATTTTTTTGCTATCCCTTCCCCTCCCTACCCCCTCCTATCCCTTCAGCCGCTATTTTTGTGTGTAGTTTTGCCCAGTTTGTTGGACTATTTGCTCAGCCTTTTCTACTAGTTTTTATGTCTGTCGTCTGGCACTTTTTCAACTTTTTCCTTTGCATATTGTTTTGTTGTTGTATTTGCTTTGAGTTGAAAGTTCATGAGAATGTCAGAAATGTGAGAACTTAAAATGACACTAATACTAAAACATGTACAGGGGCAAAGGAGCTGTCAGGACGCGTCGCTTGTCGTTCGTCTCTTGTCGCCGGTTGCCTTTGTTTCTGCCTTTTTTTTTTGTTGCTGCTCTAATGGTGCTCGAGAGAGTGTGAGTGTGTGTGTGTGTGTGTGACCTTCGTTACGTGTTTGGCAAGTTCATTTTTAGCAAACGCCAAAGTTAACTTTGCAGCAGCAGAAAACTCTCGCCAAATAAACACAGTGTGTTGGTTGTTGGCTCAAGTAGTTGCAAGTGACGCTGAGTGTTTGTGACCCAGCCCCCTGTCCCACTGCCCCCGCCACAGCCAGCTGCTCTGGCTGAAGTGTGGATGCGTGTCTGTGGCACACGCGTCCCATTATATGCTTTATATGCTTTATAATATGGCGTTCGCGCGTTCGACAGAAGCAGCAAACTGAAGAAAAGCAAACACAAACATGTGTAAGACCCGCTGTGTGTGTGTGTGTGCGTTTGGCAAAAAACTTATTGTTCACAACACAGCTTACATACTCACTCTCTTTCTCTCTCTGTGTGTGTGTGTGTGGTGCTACAACCTAATTTGGCAATGTCTCGCGCATTTCTTCATTTTTCATGCATGCTAATGTGTTATATTTTGACAGCCATTGCCACGCCCGCCGCCCCCTCACTTCCCCCTCTCACACTCACTCTGTCCACCAGCCTAGTCGGTTTATTATGAAACATGTCGTTTGTATTTTATATGCATTTGTTTGTTTATATATGCAAATTAGTGTCAAATGCTTAACAACTTTTAGATATTTCTGTTTCTCCAAGTCTCTAAGTAAGATTTATGGGTCAATTAAAATTTGAACACTTTAAACAATTTGTTTGGTTAAAACTTTTGAAATTTTTAGAAAAAAGTTGAAATGAAAAAAAGTAGATCTGAGCACTCTTTAGCTTCTTTTTGTTGTATAATTGATATTCTCTTTAAACAAAATAGATTATGTTAACTTTTATTTGGCACCAAAGGTTCGTACAAAATTACTTATACGACACGTACACCCAATAAAAGTTATACAACTAAGGGCTGTAACTGTTAAATCTAGCTATTTGCATTGGTGCAATATTTGTAACGAATTCTAAATAAAATAAATATTTGAAAAAACTGATCTTACAGATAGAATATATGTAAGTGGGATTTTGTTTATTACTTGAACACTACTTTATTCAAACTGAACACGACTAAGAACTTCTCTATGACTTTCACGCCTCTTTAGCGCCCGAAATCTCTTACGCCTCGATAGCACACTTCATAAGGCACGATCAGAACTCAACTGCCCTCGTCTAAGGCAGAGTTTGTCACCCCGACGGACGAACACATTCGACAATTCACACAGACATGAGCCGAACGCATGCCGAGCCCTATGCCAAAAGAGTAAAAATATCAGCCAAACCAATCATTCGTTGGCTAGCATTTAACTAGATAGATTAAAACTAAGATGTATCTATTACAGGTGTAGCGAACAATCAATTTTGTAAACTAGAAGCTATTTGCTAAACGCGCAAGAGTGAGACAGACAGCGTTTGCATGAATGGCATTCTAACAATATGTAAGCTATGAAATGGAAGCTTGTGCCTTTCGTGCTAATCATTCCGAATAAAAAATGCATTCAGTGCAGAGGAACTAAAAAAAAATTAAGTCAAATCATATAAAAGTGTTAGTGAGTCAAGATCAAGCATGGTTTTATTCTGGTTGTAAACTAGTCACTTTACCTGCAGGGTAGTTCTCGACTCCCAGCTTTGAAAGTGTATAATAATTGTAGAATACAAATTTTGTTCTCAAATCATTTGTCCAAAGCTTGGCTTTGCTTTGCCCGAATCAATTCGCATTAGCGAGCAATAGTGGATCGCAAGTTTTCATTATAATAATTTCTGCTTAATTAAAAAAAATAAATAAATAAAATTCGAGTATTTTGCTCCCCTTCATATTATTCTTACAATCATGATCTTAAAGTTTAAATAAAATTATATTGAAGTTAAATATGTTTTAGTGTATTCTATTGATCGGAGCCAAGTCAAACATGATTGATGTAAAGTAGAATAACTACCTCTAAGAGATTCTTGATTTTTAAAACCATTTCCTGGCCTACAAGGACCATGGTAGGGAGGGTGATCATGCAACAAGAGAGAGAGAGGGTCTTCGGTGGTATAATTGTTTTTTTTTTCGATCCGCATATATTTGTAAGCTATATCAATTCCCTATGCCCCGATCATCATTCTAACTCCGCGAAGTTATTATTCTTGCATATGTGCGCCCTAATGAGGCGGTATTATTCTTCAAAAGTCGGAAGAGCAAACGCGTACCCCGCTTATAAAATTAATAGCTTTTTAAAGTGCTCAAATGGTAAGTCATATTTGAAATCAACATACATTTTCTTTACTATTATTTCTTAAAATGATTAAGGTATAAATAAAATATTAATTTTCAACCATTCTAAGACAGTTTTGGTCAGCTCCGTGGTGTGGTTCGTTCGTCCAAAATGTTTGATTACATATTTTTCCACTACTATAAAACCAGCCAACACTGCTAGGGTAGGAAAACTTGTCCACCTTATTGACTACACTGGGAAACTAAACAGCCCCTTCAACTCGCTGTACCTTATGTACCACTTTAGGCTGTACTGTAGTGCCTCACAAAATCTAAATGAAGAGTCTTTACAGTCACACATTTCAATGTTGCTTGCCATTTGTTAAATTCTTTAGACTAGCTGTGTAGAATACATTAATAGCACGTATACCAACAGCGGCGCACCTAATAGCCATTCGACGAAAGGATATGAACAAATTATGCAAATATTTGTTGAATATATTTTATTTTAATAATTCATTTTCTAGATACCTAAGCAAGACTGCGAGTCGCTACTTGATATTTGAATTGTATTTCGTTAAGGTGTACCAATATCGTTCAATATAAGATCGAGCAGCCACAGTTTTGATAAAACATTCTGAATTTTGTTCCTTACCATAATTCAACGTGCAACATAAATTGAACGGCAATATATTTTGAACCAAAATTTTCCTAGCTTCAGGGGGAGAAAAATTTGTATTTGGAAAGTAAGTTGGTTTCAATTAAATCATGTATTTTTTGAGCTAAATTAATATACAAAAAACAGTTAAACATGCTATTAAATGACAAGCCAAAAGAGTTTT
The DNA here is from genome assembly GCA_018904225.1 of Lordiphosa mommai. NCBI lineage: Eukaryota > Metazoa > Arthropoda > Insecta > Diptera > Drosophilidae > Lordiphosa > Lordiphosa mommai. The sequence goes on from JAEIFT010000188.1 coordinate 147,439, forward strand.
AAAATGTGTCTTAACATTAGAGGGTAAAAAATTTGTTAAATTAAAATAATGTATAGTTTGGAAGCACCTTAGCCTAGTATAAAGCTATTTTATGGCCATTTGAAAATCAAAGTTTTTTTGACGTACAAAATTTTTTTTCCAAGTAGGTGAACATTTGTGCTGATATTGGGACTTGGAATAGTCGTAGAGAAATTTCCTTAAGATATTCTTAATTGTGCATATGTTGCCTTATTTATCTATATTTTGTCAATAAAGTTGACTCCTGTAAATAATTACTCCCTATAAACATTGTCAGGAACAATAAATTTTCAAACCCAACTTCAAAAAAAAAACCCTAATCTAAGTAGAAAACGCTAATTAGCTTGTAACTCTTAATTTTAATAATGATAGGATCTCACAAATTGTTAATTATAAGCGAAGAGAATAAAATTTAATTGAATTGAGTTGACTCCTGTTAGACCTTTTTTTGGAAATGCCCATATATATATTCTTGATCAGAAGTTTGACCAATTTTAGTAAATAAAATATGCTTCAAATGAGCAGCCACCCACTTTGCACAGTTAAAATTGAAATGACATTTTCCTTTTTTTATTAACATATTTTTTTTGTATAATCCTTTTTGCTAGTGTACAAAATTTAATTACATATAACATTTCCCACACTTGCTCTTTGCAGCTTCTCCACATGCTTACGTACACTCAATTGAATGCAAATGCAAAAATACTTACACACACACACACATACACAGACAGACTGTGAGCTGAGAGCCTTTCACATTCTTAAGAAGTTTCTTCATCTCAAGCACTTTCTTAGATTATTTCCCTCAAACTCTTCAAATTAAGTGAAATCCTTTTGCAAACATTTTTGCAGTGCTATCAAAATGATTAAATTATTTGTGTAGAGTAAAGGCCTAAGCCACGCCCGCACACCCACAGCAACTCAGACGACGAGCAGCAATCACGATTACTTACTTATGTATCGATGCACAACATTTCCGGCGCAAAACGCTGAAATGACACGTTGACGCCTGTCGCTTCCCCATGGGGAGGAAGAGGGTTGGGGGGGTTAACTCCCCGTCGTGTCGTTGACTCATAGGGAGTTGTCCTCCGTTGAAAGGTATGGCAAATATGTATGTCAACTGGCAGTTCGAAGCCATTGACGCCACAAAAATGCAGTTGCTTCTGCTTCTCTGTTTTATGCCTTTTGTTTTCGCCCAGCCTTTTGTGGTATGTGTGTGTGTGTGTGTGAAATTCCTTGCATAATTTTTGAAGCCTGCTTTGCAGAAATTAAATGAAAATGAACAACAACAATTTGAAAAGGGCTTCAAGTGATTCCCCTTCTTCTCACTTTCAAGCACTTTAGGCCCGGCCCTCATAAGTATGCTAAGTCTTTTTTGTGTAGTTGCGAAAATGCGGAAGTGATTTTTTTCTCAATTGTTTTATTTGCATTTGTTGTTGGCGCAGCTGTCACTGCTGCCACTTTTCAATGCATTTTCATTTATTATGCAAATTGACGAATTTTTTTTGTGTTGTTTTTTTCCTTTCTCAGGCAGCTGACGAAAACTGCAAAAATATTAGCTCAAGCAAAAGTTCGCTGCGTTTTTTTTTTGTTCTACTTGTTTTTGTTTACGGGCAAACTAATTTGACATTGAAATCATTTTTTTGCCAGCTCGATAAAATTATGTTGAGGCGGCAAAAATGGAAGCGCATTGCGCGAAACTGTCAATAGCCAGGCGCGACGGCAACTAAGATGAATGGCTTTTCGGTCTCAAAGGTACTTAATGGCGAAATGGTTGAGCCAGTTAAAAAAACAAATTTGGACTAACAAGAAAATAAGACTCGGGAAACATAAATTGCTTAGGCTGCTAGAAAAAAATATTCCGAAATATCCATCTAAAATATCCATTTTAATTTTAAAAAATCTTTAGAGCCATCAAGACACCATTAAAACTAAAAACATATGATTCCGGCTTTCGATTTTGTTAACTAAAAAATTTATTGAATTTTTTGTGCCAAGCGTCGCTGAAACTTCCAAGAAAATTCTTGTTCATATTCGGTGGGTACGCTCTAATGTATTTAATAAATTATTGAACGAAATACACAAATTGTTCGCTTTTGTGTCGCATAAATCGCCTGTCAATTATATGGCATTTTCGTGCGATTTCCAGAGTTGTTGTTTTTTTTTTTTGGTATGTAATAAATATTATATAATGTTTTTGTGAAAGGGAAATTGCCGTCAATTTTGGTTGTGTTCGTTGAGGTTGTTGTTGCTGTTTATTTATATTTAAACAAGTGTTTTATTTGTTGCATTATGGCATTTTAACAATAATTTGGCCACACAAATCGCAGTCGCACAAACAGGCAAGCAAACAAATGCATAAACATATTGCCTACTTTTTGGGGTCAAATTAAAGCCGCTTAGACCCCAACCATTTGGCAAACTACTCGTTTGTTGATTAGCCACGCCCACTTTGGTCATCGCTGACTGTCCCACGATAACAAATAATATAAATGCCCAGTTTTTTCTTTTATTATTATTATTTTTTTTTTTTATATTTTATCGGCTAATTATTCAGAGTTCCCAGCGGTAGAATTGCTGGTGGGAGGGCATGTGCGTGGCAGCACAATTATGCCAGTCACATTAAAAGTTCAAATTGTAAATAAAAACAACAGATATGAATATCGGGCATGAAAACCCAAACTAATTGTTGATAAAAATGGTAGCTAAACTAGTCGATATTTAAGTGAATTATCAAACGATGCCAATAGGAGAAGGAATTATTGAAGACAACAATATCAGAGTTGCCCTCCGCCTCTGCCCCAACAGCACAATTATTTTTGTAAAGATCCAAGACATATGTAAGGCACAAACACACATCTTTCTTGGTGTTGTTGTTGTTTAACAAATGATTTTCTGTGTGGGCACCCCTGTCATATACTCTTGCTGATTGTAGAAGTTTGTGAAGATATAAAAGCATCTTCTCATCAATTCTCAGACCGATCGTTCCCATAGCCATAAGCTATAGTCATCCAAAATTGATCAAACTTGGTAAATGATAGAAAAGTTTACAAAAATGCGAATCACATAAAATATGAGCATTTTCCCCGAAAGGTCCACCGAGACCAAAAAAATAAAATGTTATTAAACAAACTATTTTTTTTTAACATTATATTAATAAAATCTCTCAAATTTAATAATATATTGTATTAAAACTTTAATACTTTCGTACTCATTTTATGTTTAATTTTCTTTTTAAATTTAATTACTGTAATGGTCTGACTTATCTTATAAATTATAACTTGAAACAATAAATAAATACAAATTAAAATTAAAAGAGAACAAGCTAAGCTCGATTAACGGAATAATTTCTATTTTACTTTTATTTCTATTCCAATGCACAGTGGTTGCTCCCATACGCCAAAAATAAAAAAATCAAAATCAAAATAATCTTTTTGAAACAAACGGGGTCTTTTAGCATGACCATTCGCTCTTTGTGAAAAAATACCTTAAAGTCAGACCACGTGCTACGCAGTTCAGTGCGTTGTGTTATGTCTCAAAGTGACGCCAATATTTAAGAGTAAAAAAGTTATTAAGTAAAAGTTCTAATTATTTTTTAATAATATGGATATTATTCATACAGGTATTAACTATGATTTCAATTATTTAACACTTTGTATATTTTGGTATATCGTGTGCTTTGTGCTTCCCATGCTAAGTGCTATGTTATGTGTTTGTTATTGTTATATGTTATGTTATTTGAAAAATCTCGCGATTCGCAACTAACAAAGACCTTATAAATAGATTACTATTAGGTTCAGACCCTCTCATAAGTGGATTTAGAAAATGACCATGAAAAAAAAACTTTATTAAAAGAGTCTGTTTTTGAAATATTTGATGATTAATTAATTATAATGTTATATATAGTAAAATGCATTTACAAATTTTCTTTTTAATTTTTGGTTTTTGTTAATAAATGTTCGGTTCAGAAGTGTTTTAAGACATTATATACTCGTATTTTGTTTAAAATATACATATATAAGGTGTAGTAAAAAGTAATCCATTATTTTCTCAATAGATGGCTTTACTCAGTATCGGGCTTAGTTTTCGTTTCAAATGTGAAAACTGATTGTGGTACTGTAACAGCAATGCGCCATTTTGGTAACGTCGATTCCGTTCAGGTAATTTTGAGGTTAAAGATGAACTACGCTCCGGATAACCAATTGTCGAAAATGTTGATAAAATTATGGAAATCGGTAAAGCACTGGAGCAGAACATTGCACAAAAACCGCGCCCATTTTTTTAAAAATAGTTTGAGAGTATTGTTATAAGCTTACAGTTTAAATTATAGACCTGGAGGACACGCAGAACTATTTTTGGCGCGTACTTCCATACAAGACCGACCACTGTGCAATGTCGCGTTCATGAACAGAAATCATTATTTGTTATCAGTACTTCGTGATAAATTAATGCAAATTTCAATCCAAATCAAATTAGTGTTCTCAACTTAAAAAAAAGTTGCAGCATATAAAAATCCAAATAAAATCCATCGCGTTCGCTGTTGTGAGTGAAAATTTTTCCAAAATCATATATTATTTATTAATTTCATTTTCATATTTTTAACTCAAAAATTAATCGGTATTTTGTAAGCTTAATTTAAAAATCCTTAAATAACTCTCATTTATGATTTGTATATTTTTGATCCATAAATAATCGGTATTTCGTAAGTTTTATTTTAAAATTTATATATAATTTATAAATTATAATTTATAACGAGAAGGCAAAGCTAACTTCGACTGTGCCGAAGTTTTAATACACTTGAAAAACTTTACTCCAACTTATTTAACCGGTAAAATATATATAGGATATAGATATCAGATATTTAAAATTTTAAAATCATTGATAATAAAAATTTGATACCATAAAAAACTTTTCTTAGTTAAACACTTTTTCCGACCGATCGGTCCTATGGCAGTTATATGCTATAGTCATCCGATTTTGATAAATTTTTGCAAAATGATGTGAAAGCATATAAAACTAACATATACCAAGATTAGTGCCGCTACGATGGAAAACAAAAAAGTTTTTCTCACTAGAACAAGTTTTTTGGCCGACCGTTTCTATGGCAGCTATATGCTATAGTGATCCGATTTTAATAATTTTTTCCAGAATTATGTAGAAGCATATAAAACTAACATATACCAAGATTAGTAACGCTTCAATGGAAAACAAAAAAGTTTTTCTCACTAGAACTAGTTTTTTTACCGACCGTTTATATGGCAGCTAAATGAAAAAAAAAATTTATCAAAATCGATTGACTATAACATATAGCTGCCATAGGAACGATCGGTCTGAAACTAGTTCTAATGAGAAAAATTTGTTTGTTATCAATGGTAGCGCCTTTTCAAAACTGCAAGGGTATTAAAAACATCGGCATAGCCGATGTTAGCCTTCTATTTTTATACCCTTGCAGAGGGTATATTAAAATTGTCACGATGTTTGTAACGCATAGAAGGAAGCATTTCCGACCACATAAAGTATATATATTCTTGATCAGCATGACGAGCTGAGTTCATTTCCGTCTGTCCGTCTGTCCGTCCGTCCGTCCGTCCGTCCGTCCGTCCGTCTGTCCGTCTGTCCGTCTGTTTCTATGCTATCTCCTCCCTCAGTTTTAAAGCTATCTTGACCAAACTTTGCAAAAAGTCTTTAAATACAAATACGCTGCACATTTGTCGGAATCGGCCGGATCGGATCACTATATCATATAGCTGCCATAGGAATGATCGGTCCAAAAACTTGTTTTAGTGAGAAAAACTTTTTTGTTTTTCATCGTAGCGTCTTCAATCGTGGTATATATTAGTGTTAAGTGCTTCCACACAATTCTGGAAAAATTTATTCAAATCGGTTGACTATAGCATATAGCTGCCATATAAACGGTCGGTCAAAAAATAGTTCTTGTGAGAAAAACTTTTTTGTTTTCCATCGTAGCATAACCAATCGAGGTATATATTATTTTTATATACTTCCACACAATTCTGGAATAATTTATCGAAATCGGATGACTATAGCATATAGCTGCCATAGGAACGATCGGTCTATAAACTAATTCTAATGAGAAAAACTTGTTTGTTATCAATGGTAGCGCCTTTCAAAAACTGCAAGGGTATTTAAAACATCGGAGTAGCCGATGTTAGCCTTCTTTTTTTTTTTTAAATATTGGATCGTCCTTCAATTTTCATCTCCACCGTTTGCATCTTCCATTTTTTTAAGCGCCGTTTTTGCTCATTTTGATTTAAATGATTACAAAATATGATTAAACAAATATTAAATTATTTATGTAAGAAAAATTTTTTTAATTTCGCACTCACGATGTCGCACGCGACAAACTTTAAACCGAGCCATATCTCTTTAACCACTAAACCGATCTTTACGAAATTTTAGGAAAGATATAGGCTATATCTGTGCAAGTCTGTGAACCGGTTACGAATCCGTTAAACTGGTTCAAAATGGTTTAGAGCCACCTCTTACAAAATCCTGAAGATTAAAACTTTAAATTTGGTATTTAGGTTAGTTATTTGGGATCAGATATTTCACATGTTCATTGGTTGACTGGTTCCAACCTCGCTGAAATGGCTCAGATGTAGTTCAGAGCAATATCTAAGAAATTATTGAAACTATGAACTTAAAATTTTGTGTTTTCAAAACCTGCTGAACCGGTTTAAAAGTGGTTCACAGCCATATCTCAAACTATTAAAAAATAGTTAGAAACGTAGAATTGGATGTGTAGATTTGGAACTGTTTTAATAGTGGTTCAGAGTAATATCTGTGGAATTATTTAAGCTATGAAAACCAACGGTTATATAGAGTAAGATATTTTCCGATGTTGTTGGATCCGTACGTTTGAAACTCAACGGATTTATATGTAAAGAAAAAAAAGACGGGGCAGTTACGTATGGATAATACGATTTTTAAGCTATGAAAACCAACGGTTATATAGAGTAAGATATTTTCCGGATGTTGATTGGTATCCGTACCAGTTTGAACATGATCATAAACTCTCTCAATACGGTAATGCATTTTGTTTAATATTGTAAAAGAAAAACATTAACACAATGTTTAAGGACCCGAGCGGCGCCGGGTATATAGCTAGTAAATTATAAAATTGTAGCTCAGTATTATTTTTAGTTTCGGTCTTAGTGGCATTCATGTAGCTATTTAAATGGCAAAGTAATAAATAAAGAAGTAACTAACTTTTACTTAAATTTATTACAACATTTTACCTCATTAGGGAAAAGCCATGGCAATATCTAGAACATTTCTAAAAAAAACATAACTCTGGTTTATTTGATCAAAATCGGTTTTTTAAAATGAATCTTATAATAAATTATTATAATCGTCTTCTGGCTCCCTCAGCCAAATGGTCTTACCCCCAGAATTGCCACCATAAGGAACGTTTGGGCCACCCTCTTTTGTAATTTCTACTGAAGTCAATCGGATTTCCTAAAAATTGGCAAGCCTAAAGCCATATTCTGTGTATTTTTGCTTTAAATCCGTTCAGTAATACTGCTGATGCTTTCTTTGAATCTCAGTTAATTATTTTTTTAAATTTAAAGTAATCATTTTTATGCAGAGTGCAAAAAAGTCTGTTTTTGCAAAGACAAGTCATGTGTAAGAGCGATAAAATTGCATTTAAACTGGGCCTCTGCTTGTGTTTGTGTGTGTGTGTGGGAGTGTGCGGCCAGATTGTGCATATAATTACACAGTCATACAATATAATGAAATAATCGAGAAATGTAATAAAAATTAAAAATAATAAAAGTGCTTACAAAATTGTATAGGGTTGCCTGACCTCACACACACACGCACACATACACACACACATGCGTGTGCCAACTGTGAAATTGCGTAAGTGGGCGTTAAAGTAGGCGGCATGGCCGGTGGCTATATGTGCGCGCACTTCCGTTTCCGGTCATACATCATTTTGTTGGAGCACAGCCCGCACTTGACTTGGCTTGCCTCGCCTCGGCCTGACTTACGTGTCTGGGCGCTATCTTCGCCCAAGATACCTCACCCTTACGTATGTACAAGCACACGTAGCCGAAATTCCTTTGCATCCGAAATTTGTGGCCATGCAAAACGCGAAGGCGGAGACCACGTAACAAAAAAAAAAAAAAGGGCCATAAACGCAGCGTAGAACACATAAAATTCTCTATAAAATGTGAGTCAAAACAAAAAGAAACTTTTTTTTGATGTTTAAATTATGTTGACATCCTCTTCTTATGTGGAACTCTCTCTCTCTCTCTCTCTCACTCATTCTTTCTCAGCCTTTTCATAAAAGAAGGACAACCAAAATTGAAAGCAAAAAGCAGCAGCACGGCAACGGCATAGCCTCAATGGCGTCAACGGGTTGAACGGTTAAAAATTGGAAGACATATGTGAGTACAATGGGCGCATTTGGGTTTTGGTAAGAAGATATAAATGCAGCCAACCTAGTGTGTCTTTTAATTTTCGCTTAAGAGAAATGGAGAAATTTTTAACATTTAAACAAATTATTAATCCGTACAATTCCACTGTGCCATAAACCTAGGCCAGGCCCAGGCATCAACTAGGCTGCTGTCGAAAACCGAAAGAGCACCCTCTTCTCCGCTTGTACCCCCGCCCACCCAAAGGATGCAGGCCTGTGTCTATGAGGTCCGGGTCGCTGATTAGCGCATATGACGTATACGACATGTGTCCGTGTCCCTTTTTTGTGCGCATTTTGTGGCCTGCTTCTCGTGTGTGCTGTCCCTTTGTCTTGTCCTTTATGGAAAAACCCTTTTCCTCTAGTGTGTGTTTTTTTTTTTTTAGTTTGTTGTTTGTTATATTGTAGCTATTATATTATTTTAAGCCCCACAAAGAGCTCATTAATTTGCACACATAAACAGACAAACACAAGTAGAAAATGTAACTAAAAACGAAAAAACGAAAAAAAAAAAAAAAAAAAAAAGAAAACAGATTCATAAATGGAAAAACATGGGCAAAGACACTTTTATCTAGCGTTGAGCATCATCAGCCGGCTGTGTTGCTATTGAAGGTTGACAGCAAATTGTTTTTCATGGTATTTAATGAACAGATGCTTATCCCGAAAGGGTTGTCTAAAATTTAAGTTGGATTTATTTTTTGGGGGTTGAAACTTAAGCAAGTTCAAATTTACTTTAGGCCGTTAACAGCGCCTAATATTACTTAACTGCAAATTAACGGAATAAGCAGGCTTTTATTTTATCAAGTTGGCAGCAACTTAACGACCTTAAAAGCTTTTTTTTGTTGGTAAAGCAGCTTAAGAATGGTTTGCAAGTTGGCATAAAAACTAAATTGAGGCATTTTAAACATATATAAAACAAGTTGGCAGTACCTTAGATATGTAGAAATATGTTAAGCTGCTAATAACCAAATTGAAATATTTCGAAGCAAGCTGTTGTTTTTGTAAGATACTTTGAAACAAGTTGGCAGCACTTAAGACTTATATTGTTAAAAGCTCAAGACATTTTAAAAGCATGTTCCACTTTAGAGCATATTCGTGTTATTTTAAGCAGCCCCTGTGGTGGTTAAATATGGCTAATTGGGGCTTAATGCTTGTTCAAAACTTAAAATTATTTTAAGCAACTTTGCAGCACCTGATTAAACTTCAAAGCTCAATTGGGTTACTCGACACATTTTTATGTAGATGTATACAAACTCGCTTAAGCTTCAAGATATTTAACAGGAAGTTTATTAATTTTTAAGACATTTTAAAACAGCTTGGCAGACCCCAGCGCTAGTTTTAGAAATACAATCAGGGATTCTATTTTGGAATTTAATTGACAGCCTTTGAAATCACCGCTATAAAAGCTAATGGCAATTAATGCCATTTTAAAAAAAGTTGGCAGCACTTCTTGAGCTTCTAAAGCATATGAATAGTTGCTTAAAACTCGTTTGAGCTGTTTCTTGCAGAGCCTCTTTAGAGCAAATTTATGGCTTTATTGGAAAATTTCAATAGGTTGGCAGCCCCAGTCGTAGTTTGAAGTAGTTAAACCCCAATCGGCAGCATTTATATCACTTTACACAGAGAAAAATTTATTTTAAGTCACTCTGTCATAAGTTGGCAGCACTTGATGAAATTTCAAAGCATAGTTGGGTAGCTTAAAACATGTTTGAATAGATTAACTTAAAAATGTGTTAAGCTTAAAGATATTTAGGCGCAAGTTAATTTCATGTTAAGCCTTTTTTAATTAGGTTGGTAGATAAATATGGTTTAAAACTTGTTCAAATCTCTAAAGGTAATTTTATAAAAAGTCGGCAGCACTTCTTGAGCTTTTAAAGCATATTGATTTCCCCAAAAAAGTTTACCATGACAGAAATATTTAAAGTTAATTTAAAGTTGTTTCTTACTTGATTAATTATTTTAATTAAATAGTTTGAAGCTTTCCTTAGTACAGGTGGGGATATATTGGGCTAGAAAGATAAAATTTACGTTTTTGCCAGTTTTTCTGAGCAATTTCTCTCTTCGACTGACACCCCTAAGAGTCGTTTAGCAATTCCACTCTTTCGCATAACTTTAGCTACAATAAAATAAGATTTTTCGTTGTATTGAATAATTTTAGAAAAATTTTCTTCACTAAAAAATTGGCAAATAAATGATTTAAAAAGCTAATAAAAAAAACGAGAAAAGATTTTTAAATTTGGTAAATTGGAAAATAAAGTTATATTATTCTAAAAACTACTGAAAAAAGTATCATACAAAAAAGTTTCTCAATTCGCAGAGTTTTGCAATTTTGTAATCCGAGTCCATACCCACTTCCGTTTTAAGTAACGTCACGTCAGGGCATATTTTTACTTATATCTTTGAGTCCTCTGGGTCGATTCTTGGAAATTTTTTTTCTAAATAAAGTGCTATTCAGTTACTACCTAAATATAAAATAAAAAATTTTTAAATCTTGTCTTGTCTCCGCATTTATACGATGAAGTTTCCTTCATGAAGTTCTTCATGAAGTTTTTGTTTGTGGGGAAGAGGTGAAGAGGGGCAGCCGAAGCTGGCAAAACTTCATGACCTACCGTGGGGTGAAGCTTTTCGATAATTTTTTTTGCTTTGTTCTGATTGAACTAATGCAGGGTTGATTTGTGGGTTATTTATCGATAGCTCGTGTTCTCAGGCGAATTGAATTCGAACTTCATGAAGCAAACTTCTTCATGTAAATGCGCATGAAGTTTTGAAAATGCTTCAAATCGAGATCGAAAATAGCTTCAAGAAGCAAACTTCATCGTGTAAACACTGACTTAGTTGCTTTAAACTCGCTTAAACTATTTAACAAAAAGAGAATTACGTCTAGAGCTACTTTAGAGCAAGTTCAAGGCTTTGTTGGAAATATTCAACAGTATGGCAGCCCCAGCCGTGATTTAAAAAAGTTTAAAGGGCTTTTAGATTACTTTACTGAGAACCAAATGTATTTTAAGTTATTTTTTCATAAGTTGGCAGCACCTGTGTAAATCTTCATAGCTTATTTGGGTAGCTTAAAACACCTTTAAGAAGATTAAGCGTTTTAAATCAGGTTGGCAGCCCCTGCTGTAAATTAAGATAATTAAGAAGGGCTTAATGATTTTTTATTCCCTATCGGCAGCATTTAGATCACTTTACAGAAAACCAAACTTAGCCACACTGTCATAAGTTGGCAGCATCTCACGAAACCTAATCCCCGCGCAACTGTATTGCAACCATGTAAGTGGACTTCCGAAATTACAAAATTATTTTTAATTTATGTGGTTCCTAGAACTTATAAACTGAATTTCATATAGATCGGCTTAAATATAATGATTGTCTTGAAACCAATGCCGCCCTCACCTTAAGGGTGAATTTTTTCAATATTGGATAAATATTTTTCCATTTCTTTGGTCCAGAGAACTTTCAAACCGAATTTCATATAAATTGGCCGAAAGCAACCACGACTTTTATTTTATAATCTTGGCTTCTTTAAGTGTGACCAGGCCCGAATAGGTGATGAATCATTGATTTGTGCATAGGAGCCCAAAACAAAATAGCAATTGACGCTATTGGAGGTCAAAAATAAGTCAATCCCAAAAAAAATAGTTCAAGCACGAAGCACTTTTAAGCAAATGGTCGCTTTTCTTCCATTAGGGTAACTTAGGACGATAAATTAATGTTTTTTTCTTCCCGAATATGAATAAAAATTGTGAGGACCTCGTTTTTTAATGCCAGGAGGCTTAATACAATTTCTATGTCTAGATGATTTTTTCAAGTACTAAAAAAGTTCTGAGTAAGTTTGTGATACAAAATGTAAAATTTTTGAATAAAAGTGACTTATCCAAGGCGCAAAATTTAAGTAGCGGCCCACGCATAATTTGAGACAGCATATCTCGTTGAGTAACCAACCATAATTAGTGTTCAGTTCCAAAGCAATGCTTTCATATTAAATCTGATATTTTGCCATAATTATTATTTGTATTTAAGAAATAAATTCATAGCCAAAATGAGTCAAGGAAATTTAATATCCACAAATAATTTCCCAACCGATTTCAACCATAACCCATGCAGTTGCGTCGCATCAGCCTCAGTAGCTTGTCAGGACAACAAACGACGCTTCAACGCCGCGCCAAAGCATTTCACAAATGCATCCCTGACATTGGCATTCGTTGTCAACAGGAAGGGGGGATTGGTGGGGGACAAGCTGGTCAGAAATAAATCATTCTGAGTGCAGACGAATCTGCCTGAGTCTGTCTCTGTCTCTCTCTCTCTCTCCCCTCTCCCTCTCCCTCTCCCTCTCCCCATCTCTGTCTAATTAGATAATGTCAGCTACAGGCTGGGCATGTGGAAAGACTTTGACTCGCTCTGGTTCTTGGCCTCAATTAAATTTAAATTATTTGAGTGCCACTCTAAAGTAAAACTAATTGTTTAGCCTGCTGCCGTCTCAAGTAGCATATTTATGCATTGTATTGTATAAACAATTTAAATCTCTACAAATATACAATACAATACGAAAAAAAAGAAAAGGGGACAGATTGCTCTTGTACTTAATTCAATTTGTCAGGCTTGCAAAATAAATAGACACTTAAATGTGTTGTCTGCATCCGCAGCTCTTTGTTTGTCCGTCCGTCTGTCCGTCATATATATTAATGCCTCTCTGCTGGCTCATTAATGCATTGGATAATGGGCCAGACGCGATAGCGCTGCCAAGTGGATGCCACGGGGGAAGCGGGAAACAGTCGTGATGGACGTGCCCTGGCATTCATATTGCAACTCCAATGAACTCGAAAACAATTCACCCGCTGACTTGGAACATTTTCAATGTCATTAAGCGCAAATTTTGAAAACCGGAAGTTGGGGGAAAATCATATCACGTCAGTTAAATGAACTCAACAGGTTAACAAATTTACAGGGTGACCGCAAATATCTCTCAACTTGCCAGCAGTTATATAGAAGACTACAAATATAAGAACAAAACGTGCTCAAGCAAAGATGAAAATTAACACTAGATAAGAACAAAATTTACCTGTTTTTGGACCAACAATCATTGGGTATAGGCAGGTCTGTCATTAGGAAACGAATCACAACTCGTTGGATGGGAAATGCTATTCAAAAGCAGACCAATTGCTGTGATTTTGATAAAGAGGATACCTAACACATTGAACCACTAACTATATACTGGTAGTGGATGCAGGGATAGAAGATGATTTATCTATTTCGGTTATTACTCTATTTGTACAAATTTCGATTAATTATGATGAAAATATATTTATTCCCAAAAATTGACTGAATATTTTTTTGCACCACATTGTGTGAGAGAAGCATAATTTTGGCACAATCGTTCGAGTATCATTTATGCAAGTGACGCTTTCTTATAGGCACAATAGAATACAGTGAACCGATCTTAACCAAATTTTGTAGAACTGTTTAAAAGCATATAATATTCATAATTCATGAGTTTAAAAACGTTATCATGGTAATTTAAATCTAACTAAGACCCATTTTCCGACCGATCGGTCCTATGGCAGCTATAATAAAAAGTCTTCCGATTTGAACTAATTTTTGCAGAACTGCTTGACAGCATATAATATTTATAATTCTTGAGATTAACAACGCCTACATTGAAAACAAAAAAAGTTTTTCTTCCAAAGAACTTTTTTCGACCGATCGGTCCTATGGCATCTATATGCTATAGTCATCCGATTTAAAAAATTGTTTCCAGAATTATGTGGAAGCATATTAAGGTGAAGAATTATTATCTCAAGTGATGATTGAACTCCGAAAATATGTGGATCTATTAAACGAAGTTTTCATTAATTTTGCAGACAAATATTAGGGTGACCCTTCACCAGGACATCCTTCAAAACGCTCAAAACAATATTCTGAAGAACAAAAAAAACCGGTTTCGATGTGGCCCGCAAAAATCTTCATTCTATAAAAAAAACATTGGGACATCATTTCCAACCAAATCTACATGCATTTCAAGGACTAAAAGAGTCAATTATCGCTATGTGAGCAAAATTTGATGCCTAAATTCTCCAAAACTTGTTCAAACCAACGCCAGGAAGTATATTGAGGGTTATTAACAGTAATGGAGAACCTTTTTATACACTTGAAAAGTGTATATTAATTTTGCCCAGAAGTTTGTAACGCATAGAAATATTCATTTCCGACCACATAAACTATATATATTCTTGATCAGGACGACGAGCCGAGTTCAATTCCGTCTGCCCGTCCGTCCGTCTGTCTGTCCGTCTGTCCGTCTGTCTGTCTGTCTGTCTGTTTCTACGCGAACTAGTCCCTCAGTTTTATAGCTATCGAGTGAAATTTTGCACAGAGTCTTCTTTTTACTGCACGCAACTAATATGTCGGAACCAGCCTGATCGGATGACTATATCATATAGCTGCCATAGGAACGATCGAAAAACTAGTTTTAGGGAGAAAAACTTTTTTGTTTTCTATTGTAGCGTCACTAATCTTGGTAAATGTTAGTTTTATATGTTTCCACATAATTCTGGAAAAAGTTATCAAAATCGGATCACTAAAGCATATAGCTGCCATAGAAACGGTCGGTTAAAAAACTAGTTCTAGTGAGAAAAATTTTTTGTTTTTCATCGTAGCGTCACTAATCTTGGTATATGTTAGTTTTATATGCTTTCAAATAATACAGGAAAAATTTATCAAAATCGGAGGACTGTATTATATAGCTCCCATAGAAACGGTCGGTCAAAAAACTACTTCTAGTAAGAAAAACATTTTTGTTTCATATCGTAGCGTCCCCAATCTTGATATATATTAGTTTTATATGCTTTCACATAATTTTTAAAAAATTTATCAAAATCGGATGACTATAGCATATAGCTGCCATAGGACCGATCGGTCGGAAAATGTGTTTTACTAAGAAAATTTTTTTTATGGTATCAAATTTTTATTATCAATGAATTAAAAATTTTTAAATATCTGATATCTATATTCTATATATATTTCACCGGTTAAATCAGTTGGAGTAAAGTTTTTCAAGTGTATTAAAACTTCGGCACAGTCGAAGTTAGCTTTGCCTTCTCGTTATTATTTTATTTATATTTAAATAAAAATATGTTTGTGCTAAATTATCAATTCACTTTTTTCGTTTTAAAAAATATTAATTTAATTTTAAGAAAAATGTTTTATGATTCATTAAATTTCGATGACTGGATTTGAATTGTTATTTTGTTAACTTTTATGAAAAATACAACTAAACAAAAATATTTCAAACTTTACTTTAATTTAAAAAATATATTAGTAAGGTGACTTATTTCGCACACCTTAGATTGTTTAGACCCTCTAGACATATATGGGAATTTCCACCGAAAAGTCCACCGAGACCAAATATTTTAAAGTTTTTCAAAACCCTTTGCTTTACAATATTTTCGTAGGAAAACAGTCAAATTTTACTAATATAAACCAATTTTTCATTTATTTATAACCCACTTCGAGATATTCAAAAGCAAAGTCGTGCAAGCTCAATTTTTATCATTTTGATATTTTCCCTGCACTTTTTGTTCTGATAAAAGTTCCTAAATGTCTCTCTTTATGCATTGACTTTTGTATTCTTAAGTTTTTCCAAGGGTACAGAGAGTAAAAAAATGCGTAAAAGACTATGCAAAAATCTTAATTTTTTGATTTGCATCATTGCATATTTCGATGTCCCGTGCGACATTGAAAAACATTATTTGTTATCTGTGCGTCGAAAGAACACGCCTAAGGCTTATCCAATATTATGTACACAGAGAGATATTTAATTCAATTCAAATAAAAATATATCTTGCTAAAAAATTGGAATATTTGTGATCTTGATTCTTAAATATATAAAGTTGGTCCCGTGCGACATCGTAAGTGCGAAATTTAAAATTTTTTCTTACATGAATAATTTTATTTTTGAAAATCATACTTTTTTATTATTAATATCTAAGCAAAACGGCGGCGAAAAATTAAGAGAGCTGCGTACGGTAGAGAGAAAAGTTCAAGTACAAACCAATTTTTTTTTTAAATTTGTTGTTTTTTGTTATTATGTGAAAATAAATACATTGAAAATTAAAAATATTTATTAAAAATTGTTTTACTTCACTTATTTATATATAATTTCCTCAGAGGAGTAACTGAAATAAGAGTATTATTATAATGGAAGAAAATGTCCCATGCGACATGTCCCGTGCGAAAGTGCTTAATATTGAATTTTAAGAAAGTATACGTTTTTTTGGGTAAAATCAAAACAGTTTTAAAGTAACATCAATGTACAACATTCTAAAATTAAATAGATTGCAATATTGCCTCAGGATTCGCTAAAATCGGCTAGTCAGTTGTTAGTCGCGAAAAACACTTCTGTTGTTGTCCCGTGCGAATGCCTAGGTTTTTTTGTAATTATCTTAAAAAGTATATATTGACCAAATTCAACCTTAGCAACAATTATTAAGAGCTATAAGTTAAGCTTTTTGTTAAAACAAAAATATTCATTATTTTTACTTTTTTTTTCACTTCAAAAAAACGAGACCGTCGTACTCGTTCGATAAAATTTAAATGCCAATATCTTATTCAACATTACTTAGCGAGCCTCCATACATCGTTCTCGATCAGATAAACGATAGTGGGTTGTTATAAGAATCAAACAAAATTGAAGGCAACAACAACGATTGTTGACTTGTGACGTCACTCACGCTTACACTGTGTAGCGCTATAACACGCATTCAGCTACGCTGAGTTACAAGTGCCGTATTTCGGTGTTAAAAAAAACTACCGTATAACAATGCAAGATTTGTTTTCGAAATCGCATAAAAAGTCGATAATCCCAAATGACATTTGAGCGCAATTTTTTAAATTTTTTATTTAAATTGTTTGTAAATGGCTCCAAAACACAAATCCCCGTCGTGGAAGGACTAACATGAAGCCTCATTAATCGATGGGATTAAAACTTTGTGGCACACAGTGTCGCTTAGTGAAACATACTTACATACATTTGATAGAATGGCGAAAAATTTAAAAAAGCGGGCTTAGACATATTGTCATTTTGTTATACAAAATATGCAATACTGCAAAATATGTACAATGTTCATTGTACATATCCTAATGAAATCGCTCTAATAAAATATGTGCATATCGAATGATGTAATCAAAGTGGAATCAGGCTATTATATACAAACTTTGGTACAAAGTATATAACAGACGAGCTGGACCGACTTTCTTACTTGTTTTTGTTTATTAATTGCCCATCGAATACAAAATTGTGCCATGAATCAAAAAAATTGGATATATAGCCTGGCACTGAAGAATGAGCTTGATCAAAGATATGGTATAGTATATTTCTAAGCAGTTTGTTTCTCTATCAAATGCATGACTTCCAGGACCGTAGTTAGATTTTTTATGTCGGGTGGTGTTAAAATTTATTTTTAACTCTAAATTTCAATTTTGATTCGTGTAGAAAAATGAATAGCATTTAGTAGCCTAATTTTATCTACAACCTTACCGATTATATGGAGGAAAAACTTGAACAATCCGTAATATTTTTAAGATTGGTTGGGGCTGAGCCCCAAAACCCCCTCCCTAGCTTCGTCCCTAAACTGTCTTAGGAAAAAGCCTAAAAACATTTACATAGAATTCGGTTAGCATTGTGTAGCCGATCGTTTTTCGGTCGGTCGTTCGTTCAGAAGTGCTTACTCGTCCGTTTCTAACGTAACTTAGTTATTTTCCAGTGTTCCTTCAGATGCTCGTCTGTTTAAAGTAAGCAAACTACTTTGAGGCGTACTCGATCGGTTTCCAGTCTATTGAGCAGTAGCTCTAACGCTTGAGCATTGCATACTAGATCGGCTTTCATATTTTGAGAATTTTAATCACTCTGTGGAACGCACAGAAACAGTATCAATATCTCAACAAGCTGAGAGATATTCTTGAACACAGTGTCAAACTCAGTATTCTCCAATGAAGGTGGCTGTCTTCTGTCTGTTTCGTACTGCTGCGTTACCCTTATTGTTGTTTGGTTTCTGCTGGCGCTTTCTGGGCACGAAAACAAAATTGCGGCAAACGGTTTGCGGTCGAGCATCAAATTAGCCTGCTAATTAATTATAAATTCCTTTGCTCTTCTCAAAATATAACGCCTGAGATATGTCTTTAATAAATTTATAGTGCCCGGGCAATTAGTGAATAATGTTTGGGTGCAAAACCAAAAACTTTTCCCCCCATGTGTGTGTGTGTTTGTGTTTGGTTTGGGCCTAAAAACCATGCAAACATTTGTTGGCTGATTACTTTTAAATTATTTTGTGGCATAATTTCTGGGAGAGGCGAGTCGAGTGTGTGCATAATAATAAATAAAAGACGTGCGGGCCAAAACGAAAAGGACGATGACAACAACGACGGCGGCGGCTACAGCAAAACCCTTGTGGAGGCCTGCCAGCAAAAGCCAGGACACAAAGGGAAAATCGTGCGGTTGCCTCGAGACTGGCCCTGGCATATGGCATACAAGGATTCGGGCGGGGGACGGTGGGCGAGGGGAAACCGACTCGCCGCTTTGAGGCGCCTCGCATTATGATATGCTTAAACAGCACAAAACTGTTTAATAATTTATGGATCCTGCCTTTTGTGGAATGGCTGCAGGCCATCCATTCAAGCATGTGCGTCTAATGGCTTGAGAACATCCTTAAGTACAAAAATTTACCAGCACACCCCGTCCCTAAAAAAAAAATAGAAGAAGAATTTATATGCGCTAATCAAATCGCATACGCCTCAGAGCATTTGGTTTTGGTTTTTTCCCCTGATTCATAAGATCAAAATTATCAAAGGGAATCTGCAGATGAGATCGACCTAGAGCTAAATAAGTCCAGCAAAATGAGATAAAATAGGTATCTCAGACTGGCACTCTCAGTGGTTATTTCAACATATGGAACTCAAAAATTTTCCAACATCTAAAAATACCAATAAATTTAAAATTCTGAAAATGCTAGAATAAGAGAAAGATATAGAAATAATTTATTTCAATTAATAAATTCTTAATCTTAAAAATTTTCACGAAAACTAAGAACCGTACGAATGATAATTATGATCTTACATAACTTAGATGACCTCAAACCGGTTGGGTTCATATCATGGATTTTTGTGCAAGCTAAACCACGATTTTGATAAAAATATATTTATTTTTATCTATTATTTTTGAAAATAAAGCTATTAAAACATTTAAAGAACTTTAAAGTATTTATATTTATGTGCCAAAGTATTTAAAGTTGGATATGCAGACGCCAGTCATAAAATTCTGTATTATCTTTAAGAATAGGAATGCAGTAGATATCGTAAGCCCATCGATAACGCAGCGTATCTATTCGATTCTCAGCCATCAGATCATACGCGGAAGCAAAATGTCGCATATCATATTAAAGTTGGATTCCTCAAACGAGAAGAACTCGAACAATATCCTAATTAGTGCTAAGTTTTTAAAATGTAACCATAATTTTAGTAATTCAGGACTTGTCCACCTTTATTTACCATAGTTAAGATACATAAACTCTGTTATCTTTAAGTTTTTTCGTGACAATAAAAAATGCTAAAATCTTTAAAATTGTGTGAGATTTAAGTGTTTTTTTTTAAATTGCGGGTGTGACAACTCTACTAACAATTATCTTTTCGGAAAACGATTTATGGTGAATCGAAAAGTATTGATGATTATACGCCTTGTAGGTCCGAATTATCTTTTAAAATTGTCGATGATTTTAGGTTTATTTTATACACTTGAAAAGTGTATATTAATTTTGCCCAGAAGTTTGTAACGCATAGAAATATTCATTTCCGACCCCATAAACTATATATATTCTTGATCAGGACGACCAGCTGAGTTCATTTCCGCTTGTCCGTCCGTCCGTATGTCCGTCTGTCTGTCCGTCTGTCTGTTTCTACGCGAACTAGTCTCTCAGTTTTAAAGCTATCGAGCTGAAATTTTGCACAGAGTCTTCTTTTTACTGCACGCAACTAATATGTCGGAACCGGTCGGATCGGATAAGTATATCATATAGCTGCCATAGGAACGATCGGTCTAAGAACTAGTTCTAGTTAGAAAAACTTTTTTGTTTTCCATCGTAGCGTCTCCAATCGTAGTATATGTTAGTTTTATATGCTTCTACATAACTCTGGAAAAATGTATCAAAATCGGATCACTATAGCATATAGCTGCCATAGGAACGATCGGTCGAAAAATAAGTCTTTGTGAGAAAAACTTTTTTGATTTCCATCGTAGCGTCTCCAATCGTAGTATATATTTGTTTTATATGTTTCCACACAATCCTGATCAAAAGTATCAAAATCGGATGACCAAAGCATATAGCTGCCATATAAACGTTCGGTCAAAAAACTTCTTCTAGTGAGAAAAACTTTTTTGTTTTTTATCGTAGCGTCCCCAATCTTGGTATATATTAGTTGTATATGCATTCACATAATTTTGGAAAAAATTATCAAAGTCAGATGACTATAGCATATAGCTGCCATAGGACCGATCGGTCGGAAAATGTGTTTTACTAAGAAAAGTTTTTTTTTTATGCTATCAAATTTTTATTAGCAATGATTTACAAATTTTAAATATCTGATATCTATATCCTATATATATTTTTGCAGTTAAATCAGTTGGAGTATAGTTTTTCAAGTGTATTAAAACTTCGGCACAGTCGAAGTTAGCTTTGCCTTCTCGTTTCAAATTACGGGAGTGGCAACTCTACTAACAATCATCGGTTCGGAAACGATTTATGGCGAATCAAAAAAAAGTGATGATTATACGCCTAGACGGTCCGAAAAATCTATCTTTAAAATTGTGGAAGATTTTAGATTTTTTTTCAAATTGCGGGAGTGGCAACTCTACTATCGTTTATCGAATCGGAAACAATCTAACTCTAAAATAAAGGAAGATATGAGGTTTTTTAATTTCGTGTTAAAAAATTTTCCAATGGTTAAGGTTCGGAAATTTGAGGTTTAAGGGTTTCGTTCTAAGGTTTTGGTTCGAACTTTTGTTCGTTCCAAAGTTTTACCAAATTTTTAATGAAAAGCAATTAATTTGTAAAAAAAAATTAAAAAAATAAACAAAAATTTTTTTAATTTGTTTACTTGAAAATACGATTTCATTTATTTTCAATTAAAATTTACAGGTAGTATTTCTTCGAGTATTTAGTGGTATATTTTATATTTTTTTTGATCAGACAATATAAACATTAGGGTTGTAAAACCCCGGTTAACTAATGCTAAGATCCCACAGGCAAATAATTTGGCCAACTGTTGACAAACATTTTTTTAAAAAGGCCTAAATAGGACATTTTTCGGCCCTATTTGAACAAATTATTTGCCTGTGTATGTATAGCTTTACTTTTAAATTCCGAAAAATCTAAGGAAATGGCTATTTAGACAAAATTTCCTCAAAAATAGGACGTGTAACTTTTGCTGAATCGAACCGAAAGTTTGGGTTCGGAACAGGTTCAGGTTCAACTATTTTTTTACAATAGGTTCGGTTCACAGTAAAATTAAAGTCGGAAATTCGGGTTTAGTTTTAAAAATCAATCGAATAAATTATTTTTGATTTTTATTTTAAAAAAGATTTTTAAATATTCATTTTTGATTTTTATCATAAAAAATCAATCATAAAACTCATGAGTGATTTTTATTTTAAAAAATCAATAATAAAAATAAAGATTGATTTTTTAAAATAAATAATAATTAACTTAATTATGTAACAATTCTGTATGATTAAATTTAATTACATTATATTTTAATTTTTATTCCCTTGAATGTGCATCAAAAACCAGTTGTATTCCTTACAAGAACTCGTTTGAAAAAATGTTTTACAAAAGTAAAATGTAAGTAATTTTACTCGAAATTGAGAAAGAAACAAAGAAATCTAGTCGGAATTGCGCTCGGTTTATTTTTAAAAAAGTTAAGGTATTGGGAACATGCCTCATATATTTAGAAATGTTTTTCCTCAACAAGAAGGTGATAATTAAGTATGAAATGTTAAGAAAGCTATATCCAAAATATTTCCAAGCTATTTCTAAATAACAACACTTTAATTAATTGGAAAGGATTTCTAAGTCTAATTATTATAATTTTTATCAAATATCGATATGTTAGAAAAATGTTTTGCTAAATATTTGAAATAAAATGTAATTTAATAATATTAGTGGGATTCCTGAAACTGATTTAGATATGATTAAGATTTAATTTAGATTTCGTCGAACAGCTGCTCCTTACAAAATGTGCAGTTTTCTGGTCACACTGCACATTTTGTATATATATATATATAAGAATATTAAGGTCACACTAAAAACTTAAACAAAATCAGCTGATTTATATTTCGTTGGGCTTTCTAGTGGGACCGAACTGTTCAAGAAAAATTATTTGTCCAAGCTTGATGGTTGCTTAGTTCGCCAAGAAGAGAGAGACAGAAAAGGTGTAAATGCATTGTGTGATTTACACAGCAAAAATCATAATATGATAATGTAAATATAATTATTAATTAATATTCACGATTAACAAGAATAAAAACGCTACCATTGAAAAAAATAAGTTTTTCTCATTTTCAACAGAATCGCAGCTGGAAGCAGGATCAATAATTAATGAACTGTAACTGGTAAGCCGATACGAGCAAGTGTTGAGTAGCTACAAGCGAAAAAAAAAACTAAAAATTACATAATTCCTCTTGAACTCAAGTGGGAAATCGACCTTACTTAGAGGCTATCCCTCTTCCCAGCCCACCCACACAAGTCGCACTCGAGCTAAATAAATAAAAACCAAGCATAATACAAATGTATGAGCCGCAAATACAAATGGCTATACAAATGGAAATGCCTCAGCTCCTGCTGCTGCAGCACATCAAAAGCCAGCCGGAAATGGACAGTAAATAAATGTTTACAATTTTTATTTTCTATTTCATTTTGTGCTTTTGCTTGTTGCACACAAACTTAGCGGGAATTTTGTGCTCAAAATCCAACTTGGATGAATCATGTCTTAAAACGCACAGGGGCTGAATGAAGCCGGTATATACATTTATATCTATGTAGATATAAAGTTGATTTCATTTTCATGTTGTTCCAAATAGATTTTTGTATATATTTTTGTGCGTTGCGCATTTTATTAGCGAGAAAGAATTGCACTTGAAGGCAGCGGCCGTGGCAGAGGCAGTCGAGACAAGTACTGCAATTACTGCATAAAGTACTTGTAACGAGGCACTGCCACTGCCACTGATGCTGACGCTGATGCAGATGCTCAGCTCACAACTGGCAACCGGCAACGTCCTTTTGTCCATCGTCCGCCCCTCGGGTTTCGCACTGCCTCTCATCATTCTACGCCGTGTGTTGAGCGCCAGTGCAGCGCTAATTTAAGGCAATTATTTGTACCACCCTCAAATGCAAGGCACAGTGGAACAAGAGCGTAAGATAATTGTGCTGATCATGAGATGGGCAATTTGGGCAAAATGTTTATGGGGTGGGTGAAAGTGTGCTGTGGCACAGTAAAGTTGGCAATTTCAGTTCAGTTTTGCATGAACTAAGTTTGATTTTTCATCTATTCAGTTGTTGAATTGTATAAAATTTTAAGTCGCAGTTAATACTGAACTGAATGAAATGCATGCCATTAGGTCTTAATTGTAAAGCCAGATATAGTTCAGAACATGCACTATAATTACAAAAAATGTACTGTAGTTTCAAAATTGAATATTTCAAAAATTATGTAATGTTCACTGAGACAAAGTTCATAAGTTTAAAAATTTTAGAACAAGGATTATTTCTTACTGGGGGGAGGACATTAAAAAAAAGCCGCAAACTGAAGATCCTACTTTTTGTGCAGGGCAATGGCGTCAGGTAAATGTTAAGAGCGAAGGTCTAAATATTATGAGAAAATCCAAAATATGGGAAACCATAACTATGACATCGAAAATTGGACAAAAGGAACAATTCAGGAATTTAAAACTGAGGATAACAAAAAATTTAAAAATCGGAAATGAAGAAATTAAAACTTAGAAAAAGCAAGCAAAACAGAAAAATTGTGAAAATATCAAAAAAAAAGTTTAGAAAAATTTCATTCAAAATTCAAAATTAGGAAAATTTCGAAAAATACAAGAAACAAATTGCTAACTAAAGTTGCTATGTAGCAACTGAGAACCACGACAAGTTAGTTTTTCTACACAGGAAAAAAGATCAAATATCAATTTAATCTAGGCTGATTAATATGATATTTTATCAAATATAAATTTTTTCAAATAATTTTGGTGTTACAAAATATTTTAATAATCGTACTAATATCAGATTGATAGGATAATAAATAAAATGACAAAAAGAAAACAGACAAAAAATTTTACTTTTCGAAAACTCAGGCTGCCCTAAAATATATATATATATATAGTCCCTTATATAGACGTCATTCCATTCGTGTTAAGTCCAAGTTCCCGAGTTCGATTCCCGGACAAGATAATGTTTGTTAACTACAAAAATGTTGAAATTTTCTTTGCTTTTCAGAACGGCTATGGGTTCACTATTATCCTTAAAATATTACATAATCTTTAAAATTATGAGTGGAATATATATGTGGTATATACGTTATCTGCCGCCGATTCCCAATAATTTTTTTTTTGTAAAGGGTGAATTTTAAAGAGTTAAGTCTTTCTGTCAAAGTGAAAAGTTTTCACTATACTCTGCCATTTTATCATGGAAAGACAAACGATTAACAATAGCAAATTGTTAAAATTTATTATCAAAATTCGTGCAATGTGAAAAGTGGAATGTCAATTCGTCGCCGTTCTCAGCAATTGGGCATGTGATACTCAACCACATGGAAAATTTAACGTGTCGATTTGGGCTATAAAATTCAACTTCTGCTAGAATTGAAGCAGAATGACCTACCACAACGTCTAATTTTTGGTGACTATACCATATTCCAGCTTCATGAAAATCCGCTGTTTTATCGAAAAATTGGACCTTCCAAATGGACCACTTAAAGCGGAGCCGTGGACAACATTTACATGAAGTTAACTTTTCAACTTAGAATGGTGAATATATGATGCAAATTTAGCGTTTTATTCGATTTAAAAAAATAAAAACAACGCTTAAAAAATCAGCCTTTAAATAAAAAAACCCAATTTGATCTTGAAAATATTATTTTGATTCGTGCGAAATATCATTTTGATATTTTTAAACAGGTCAATATCAAGTATATCATATCGACCTTTTTTTGATATGAGAAAATATAATATTGAGCGCCAGATTATATCAATGTTTTTTTCTGTGTACCGACTGGGTCACTTGGGTGGGGAAAAACAATAAATTAATTTAAGTATTTGCAAAATTCATATTGCAATGAGCAGCGGTTATAAAAAATATTTATTTATTTTCCAAATATTTTTCGTTTTTTTATTTATGTATAAGTATTGTGCGTTCCTTATACTTTGACATTATTGTGTCCACGCGGATTTGAGAATGAAGATTTCCTCCCAATATGTTTCTCGCTCTTCTTTATAAGATGTCCACTTCAACCAGATAAAGCATATTCTTTTTCCTTCAGATCAAACAAATGTTTGTATATTTTTCATTAAGAGAAACATTTTAGGATGGCACAAAAATCATTGCCTGCACCCTGTTAAAAAATGTCATTCTAAAATTAAGTATGTCCGTGATTGAATTTAGACCGATTTGCTCTTTAAATTGGATGATATTTTTTCTTCCATTTCTTCTTCTTCTTCCATTTAAAAAAATAACAGTTAGAATAATAATGTCATAGAATACATCGCTCTCTTAATTCAATACCGGCATAACTACAAAAACACGATTTTAGGGTTAATTATGCAGAAATCTTTGCCGTTTCATATTCCATTTTGTGTCATATTTTCATTTGGCTTTCTCTTATTCTATTCGCGTAAGAGAGATTTATCTTAGTGGTGCTGCAAAAGTTAACAGTTTAAGACCGCTTGTCTTTCTGCAACAGCGTCATATTTTGTGTTATGAAATAGTTCGTGAAAAGGTAGTGGTATTTTTAATATATATAAATTTGTCCCACTTCTTAATTTGTCAACAATAACGACACATCTCACTTATGACACCTAAATCAATTTAATTTGGCAAAAATAACGTCACAATTCAAAGTAGAGAAACATTTTATTTCAAATAAAATCCTTTAAGGACTATTTGGACTCAATTTTCTTTTATAGACATATTATATATAAAACATTTTACTAGATTGATTCTAAGATTTATGATATTTTCTCGATTCTGTAAGAGTAAAACACATTGAAAACTTCAAACGCGATTTTCTCAAAATCGATTTTTTTGAGTAATTTAAAGTTATAAGAACTTTATAATCAAAAACGAACATAAAATTATAATTTCTATTCTACTTTTTTAATTCCTCGTTTTAGTATTTCCAAAAAAAATTTTTTTGTAAGATTCCCAATTAATATTTCCCAATTAAATACTCTAAATTTCAGATACGTGTTTTTTTCCTATAAAATTTTTAGAATTTTCTGTAAGTCTTAATTCGTATAGGCTACCCTATCATCTAACATCAATAAAAAAAAAAAAAACGAAGCCAATAATAAAACATGGCCTAAAATTTATCGACATTTTTTGAATTAAAAGTTTTTGACAACAAACAGGTGATTAAAGTTAAGAAAAAACTAAAAAAAATTTAATGAAATAATACATTTTTTAAAGATATTAATAACTTTATGTCCCAGTTAAGCGTAGGGAGAAAAATAAACTTAAAAGTTGTATAATGTTCTTCAGATATTGGCGAACCCCAAAAACCAAACCAAAATACATTTTTGTTTTTTCTGAACAAAAAGAGATGAATTCATCTTCAAGTTTTTATCGACAAACAGTGTGGTGTCGGTTTTGAGATTATTATCTTATTTTTTGTTAATAAATCACGTCCTTATTCCAGACTCTGCCGAAGACTTGGTGAACATTCTTCTCAAAGGCATCGATAATATGATCGATTAACCTGTAAGCCTGTGGCGTCTACGAAACCCAAATTGGTGTTCCGGATTGGCAGACTCAAAGGAATCAACAGGACAGTCTAGTCAGTTAGTGCCGCTCGGAAATCTTCAAGAAGGTAGTTACAGATACTGGAACCCAAACACGTTTCGTGCTAAATCCCTGCTTTAAACGGTATTTGGAGCAAAACAAAAAGCACAAAAGTCAAGCACCACACATATATTTTTTTAAATTTCAAGAGCCTCTTGTTTACAGTAAATTAGTTTAGTAGTTTTTATAGCACTTTGAGTGGCTAAATAGGTAAAAAATTCAGATACCAAAAACCATTTAAATAAAAAAGTTTTTCTTACTAATTTGTCACCCAACAATTCCCTGATATGTCTTTGTCATAGCCGGAGTTTTTTATAGAACTTTTAGAAACACTTTAAAGTCTAAATTTAAGTATAATTGTGGTAGATTTATGCCATTGTACCTGGGATGGATTAAATGTAAGCGACGCTCGGCTGGCACATCCGCTTCTTCATTTATTCTCATCTGCATGTTGGGGCATTCATTTGGTGGCCTTACTAGGCACTCTGCCTGCTGCCTCCTGGCTTGCCGCACACATTTGTTCATATTCCTCCCCCCCCTTTTTGTGTGTGTGTGTGTGTGTGAGTAGTTTTCGTCTAAGGCTTAGCATTCGTTCAGTCATTTGCTCTTCTGGCCCAGCCCATGGCTATTTAATGCACTTATTCATTAAAATGAAAAAAAAAAAAAAATACAACAAAATGGAAAGTGGAAAGTGGAAAAAATGAAGGCGCAACAAGAATGGAAATGAATGAAATAAAAAATGTAAACATACACAAGTGCAATGCAAATTAAAGCAGACAGCCAAGTGGCTGCGCCGGGGGAACGGGAAAATGGTTGGTGGGCGGGGAAGTTAGAAGGAGCCAGTGCGAAGAGGCAATTCATTAGCTTTAATTTAGGTAAATGTCCTTGGTCCTTGTGGCGTTGCCTCTTGTGGCGAATGTCGCAAATGCAACTAAAATGTTGCGGTAACCGCCATTTTCATTCACTGCGCCTCCCCCCTCCACCACTCCATATGTGTGTGTGTGTGTGAGTGTGCCCATTCTGTTTCCTTTGGAAACTTACTTAATATTTAAAGTTTCTCAAAATAGGGACACCCAAGTGCCCCATTGTCCTGGCAATGTGTGTTCACACCAAAACTGACTGGAATTCATTTAAATTAAAAAAACAAAATTTCAAGCAAATCACATTCATTTTGAATCATTAGTGAATCATGTGAATCCGACTTTCAAACTTAAATGTGTTGATTCTTACTTGAGATCTGTAGTTGATTAATAAACTCACTTTTAAAGCAAGTTAATGCACAAACTTGTCAATAGTATTGTATACAATAAGGACGAAAATACTGGATTCAAGTACAAAGTTTCAATATCAAATACGATTTTTTCAATCCCGGAAAACTTGATTCTAGATTGTTTCGCGATATATTAAAAATATTTCAAACTATTTGAAGTTCTTTTTGGTCATACTTTTAGGTCGTAACAGCCTTAAGTCAAACCCGACTTATCTTAAAACAAGAATTTGCGTACTTAAAATCCAAACAAAATCTTCCTTTTTGAAGTCTAATAATTTGAAAGAAATCCCCCAAAATAAAAGTACATAAAATAAGTACAAAGTGATCTTGGTTTAAGCCCATTAAATTCCAATTTGTTCTTAAATCGAGGTCTCTGTAACGAATGAAATAAGGCTGAATTGACCAAAGATCAAGAAGGTTTAAGTTTGGGTCAGAATTTTACCATCACTCCATAAGTAAAGCGATTACACCAGTTGGGAATTTTAAGAGCAGATTCGCATTGAAATAGTTCACATTTACTATTGCACACTTTTTTGGCTTGGCATTTAGAGATTATTTCGTACATACTCTAAGAAATTTTGTACTTGAATAAGGATCGCACTTTCAAGAATTTTTCCTCTAACTGTAAGTACGACGAATTCTTGATTCAAGAATGTTTGTTATATTAACGGCCGTTTTTAAATTTGAGAATGTTTCGTGTTAAATTTAAGTAAACCCAAGAGCCAAAAATACTTTTAACTTTAAGAACAAAACGGTATTAATTCCTACCCGATCGTACTAGAACTCTGCCAGTCGTTTTTATACACTTGAAAAGTGTATATTAATTTTGCCCAGAAGTTTGTAACGCATGGAAATATTCATTTCCGACCACATAAACTATATATATTCTTGATCAGGACGACGAGCTGAGTTCAATTCCGTCCGTCCGTCCGTCTGTCCGTCTGTCTGTTTCTACGCGAACTAGTCTCTCAGTTTTAAAGCTATCGCACGCAAGCTATGCACGCAACTAATATGTCGGAACCGGCCGGATCGGATGACTATATCATATAGCTGCCATAGGAACGATCGCTCTAAGAACTAGTTCTAGTTAGAAAAACTTTTTTGTTTTCCATCGTAGCGTCACTGATCTTGGTATATGATGGTTTTATATGCTTCCACACATTTATGGAAAAATTGATCAAAATCGGATGACTATAGCATATAGCTGCCATAGGAACGATCGGTCGAAAAATAAGTCTTTGTGAGAAAAGCTTTTTTTATTTCCATCGTAGCGTCTCCAATCGTAGTATATATTTGTTTTATATGTTTCCACACAATTCAGAAAAAATTTATCAAAATCGGATGACTATAGCATATAGCTGCCATATAAAGGGTCGGTCAAAAAACTAGTTCTAGTGAGAAAAACTTTTTTTGTTTTCTATCGTAGCGTCCCCAATCTCGGTATATATAAGTTTTATAAGCTTTCACATCATTTTGAAAAATTTATCGAGATCGGATGACTATAGCATATAGCTGCCATAGGACCGATCGGTCGGAAAATGTGTTTTACTAAGAAAAGTTTTTTTTTATGGTATGAAATTTTAATTATCAACGATTGAAAATTTTTAAATATCTGATATCTATATCCTATATATTTGACCGGTTAAATCGGTTGAAGTAAAGTTTTTCAAGTGTATTAAAACTTCGGCACAGTCGAAGTTAGCTTTGCCTTCTCGTTTTTTTTTTAAGGTATCAAAAATTTGTGGCTCTATCTTTTATACTCTCTGAGATCAAAGCGTTCATACAAACGTACAGACGGACGGACGGATATGCTAATTAAGAATATATGTATACTTTATATTTTATAGGGTCGGAAATCTATCCCTCTGTCTGTTACAAGAATTTGCAAAACTTCATGATATCCTTTTTACAATTTTGTAATGTGCTCAAATTTCCTACTTATTTATCCAAAGATTTTAATAAAAAAGACCTTGATAAGTTAATTAATGTATTTATGCAATCGGAGAAAACAGTTTACTACTTTAATTTTTTTACACAGAAAAAAAAAACTGTGCCATTCGGGCTCAACTCAACACCAAACGGGCTCAATAATGTGTTGATCCCGGAATGGCTTAAACTGAGCCCTAGTCGGGATAGTCGCCCGATAAAAGTTCAAAAAATTTAGAACGCCCGAGAGAGATTTTTTTTTTTCTTACAAATTTGCATATATATTAATAATAGTATATTTGGATTTACTTAAGACTTCTTTAATTTGAAGAAACATATATAAATAAATTAATAAGATCTTACTTTAACTCGCCTTGTCTGGGAATCGAACTCGGGACTTAGGGACTGAAGAACGTCTGCGTCTCAGCGCACTCGACCGCGCCGCGCTTGCCAGACTAGGCACCTAATGACATACAAGAGCGTTTGCTCCAGACGACAAAAGAGAGAAGCCAAGAGAGCGAATTTGCTGTTGCTCTCAGCTTGTGCGCTCTCTCACTCGACATTTAAGCCCGAATCGGATTAAAAACTATCCCAAACGGGATCAATTACGGATAATCAATCCTAAACGGGCTTAAAATTTCAATCCTTTCGTCGGGATTAAATCAAGCTTTTTCGGCTTAAAAATATCCCGGCATTTTTTTTTCTGTGTAGGATTTTTCCTGAATAACTTTATTTAAAGTTTAAAGCTAAATAACTTGAAAAGGATTAACCTTATGTATAATATTTATAAGAATATTCTTAAAATCAGTTTAGGACTACGAAAATAAAGGAAAATAAAATAAAATAGTCGGGTTTAGGCTTCGAACATTTTGGCACGATACGAACCTTTTTCTGTCTATTTTAAAATTGTGTGGGTTCCAACGTGAGCACACCGTTTTTACGACTAAGGGATCAATAAAAATCTTATTGATGCTGGTCGTACTAATGTCCAAAGATGCCTCAATCTAATGTCAATCTAACTGTGTGCGACAGAACGCTCACTGCATTGATATTTTGTGTCACATCAACTGATTTTGGACGACCTTTACGGAATTCGTCAATGAGCAAAAAATCATTGTTGCTAAAGGATGGTGCTTGTTTGCCGTCTATTGTGAAAAATATTCGTACTAAAATGTTCACTGAATAATTCAATATTTCTGCCGAAGTGAATTTTGCAAATCAATGTTAACAATAAACAGAGCGGTCGTACGACAAAAGGTTATATGTAGACTTATCGCAGAAAATTCCAAACTTTGTAATGCAAATGTCAATTGTACAGTAATAAGACCAAAGTGACCAAGGTCAGAAATATAAACA
Source organism: Lordiphosa mommai (assembly GCA_018904225.1). Taxonomy (NCBI): domain Eukaryota; kingdom Metazoa; phylum Arthropoda; class Insecta; order Diptera; family Drosophilidae; genus Lordiphosa; species Lordiphosa mommai. Next base: position 179,543 of record JAEIFT010000188.1, read on the forward strand.
GCAACCCATATATTACAGCTGTTGGCGCCAGTTTTGGAGTATGTAGCAATGAAAAAGCTTCTCATAAACTTAGCCGTTCGGATTCGGCGTTAAATTGTAGGTCCCTTTCTCTTGAGCGCAAATTAAGAGACACACGAGCCAAGAGATTGAGAGAAGCTCGGCTTGGCCCCATTGGTGGGCTGTAACAGCCAATTTTAACTTTTACCCATATATTAAATAATGGTATTATGTTGAAATGGAAAAAAGTAAATATATTGTCGGGGCTGCAAGCCGAAATAATTTTTGTGGAGGTTCAGTTTGGGGTATCAAACCAATAGTTAAGAACGCTTTAATGGAGACAAGACTTTCCGCGTTTAAGAACAATCCGGGCTTGTTTTGGGAATGGAACAAATAGATTGCTGACTTTTTACCGCACTCCACCGCCCACTTTCACTAAAACACTATCATCATCTTATCTAACGCCGCGGAATGCAGGTTTTGTAACGTTGCACATTTTTTCAATTAATAAGTAATGTATTTATGTTTGCCCTAAGCATTAACAACTTATGCATTTTACACCAAATAGAGCTGGTTGGCTATTCAGTGCTGTTTCAAAGCCCTCCCGGCCCTATCATCAGTAGGCTTTTTGCTCAAGACTGAAGGTTTGCCAATCGCCTTTCCTTGCAATCAATAGCTTAAACATTAACCAAATTTAGTGAATGAAAATTTTTTTTAAGTCTCGTTCAGTCGAAGAAATATTCAAATACATAAGGAAAGCTTGCTCTCTTCTCAGGTCCCAAAGTTTCCTCTTATTTTCTTCTTAATAAAAATTGGTGAACTTATAGAAACTGCAAGGGTATGCAAGTATACAAGTTTCTGGCAGTTACTGGGCATCCAGTCGGTCATAAATTGACAGCGGATTTTGCATTTTTTCAGATCGATTTCAATTCAGATAAAATTGTAAAATGGCCTGCTCAAATCACAAAAAGGTTCTTTTAAAACCTCAGCTCAAGGTTATATAAAAACCCATTTACCATGGCCTACTAGGATAAAATTTAATCTGAAAATATTCTTAATCCGCTGTCTTGTCATAAATGTTGGAATATTTTTAAAGAAAAATTGTTCAAAGGTCATAGGCGAGTAAGCCTGAGAAAAGTGACCCATATATTTGGTCAAACATCACGCTTAACCATTTCTTGTGGTTTGAAAATAACTAAGATTCAACGAATATATTTCCTAAAAAGATATAATCACCCACTGTTCAGACTAGAATATAAATTTAAACCGGAGAAGAATAATAATACGATTTTAGTATTTAGTTTTATTTAATTTGCCGAATAACATTATCTAAGAATATTAAGGTCAAGGTTGCTTTTACCAATGTTTTAACTAATTCTTTGTTTTTGTTATTGTTTATTGTAAAATATATTCCCAGCAGGACAAGGATATTTTTTAAATGTTATTGTGCTAGTAACAAGAGAGACAATTTCAAATAAAATTAAATATTAGAGAAAATTAAATATAAATATTATTTAAGACTTAAATGAGGAATAAGAAAAACGAAAAGATTAAATTAGGTTACATGAAATAAGAATTCTATAAAATAGACTCTGTCTTGAAAATTGTTTGATGATAATTAAAACTATGTAATATTATTTAAATGGTGCGTAGGTGAGCAATAATTTGTACTTTAAATTGTGATGCGCTGGTAATAGTTTTTAAATTGTGTAGTAATTTGAGTCCTCTGAAATATGCACAAAAAGAGGATGATTTTGATAACTTAAGTGATCAAAATAACAAGCAACCATCTACTTAATGACATCATACCAATTTCGCGATGGACTTTAACACCTAAATATTTTAGCATATGTCAAAAAAACAATAATTTAATAGTTTTTCCAAAAGCAGCTAAGCTGCAATGCTTTTAACTTAACTGGGAGCAATTGAACCAAATAATGGAATCGATGGGTGCGTTCATCAGGGACACTTGATCACTGATCCGCTAGACAAAACTGCTTTAATTATTTAGCATACTTTTTGGGGGTCTTGTTAAATTGTGATTTGGAAAAGTTTCAGGTAAATGTCATATTGAATACAAGAAAAAAGGTGGCTAAGTGAATTAACAAGAAATATATCATTGATCAGGGAGCAAAGTTCTTCAACTGAACAAGGCCACTGCCTTCAATGAGAAATTCGACTGGCTGAACATAGGAAGAGGTTCTAATAATATTTTGAAATAAAATGCGATAAGAAAAAAGGTTAAATTCGCTATCCACAGTACTGATGTGGTAAGCTTTCCCGAATTCTTTGGAAATTAGCTGAAAATATTTTTCGGAGGTTCATATAAGTTTTCGCATTGTATTTGTTACTTAGCGGAGTTGCAGATAAAAAGAAAATCATATCACATTTTTATTAAATATGCAACTAATGGAAAATCACTTGACTGCATTGTTAAACACTATTGCACCTGTCCTAATGGCTTGGGAATTGTGGGCTGTTTGCTCACATATTGCTGCCGTTATATTTTACATAAGTAATGTCGAGGATCATCAAGTTTGTCAAGATGCATTATTAATGAAAATAAATCACTATTAATGTTTTAGCCTTGTTAAAGATTACTCGTTAACCAATAGACTTTTTTACTTGAAATTTGATATGCATTCCCTTCTAAAAATAATAGTTACTTTTCCTGATTCAAAATATTCGACTAGGCTATGGGGGGTATTAAAATAAAAGTAAAAGCCGGGACAAGGGCGTGCGTTTTGTAAACAAATCAAAAACGAAAAACGGTCTTTGACTGAGTAAACGGTCTTTTCACTAAATAACGTTTATACCAAGTTTAATATGTGTTAACTTTAATTAATATTTAATTTTATAATATTCCGGTGTAACTAGTTTTTGCTTAAGTTATTAATAAATTCATTTGTTTATTAAGTTTTATTGTGTTAAATAAAGAATACAAAAATTATATTGCTTTGCTTACCCGCACTTGGCACACGTGTCGATTGTTATTGCTGCCGCCTGCTGCTGTTGCACTTGTTTCAGTAATTTCACTTTCACTGCGCCTTCTTTAAAACTGCGCTAAATGATTTTTTAGGTATTATTTTTTTTTTCTAATATTTCTTCACACGCGCCAAAAAAAAAAAATAAAAAAATAAATTGAAATTAATTTTTTTTTTTAACTATTCTCCCTTCACACGCGTGGCGATGACGTTACTTTTCGTCTTTCGCTCGAATTGGAGCTGATTGATGATTCCGTTTAGCCGCTGCAAACGTTCCGCTTTCGAGGAAAAACGCGCAAAGACTGAAGCTGGAGGAGCTCGTCAGCTCGTCAGTGTGCCGGCATTTGCCCCAAAACGAGCAGCAGCAGCATCCCGAAACCGAACCGCATTCGTGACCGAGTGGTAGCCTTCGGCTTTGGCTTGTTGCGGCAACATCAACGATGCGACGCACTGCCGCCGCCGCTGCTGCTGCTGCCTGTTCGTCCATCCTCGAAAAATGTTGCCGAGAGGGAAATTTCCGCTGCGGGGGCTAACTCAATGTTTTCTTTCTATTTTCGTGCTGCTGGGCTCACGTGTGTGCGTGGTGCGCTAGGTCAGTGACGCTTCGTCCATGTCGCACATTGCGGCTGTTTCAATTTTCCACTTTCCACGCAGTTGCCACGCGCGCAGCTTTCTTTGGTTTTGGTTGTAGCCAATTCTTTTGGTTCATGTTTTTAGCCAGCGGCTGCGTTTATTGTTAACAGATGACAACATGACCAAGGCGATGGAAGTGGGAAGGCGGATGATGGCTAGGCATTTTCCATAAAAACTGAACGAAAGGGAAAAACATCATCAACATGTTGACAATATACTATATTCTTGTTTAGCATCGACAGACGAATTGTTGTTGCCTTGGTTACGCCCCCTGACTTTAGACTATTTCGCAGCTAGATCAGAGCTGGGCTCCCTTTGGAGCATGCTCGCACACTAAGCACAAGAGTGGGCGAGCTTGCAGACGACAGAGTGAGACAGAAACAGAAGAAACATACAAAATAGACAGCAACTAAGCAAACAGCTATTCATACATATGGCGCGCGAGTCACTAGATTGAATTATTGATTGAATATATTGAGGTTATACCCGCATTAGTTAATGATACGTTTGAGTTTGACGACGATTAATGAATTTAAGGGAATATCCCAACTGGCGGTTTCAAAAAAAAACTCAATTTTTTTTACTAAATCGAATCTGTAACATGTTGGGAATAGGTTGATAATTTTTCGATATTCGTCGTGATTCAAATGTTTTTTGTCACCCATAACTTCGGCTCGTGTATGTGTAAAAACCACAAAGTGACTTCTGTCCCGGATGGCTATCGGCTGGCTGACCCTGATAGAAATACTAATGACTTACAACATAATGATATTTCTCTAAAAGTCCAATTCATAGCTCTAATCCTCAAAAAAAATATATATACTCTTAAGGGGGTCTTCTACCTTTGAAAAATTAAAAAAAATTTTTTGTTGCCTTATTATTATAACTTGACATTCCCCTTTCATCCCCTTTAAACCATTTTCAAATATTCGAAATAGTTTAGCAGATATATCCATTTTAGTGGAGCAATGTTCTTGCTAACGTGAGTATTTTCAACGTTGCTCAAAACTTTAACCGCGTTTTTCTCGAAACCACGTTTTTTGACCTGGTAGCCATGATTGGGCCAGTTCTACTGAACCGATTTTGATCAGCCATATTGCAATCGACGCAGAATTGATGTAATTCTGGCCCGTACCTCAATCATGAGGAAAAACATTTTTTTACTATTTTTTTACACTAACCTCAAAAAAAAAACTTGAAAAATCGAAATTTTTTTTTAAATGGCCGCCAGTTTTTGAAAAAAATATTTAAAATTATGATTGAAGTACGGGCCAGAATCACATCAATTCTGATCATAACCTCATTTACCGTTTTCAGTTCTGATAACCTGGAGTCCCGGAATCATGGCCACCACCTCTACACCTTTTTTTTTAGACCTTAATTGGCAGGCCGATAACTTTTTGAACAGCCCTCGAATTCCAAACCTTTTTTTTGTATTTTTTAATTTATTTAATAAATATCCCAAAACAATAAACCAAATTGAAAAATTTCTTATAGTTTTCCTTCCAGAAATTTTTTAAAAAACACTCATAAAACGCTGTTTAAAGGTAGAATACCCCCTTAAGTAGAGGTGCCCGCGTTACTTGATTTTAAACGTGCTACGACGTGATCGTAAGAAAACGCAGATATTCGTGCGGGTTGCTTCCGTGATCTTTGCGTGTTTCGTGCTGTTTTACCACAGATTTAAGCAAACAATAGCTTGTTCAACGCCAAAGTAATGTATTTATGCGATTAAAAAAAAAAAATTGTTTTTAAATTTTTGTAAGCTTAAGCAACTTGATCTTTATTAATATACATTTTTTTTTTTTTTTTTTTATGAGTTTTTTAATTAACAAAAATGATGTGGTAAAAGCTTTATAAAATTACTCTTCCAAAGTCCTGACTAAATAACACGAAAAGGTGTACCTTAAAGTAAAAAGTGTTGATAGCTTATTTGAAGGTCTATTTACTAATAGTGATTTCGTATATTATATTTTCATTTCAGTGAAGGATTTCGAAAGTAATGGCGGAATATGTAAGACCCAAACACACATAAATTGGCAAAAGTGAAAATTGAAAAATTCAACAATTGTTAAATAAAATGTTTAAAAACGAGAAACCCATTACTCAGGGACAGCATTAGTACAAAATCTTTTATCAAATCACAAAATGCGAATATTAACATTAAATCGATTTTTTTTGCTTAAAAAGTTAGTAATTTTTCGGGAGAATATTTACAATAGTGAAAGTCCCATATTGAAATTTAAAGCTTTTCTATTTTTTTCGTCGTTTTTCAAAGACGCTTCATAGAGAGAATACACTTATACGAGGACGAGAATATACTTTTCCACAAAACAGTATTTTTGATGTTGGCGTAGAGGATAACCCAAAATCTAATCATCTGATTTGGCTAAAATTTTGAGGATTTCTTTTTTATAACATTAGCTAATAACTAAAAAATTTCGAATTTTTTTTTTTCAAAAAAGATTGAAAAATTTGGGTAAACTTAAACATATTTATTTAAAACCCTGCCAACTGTCTATTTCTTTTCGTTTTATTTTAATTAATTATTTGGTTTTTAATTTTAAGATAAAAATTACCGAGACCAAGATCTACACCGTGAATTGGAATGGTGCCTCTTCGCGCACGCGTATGGAAAAAATATTTTTTTATATTTATTAAGATTATGTAGAAGAGAGACTAGCAGGCTTGAGGTCATGTATTGTTATGTTTTCATAACATTAAAAACGACAAGTGTACAAACAAAACCAAAGGGAGCATGGTTCCTCGTACAGCTGTTTCGGAAATCACCAGATTTCCTCATCAGCGAGGTTTTGCTGCCATCTCCAGAGTTTCAGTAATCTCTCCATGCAAGTGTTGCTTGAACCAAGTATATGCTGAATAATGCTTTGAGTGTGTTGGTACCTTGAAGAAATTTCACATATATATTTTTTGCCGTCCTAATAGTATTTCTCCCCTTCAAACATTTTGCTTTCATATCTTAATATTAGCAAAATACTTAGCTTATGTGAAAACGTGGCAACTACAACACTTCAACGCGGGCAGAAAATGTCGGAATTGTTGCCACTGTGAGCCGAAATATACAAAGTAGGATTTTGATTGCCAGATTATTTGGTCGGTTGTGGTGCAATGGAAAGCATATTTGCCTTCAGTGCTGGAGGGAGGCCTGGGTTCGACTGCACCTTGGAAATTTAACTGAAATGTTTCTTCTTCAGTTTTGAAAATTTTAAAAGTTAACTTGGTTTGTACCCAGTGACAAGCTAAAGTTGTCCTATGACAACGAAATTTCTCTTACCAGCAAGTTAAAGTAGCCTTCAATGTTAAAGGCAAGATATGAAAATAGCACAGTGACCCCAAATAGTTATATGACAAAATTTGCAATATTTCTATCTCCGCAATACATTACCCGTACTTTCTGAAAATTTCACAGCTTAAAGATATTGGGCATATACATATTAATGACAACGGAGAGCTTGATATCTGTAAAATTATAGGGGGTCGAGAGGGTGCGTGGCAAAAATTTGAAACAAATTTTACCTGCGTGCAAACAATTTGAGTCTACACTGCCTATTGTCTTTGATATCTAGGAGTTCATACGGACAGCGCTAGATCAACTCGTCTGTTAAATATATATATTCTTTATGGGGTCTTCTTCCTTCTGTCTTCAAGCGATAAAACTAGGAAAAATAGCTGAGCAACTTCTATAGGTCTAACGAAATTTTAATTCTTCTCTCCTTACATTTTTTTTTACTTAAAATAATTTGTACACTACAGAGGATATCATATAATTGGCCTAATGTTTATAACGCATAAAAGAAACCATTATATATATATATAATATATTCTTGATCAGCATGCCGAAATAAGTAAATATATCCCTGATATCTATGGTACTTAATATTTTTCACAAAATCTTGACAAACATATAGGCTGCACATTTGTCGAAAACGGCCGGATCGAAAGACTATATTTAACAGTTTTCATAGGATCGATCGGTCACAATACTACATTTAGAAAGAAACATTTTTTTTGTTTCCACTGGTAGCGTTTTTCTGACTTTTTCTTTATTTATTTTATATGCTTTCACATAATTCTGACAAGTTGGATAAAAATCGGTTTACCGTATGGTAAAGCTGCAATAGAACCGATCGGTTTGAAAATTGATCTTAGTGAACAAAACCTGTTTGTATTTAAAAGCAGCGTCTTAAAACGTGTCAACTATTAATATCATTTGCTGCATCAAAATTATGCTGAGTTCGATTAAAATCGGATGAATATATAAAAAATAATTATTATATATAATTATTAATCAGCCGGAGAAATCACTTACCTTAAACCTTTATTGTTTTAAAAATCAAAGGGATTCCTTAAGGGGTCTTCTACCTTTGAAAAAAAAATTTCGATTTTTTTGTTTTGAATTATTTGTATAGCTTGGACATTCCCCTTTCATCACCTTCAAACCAATTTCAAAAATTCAAAATAGCTTGGCAAATATAGCCATTTAAGTGGAGTAATGTTTTTGCTATGAGAAGTATTTTATACGTTGCTCAAAACTTTAAACGCGTTTTTCTCGAAACCACGTTTTTTGACCTGGTAACCACGATTGCCCCAGTTCTACTAAACTGATTTTGATTAGCTATGTTGCAATCGACGCATAATTAATGTAATTCTGGCCCGTACCTCAATCAAGAGAAAAAACATTTTTTTACAATTTTTTTACACTAAACTACAAAAAAAAATCTTGAAAATTCAAAATTTTTTGTTTAAATGGCCGCCAATTTAAAAAAAAAATATTGAAAAATATGATTGAGGTACGGGCCAGAATTACATCAATTCTGATCATAACCTCATTTACCGTTTTCAGTTCCGATAACCTGGAGTCCCGGAATCATGGCCACCACCTCTACACCTATTTTTTTGAGACCTTAATTGGAAGGCCGATAACTTTTTGAACGGCCCACGAAATACATAATTTTTTTTTTACTTTTTTATTTAATTAATAAATAACATAAAACAAGAAACCAAATTGAAAAATCTTTTAAGGTTTTATCTCCAGAATTTTTTTAAAAAACACTCATCAAAGGTAGAAGACCCCCTTAAAACGATTTACTTTCGATTTTAAACTCGTTAAAGCAATTCTAAATCAGTTGATGGAACTACCTTTTTGCACACTGATTTGATTTTGATTTGAAGTCAACAAAAGCGCGAAATCTCAAAATGTCAAAATTAATTCTAAAAACTATTTTTTATTTTGTATAATAATGTAATAATACTTTGATTGCAGAGCATGTAGTTTCAGAATTTTGGCAGCTTTACAAAGCAGAATAAAAACAAACACCAAGTTAGGCCGCATCAATTTCTTTGAACAGTACGGTCACACTAGTAGCAACCCGAAATCAAGTCGATAGCCTTGGAGCTAATTTCGTGAAATCTTTTTGTATGACCTTAATTTCCTTTCTTTTTACGGGCACACTGCACTTTTTATATGGAGCAGCTGTCAACAGCTGTTCGACGAAATCAAAACCATATCATAATCGAAAGCAAATCAATTTCAGTAATCCTTCTTATATGCCACCAAAACGTTTTCCGACTGAAACCCTTTTTCTTGTACGCTAAATGAGAAAAAATAAATTTTAAATGGGTTTTTTTTACCTTGTGCGAACAATAGTTTCTTTGACGCCTAATTAAGTGCATAACTACATAAATATATCTGTATTAAAAGTTCAAAATTAACTGACTGACTTAAATTCGAGAGTGGGTCATGCTTGATATGAAGGCGGCTTAATGAAAAATCAAGCATTTCGGTATGAAAATTTCAATCGTGATCTTTAATATTGTCTTCTTGAATCCAACAGGATTTCGTCTTACAGAACTTCTAAACCGAAAAATGCTTTGCCTGGGCGTCCCGTTGGCACATTGCTGTCCATCCGGAGACAAGTCAACATAGCACCTTCTCGATGAAAAGAGGAAATACAACGAGGATCAAGCTCAATGACTCAGTTCTGTCAGGTAACTTACCTGGTCTAACCATATAAAGCGAGCAGTAGCTGTCACCTATGCCAAAGTTGACAAATTGAACTGGCTTCTGCTTTCTTTGCGTGCGAAACTGCTAATAATGAAATCAATTAACATTCCGACCTGTGGCAGCTGCCGCTGGTCGAAACAGTCGAGACAATGCATCCTGGTAAGTGTCTAATTCAACCATTTAAAGAGACGTCGGCATATTGTTAGTTTGTTCTCAAATCAACCGTCACACCAGCAGATACAGAGACCGATTGCTGACCCACTCAAATCGAATTGCCAATGAGCTGGTTACAATCAGAATATGGAGAAAGCGTTATTCATCGAACCTCTGGGATTGATGACAGGCGACCAACAGACCAACAGCTCGTGTATGTACTAACAGTAATGTAAGTTTTCCGCAGACAGCTGGCGATCTGTTTTTCCTGTTCTTGTTTCCTTGTACAAATTTGTAAGCGGATTGAGTTCCGTAATTCCTTTTGACCATTAAAGCTTGAAAAAAAAAAAAAATAAACAATAAATGCTTGATATTAAGCACAATCGGTTTTATTTTTTTCACTTTTTGTGGTGTCTGGAGTTGGAGCACAACACAACACACTGAATAAATCTGAATATGTCGGTAATTTGCTCTCTGCAAAGTTAGAACTTGTTTCTATTTGTGGGTTAATAATATTTAGTTTTAAAAAATATTTATTTTTAAATGGTTTTGATTGGCACTATTCTGCATTACTTTTAGCTAGCGAATTTGCTAACGAACAGTAGTTAGAAATTTCGCCAGTGCATTCTTGAAACTGATGTAATAACAAAAAATTACTGAAAATAAGCCATGACAGAACGAGGCAGCAGCAAAACTAATCTCAAGACTTGTCTATAAGTTTATAAATATTTGATATCGACTTGAACCTTCTAGCAAATCGGTTTTAGGGGCTGGCGCGGGGTGCTCACTAATGATAAGTCCTTCAGCTGTCTGGGGCGTAACCCAAAACTTAATTATGGCGAGCATTAAAAATGCAACTGTCAAACCAAGGCGACTGCTGCCACTCCTTCAGCTGCTTAAAGGATACTCGTATGTATGCACTGGGCGGGGGTGTGTGTGACTAGCAGCTTCCTTTATGCTTGAAGCACAATGGAAGACCACAGGCTGCTGCTGCAGCTGCAGCTTATACCGAAACATTCGAAGGGAAAACTGGGTCACAGGGATAGCCATTAATTTATAATAATTTCAACTAAGATTTCACAATTTTCTTTTTCAGCTGCTTTTGCTTTCCCACATTTTCCATTCATCATTTGGCTGTGGCCCGCGCTGGAAATGCCACTGTCAGCGCCCGCAAAAGCAAAGTCAATTTCGCGCACTTTGCATGCCCCACCCCACCCCACCTCACCCCCTCTCGACTCCATCAAATTTACAAGCGCAATGCATCAATCACTGGCAAGTGCCAAGGCAACTGCGCTTTTCCATGTGCCCACAAAAATAAACTAAAATAAAAAGATTCGTTGGCCAATTTGACGTTAAGATGGAATTTGTAAAAAATTCATCAAATTGACTGCAGCGGCGGCAGCGGCGGCCCCATTGAAACGGCTAACAAAAGTGGGCACACAACTGCAACCAGAGATGCCAAAGCATCCTGCCATAACCCAAGGCTAAGGATAATCCAGTTAGCCGCATTTTGCATAATGCCCAAAAATTTGTTGAACAACAAAACAAAAGCAAAGGCCAAACGTTGCGGGATAATTTCCCCAGTGCACAGATTCAGCTGAATCATTGTAAACAAAGAGAGCAAATGTCCCAAAAGAAATGTTTACTAAAAGAAATTCAATATTTAAAAGACATTTCCTTAAGGTGGCAATTGGAGTGGAAGTGAAAGAATTGATCAAATCTAATTTAATGTCCCCATGGTGTGGTGGCCCCTTGTACCAGAAAGTTGCAACGAGCACCTTATTTTTGGGCACACCCGATCATTTACAGCGGCTTGTATGTGTCCATCTCAAGCAATGATCGTTGGAACATTGGCCTAAATTTGTTCATGTTTTTTAAGCTTATTTTGCACTCACTCTCTCGCGCTCTCAGCATTAACTCTGCAAGCTCTCGAGTTTCAATCAGAAATTATATTTCTTTTCATTTGAAAAAAAAAGATATTAAATCTATATCTTTTGCCTTGTGTTGTTACAAAAGAATAATTGGAACAATGAAATGACAATATATGGTGCAGACTATAATAATCATCACAAAGGACCACGGAGAGAATATGGTGGGCGTAGCTGGCTTCTCGCACTTACAGTGTGGTATTCGTATTGGACAATACAACTCTATGTGCCCCGTATTTTAAGGCAATGCCACAAGCCACATTCTTAAAAAAAGAAGTTATTTTTGGTTCAATCCATATAAAATCAGCCACCACAATTTTTGTTGTTTAAAAAAAAATAACTATCCGCGGTTCGAAATTCTGCACATCGAGAATCTAATCTTATTTTTTGAGATTCCCACCACTAACAGTTCGCGAGATAAACGACAAAGAACACAAATCTTTAAAAATTTATTGCGCCACAACGGTGCATCCGATTTAAGGGGGTCTTGAGTGTTTTTTTATAACTCTGGAGAGAAAACAATATGAGCTTTTTTGATTTGGTTTTTTGTTTTGTGTTCTTTAATAATTATATAAAATTTTTTTTTTAAATGTTCGAGGGCTAAAAAGTTATCGGATGTCAATTAAGGTCTACAAAAAAAAATAGAAGGCTTACATCGGCTACGCGGATGTTTTAAATACCCTTCCAGTTTTTGAAAGGCGCTACCATTGATAACAAAATAGTTTTTCTCATTCGAACTAGTTTTTAGACCGATCGTTTCTATGACAGCTATATGATAAAGTCATCCGATTTTGATCAATTTTTCCTGAATTCTGTGGAAGCATATAAAACTAATAAATACTACGATTTATGACGCTGCGATGGAAAACAAAAAAGTTTTTCTCACTAGAACTAGTTTTTGGACCGATCGTTCCTATGGCAGCTATATAACAAAGTCGTCCGATCCGGCCGATTCCAACAAATGTGCAGCGTAAGTGTATTTAAATACTTTTTGTAAAGTTTGGTCACGATAGCTTTTAAACTCAGGGAGGAGCATAGAAACAGACGGAAAGACGGACGGACGGAAAAGAATATCAGCCATGCTCCCATTTTCGCTTTCGTAAAAATTTTGCGATTTGGTCTCCAGAACGAAATGGAAATGAAACATAATCGATAACGAAAAATTGCGAATGTCGGAGCACACAAAATTTAAATCGTACGAATTTTCTCAAATCGCAATTCGCAAAACTAAGTGAAAACCGGAGCATAGCTGTATATATACTTTATGTGGTCGGAAATGCTTCCTTCTATGCGTTACAAACATCGTGACAATTTTAATATACCCTCTGCAATTGTATAAACAGATGTAGAGGTGGTAGCCATGATTCCGGGACTCCAGATTATTTATCTATTTATTTGTAAGTAAGTTTAACAATGTTCAGTCAAACATAAATAAAACTATAGTTAAAATAACAACTATTAATGTAACCCGCTGTAGCAGCTCTGACCCGGTGGAACTAGTTTATTGGCCAATGCCAGCTGTGGTCCTTCTAAAAGCAAAGGTGGTACGCATTAGCATGTGTACAACAATTTATGGAAGGTACGATATAAAATAGTTGTTTACATCCAAAGTCGAGAAATGCATTGAAAAAAGGTGATAGTGCTTATTATAAACAAAGGCTACGGATGGGGTCCCGGTTAGCATAGTTCGTTTGGCGCGGTGGAAGGTATATAGGAATAACGTTTCGAGTCACTCTAAAAGGCATTGATAAATTTATTAGGCATGACCGGGCAACGGAGTCAGTTTCTCAAGCTAAAATATTGTGGATGAATACTACAGCGTGACAAATTCTTTGGGACTTAAGAGAAGGAAGGTCTATCAAACGTAATCTCTGTTCATAAGGAGAAAGAGGCCTGCTGGTATCCCAGTTTAGTCAACGAAGGGCAAGGATCAGAAACTGCTTCTAAACAGATTCAATACGGTTCTGGTATGTTATGTACTGCGGAGACCAGAGACAGGAGTAATAAACCAGATTAGGTCGAACAAGAAAAATGTATAGTTGTTTGCTGGTGTAGGGATCAATAAAGCCCAGGTCACCCAAATCGTCAACTGTATAAATGCGATCCAAAAGCTCCCCATTAATAGTAGTAGTAGTAATTTTATTTGGGCTTATTATAGGCATGGCAATTTGCCGTTAGCCTAAAGCCGTTTTGATGTTCGGTAGTTACATTTTTTGTTATGTTTTTTTTTTTCACTTAATATTAGTGTTTATACATATATTATTATAATAACATTGAATTAATTTACAAATTAAGTCTAAAAGGCAACATAAAAATAGACAAATTATAGCAGACTTTACACATAACTTTTACATTTAGAACGATTCTTGCATAATTTGAGTCCTATATTTTAAAGCGTGTATTATATATGAAGCTAAATCCATCCAGTTTCTTCCATTAAGAATCGAGTAGCATTCCTCCTCCGTCAGCCTTGGTTCTCCCAGGTAAGCCATTCTCAGCTCTTGTAGTACTGGGCATCTGCCCAGAAAGTGCTGTGTGTCCTCACGTTCTCTCATGTTACACAATGTGCAAAGACTATTTTCGCTTTGATGATGAGGTCTGTAGTTGAGCTGAAGCATTTCCACTCGAGCCTTAAAGATGTGCGAGATCTTACATGTTCCAATAGCATCTTGAAAGTAGTTATGCTCACCCATATTGTAACATAACTTTGAGTAGGAGTTTCTCGTGACACTCTGTCTTGCTTCCGTCTCCCATCTTTGCCGCATTGTAGCTTCTATACTTTGTATTAGCATTTCCTGTTGTGTTTCCCACTGTTTGGGGTTTTCCAGTGTTAACTCTGTCCCGAACTCCCGTGTCAAACTTATCCACTGTTGAAAGCATTGTGATTCAGTCGCAAGCAGGTGTTTTGCAATTATTTTTTGGATATCGTTGAACGGGCATATCGAATATTTTTTTGATATAATTGAAATGGAGTTGCAGCGTATATGTGAATAAAGGTGGCAAGCCAGTTTCTAGATGAATCGCATAACTAGGTGTGTTTTGTGGGAGTTGAAAGATCCTTTTAATAAAAAACATAAGACTTCGTTCAACGTCTTCGTATTGATAACATCCCCATACCTGTGATGAGTAGCACGTTATCGCCTTTGCTGTCGCCTGGTACATCTTGTATTTGGTGCTTGGATTGACATTTTTCCGTTTTAGGAGAGTGTTCCAAGTGCTTCCTATTGCTGCTCGGGTGTCTTTTAACTTCAGTTCAGCGTGTTTATTGAACTGCATATTACCCGTGAGAGTCACCCCTAGGTATTTGAAGGATTTCACAATTTCCAGCGGTGATCCATCTAGTGTCCATGATTCGTTGCTTGCTTGTCTTCCTCGACTATCACGTACCACCAGTACCTTAGACTTTTCGATGTTTATCTTTAGGTTCCAAGTGTTGCAATACTCCTGCGTAGCGTTTATCATGTTTTGCAACTGCGAAGGGCTTTCTGCTAGCATGACCATGTCATCAGCGTACATAAGGACTTTAAAAGTGTATCCACCCATTTTGACTCCTCCTGGAAGATTTTCCGCAATGTCATCTACAAATAGCGCAAAGAGCAGAGGGCTGAGTAGGCATCCCTGTTTCACACCTTGATTCGTCGCGAATTCATCCGATAGTGTATGTCCATCCCATACCGTTGTCGTGTTGCCGCTGTACAGGCTTCGCAGGATTGCAATAATTTTTGCAGATACCCCCTTGTTTCCCAACTTATAGAGCAGTTGTTCTCTATTAATTGTATCGAACGCTGCTCGAAAATCAATAAAAAACATGTACATCTTTTTTTTTCTTTGACGGTACTCTTTTGCTAGCGAGGTCAATACGAAAATGCTATCCACTGTCGAGTAGCCTTCTCTAAAGCCCATTTGATTTTCGCTTAGAATTTGATTACGATTTAGAAAGCTTGTCAGACGAGCAAGTAGCACTGATGCAAATATTTTCATCGATGCGTTTAAAAAAGAAATTCCTCTGTAATTTTGGGCTTCTTTCGGGTTACCTTTCTTAAAAATTGGAAACAGGATGCTTGTTAGGAAGCAGCACGGCACGTTAGCAGTATCAAATATTCTGTTAAATACATCTTTTAGGCAGTGCACAAAAGTTGGGGTGGCGTTTGTAAGGAACTCGGCAGGTACGCGGTCTGTCCCCGGCGCTTTATTGGGCTTACTTTTATTAAGCGCACAGTTGATCTCCTGGGTAGTAAATTCACAATCAAGTTCTTCCACTAAATTGTTTGGTATCTCTAGTATCATTGGGTTGGATTCGCTGTTGTCATACAGAAGGCTCTGGAAATATTGGGCTAACTCCTCCGCTTCGACTTCAATATTCCTTCTCACCGTGTCTCCATTAAGTTTTCTCACTAGGTTCCAAAAAGTTTTTCCGTCCTTGATTTTTCCGATTTCCCATTCCATGTTTTTAAAGTAGCATTTCCGCTTCTCTCTACATCTGTATTTATACAGAGCGTTCGAGTGCTGGTAGGTCCATTTGTCCTCAGGCGTATTAGTTTTCGTGGCTCTTTTTAGCGCGTTTTGAGAACTTTTTTTTGGCTTCTTCACACTCTCTATCATACCATGGCTGTTTCCAATTTTGCGTTGTTGGCCTTTGCATAAATTTTCCCGCTGACGTTATACTTCCTACTAGATCTTCATATTGCAATTGTTCCTGTGTTGCTGCCCGCTTCGCCAGCTCTTTATCTAGTCTCTCGGCATAGGTCTGCGCTCGCCCTTGAATCCACCTCAGCTTTGGTAATAGTTGACCACTTTTTTCTGCTAGGTTCTTGTCAACTGACAGCTCTGCTCTTACAACTAAAGGCATATGATCGGAGAAGTTTTCTAGTGTGATTTGGATGTCTTGCATATAGCTGTGCCACTTTCCTTGGATTAGGCAATAATCGATTGTAGAAGTAGCCTGGCCACGCAGGAACGTGTAGCCTCCTTCTTCATCGCTGTTGGTTGTGCCGTTGATAATTGTGAAGCGAAAGTCTTCACAGAGTTCTATCAATTTCTTTCCCTTACTGTCTATTACTGTATCTTTCGCTTTTCTTGGGGCATTTGCAAATTTTTCATGCGCTATGGGCTCTGTGATCACAGCCTGCTGATTTCCTGTTCGTGCATTTAGGTCCCCTAATATCATTATATTGCCTAATGAGGACTCGATCAGAATGTTGTACAGTCTTTCATAGTCTGCCAACCAATTATTGCAATTCAGGTAACAAGGTATAATATACAGATTTTCATTGGGTAGTGAAAGGTCTATAACCGTTGCTTGATTCACTGTTATTAGTTTGCAAATTTGATTTAGATTCTTTCTGATTCCGTATAATATTCCTCCGCTTGCTCGCCCTCTTTCCATCGCTCTTGTTGCCAATTGCCATTGCATGTTATAGTCGCAGAAATATGGCTAATAAAGTTCTGGACTTTTTTCGACAAATGTTTCAAACAGTACAAATATGTCGTGCTCGTTCACCATGTTGAAAAATTGTTTTTGGATTAATTTGCTGCTTAGTCCTGCTACATTATAGGCTAATATTTTTAAGTTAGCTTTAAAATTATGGTTCATGTTTCTATTTTCCCTACTTATTCTACTTTGACAATTTTGCATTATTTTTATTCTGTTATGTTGCCTTTTCCTAATTAGTTTTTTTTGGGTAATTTCTCTATAAGTGTACCATAAGTAACATTCTCTTCAGTAAGAGTTGGGTATATTTTGGCCAATGACCTGTATCCGTTTTCCTTGCCGCAGATTAGTTCGTTTTTGCCGTTCCAGCAGTACCAATCATTTGCAATCCTCATTGAGTCATTTTTGACTTGTACGTTAACTTCTTTGTTCAGCGTTTGCAAATGCCGTCTTAGTTGAAGCAGCAGGGTTTTATTTTGCTGTTTTTGCTCGGATAAGTCTTTTTCGACATATACATTCGACCCTGCTAACTTCCTGGCGTTCTTAAAGATCTCGTCCGCGTGCTCGATTGTGGCCATTTCGGTGATCAGTATCCTGCTCTGCTCTCGTTCCGCTAGAATTCTGGTTGCTATGATCTTTGGCTGTGATATGCCTAATTTATTTTTGCAGATTTCCGACACGGCATCTTTGGGATCTTTTGTTTTGACCACGCCCCTGAAAATCACGTTTCTCCTTTTTGACTGGGTAATGAGCCTATCTATTTCCTTTTGGTCTTTCTGCCTATCTGTTTTAATTTGCTCAAGTTCCAGCTTAAGCTGACTGTTTTCGGCCTTTATTGCCTCTACTTGGGACGCAACCTCCAGTAGCTGACCATTTAACCCTAGTATGTCGTCCTTAGTCGCCAGATGCCTGAGTTTATCGTCCAGTGTAGAGGCCATAGTTTTTTTCATTGCCCGCATTAACTGCTCTATCGAGACCCCAGGACAAATCCGTTTTTTTCGCCTTATGTTCGGCTTTTCGGGGCTCATTTGAGTTTCCACTACGACGGGTCTTTAAAAACTGTAACGGACTCTTCTATACGTTACAGTTGGACATGCACTGGGCTTTGCGGCTGCGCTTTGACGTATGGCTTTCGATAGGTTTATGTTACGTTTATGTTTACTCACGTACTCGATGATCAGCTGTTGAGTTCCACCACTAGTTTGATTTTTCTGCTGCCTCACGTTGCTTCTGTCCCGGTGGAGAAACTTTCTTCGTTTTCCTCGGATTTTCCTCACTTTCGCCGAATTGCAAATTCCCAATATGTGATGGCCGCCGGTAATTAAATGGAAAATACTCTTTCGGTACGCGACTACGCAAACTCAGCTGCAGCGATATGGCTAGAAGAGCTCCCTGTCCAGTGTTATGCCAGCAGCTTATTTGCCTTTGGTTGTATGTGTGAGTTTTACAGGTGAACAATACGGAGCTCGATGCAAACGCGTCCTACCCACTCAACTTCTTTCTTCTTCCTTCCCCATTAATAGTATATTCAAAGAAATACGGCTTGATACGGTGAAAGGTCATGAGTCATGAGTTTACACCTATCAATATTAAGGGGAAGTAGATTGATTTGACACCAAGCACTTAGAGAGTTAAGGTCATTTTGCAATAGACGCGGTGAAACTGGATCGTCAAAAGAGGCGCAAAGAAGCTTAAGGTCGTAAACGTACCTATGAGCATTTGAGTTGAAAAGAACTTGAGAAATGTAATTTATGAAAAGATTGAACAACAAAGGACCAAGATGACTGCCTAAGCGACTCTTTCCAAAATAGTGGCCAGACACTCGCGATATCGTTTCCATTCAAACAATACAAATGAACAATTTGCATAGCCTATGGAAAAATGCTCCGAAAGCTAAAGATTTTGTTATTTAGAATTAATTACACTGTGGAAGTCGGAAAAAAAGACATGACCAACTTTCAGGGTTTTCCACTAATTCGGGGCCAAGGAATCGATGCATCAAATGCATCATTACTTTTTTGATATTACTTTTTTTTAAGGTTTTAACTAAGTTACATTTTTTGTAAATCGTAAAAAATTATATCTGATTATCGTTAAATCTAAATATTTAAATTTACTACATTTACAGATTTCCGATATATAATAAGAAATATCACAGTAAAATAATTTTTTAATGTCTACCCATTTGATCTCCAACAATAACTTTGTTTCTAGTTAAATGTTTTCTGATACATATAATATTATTTTAGTGATAAATATTATGTTTAAAAAAATTAAATTATTTAAAACTTTTGATCTATTTCTTTTGAATGCTCAGTAATATCGCAAAATTGTAAATGTTTTAAATTAGCGGACACTTATTTTTTCGATTCCACGAAAAAAGTTCTGATTTTTATAGATTTTAGGAAAAAAAAATTAAATTCGTAAATAACTTACAAAAAAATGTAGTATGAAACCATCGTGAAAACTAAAAAAAGCAATGATGCAGTTCGATGTCTAATGCCCGGTTTAGCGGAAAACCGTTCAAGTTGAACATGTCTTTTATTTTTTGATAAAACCCATTACAGAGTTATTGAAGAACTATAAATCAAAATAAAGTTGCTTATATCAAACATATGTTATTTTACACTTATTTATCGATAAACGACTCTGTAACCACTGGTTCATAAAATAAATTTTAAAGCAATTTTACGTGGAATTAAAAACACCAAAATCCCAACGTTTCAGAATTGATTCTGTACATCCTCTAGCTGCCATGGAACCAATCGGAGTTGGAAAATGTGTCTTTCTGAGAAATTTCAAATTTATAAGTCAACAAACAAATTCCTAATGAATTTGAATTTATAAATAGCATATATAAATTTGATTAATATTAATAAAAATCGAATTTATGAATATCACATATAAACATCTATATCTTATATATATTCTAACAGTTAAATCCGTTGGAGCGAGCTTTTGCTAGTGAATTAAAACTTCGGCATAGTCGAAGTTAGTTTTGCCTTCTCGTTTTAAATTTAAGTTTTGGTTTGCTTTTGCCACATTATCGGCATCACTGTTATGTTCATTCACAATTAAACCAATTAACTTTAAATGTTATGTTCATTGTGTATTATTTAGTTATTTTATACTTCTCATTCTATTTGTTTTAATCTGACTTTGCATTGTTGAGGCTTTTCTAATATAAACCGCTTTCAACTCCTCTGTATTCGAGTTTAAGTTTCATCTTCACTCTCTTTGTCTCGTTTTGCCATATACATACATATGTACTTTTATTTCGCTTTTTTTAGCCTCCTTTTTTGTTGTGTTGCAGTTTCTGTTTCATTTTTTGTTTGTTTGTTTTTGTCTTCTTATTATTTTTATTAGCACTTTGTTTTACCAATTTGTTGTTCAGGCGATTTTACTGTTATAAAAATAATTGAAGTATCTGTACACATGTGAACTCTAGAGCAGACATATTTGGTCTGGAAAAAGTCATACATCCGTCCCTTTATTCGCAAAATTGTGTGTGCTTAGCAGGAACAATGAAAAAGTGTAAGAAATTTAGTTATAATGGAAGCGACAAGGCTCTAAAGATTTTGTTATTATTTATATGTAGTGTTGCCTTTGATCTAAATATATTTTTGTAGTTTTCATTGATTTTCAAAAAAAATTTGTTTTTATACTTCCCAAAGGTAACTCTGACTTAAAATAGCGTTTTGAAATACAGGGCATACATAATACTCGAAGCATCGTCTCCCATATGCGACCTTCAAGTTCCAACTCGATGCTCAGTAATTGAGACCCAGTCTAAATTCATATTTGAATAAATTCTTTGAACAAAATCCAAACAATCGGCGGTGTCACAGAAATCTCTAGAGATTTTGACGACGGTTGCTTTGTAAATCTGCCACTGAACTTCAAGATATTTCAAAATCTTATTCGAAAGTCTAGTTCGTATATCTGTGTATTAGATTATTGTCTAACTGCAATAATGGGGTTGCGTATCTCGCAAATAATAATATAGGAGTTCATATTCTTATTTTTATACACTTGAAAAGTGTATATTAATTTTGCCCAGAAGTTTGTAACGCATAGAAATATTCATTTCCGACCCCATAAACTATATATATTCTTGATCAGGACGACGAGCCGAGTTCATTTCTGCTTGTCCGTCCGTCCGTCTGTCCGTCTGTCTGTCCGTCTGTCCGTCTGTCCGTCTGTCCGTCTGTCTGTCTGTCTGTTTCTACGCGAACTAGTAGTAACTCGGATCGGATGACTATATCTTATAGCTGCCATAGGAACGATCGGTCGGAAAATAAGTCTTAGTGAGAAAAACTTTTTTATTTTCTATTGTAGCGTCACCAATCTTGGTATATATTAGTTTTAGATGATTTTACATATTTGTGGAAAAATTTATTCAAATCGGATTAATATAGCATATAGCTGCCATATAAACGGTCGGTCCAAAAACTAGTTCTAGTGGGAAAAACTTATTTATTTTTCATCGTAGCGTCACCAATCTTGGTATATATTAGTTTTATATGAGTTAACACAATTCTGGAAGATTTTATAAAAATCGGAGGACTATAGCATATAGCTGCCATAGGACCGATCGGTCGAAAAATGTGCTTTACTAAGAAAAGTTTTGTTTTATGGTATCAAATTTTTGTTATCAATGATTTAAAAATTTAAAATATCTGATAACTATATCCTCTATATATTTTACCGGTTATTAATATACATTTCAGTTTCAGTATTAATTCAAATCATTTTCTAAAAATCAAAAGACAATTTTTCAAATATTTTTGCGCCTATCAGTAAGCTTCACTTAAGGGGTCTTTACACTTATCATATATCTCTAAAAAGTTGATTGTCAAACTACTCTAAGGAGAATCTATGATGAGCTATTTCATTTGTAATATGAGCTATTACTCTTGTAATATGTATACTTGTAACTTGTGAGTGTAATAGCTAACTATAGTTTCTTTTTAGAGTAGTTTGACAAGCAACTTTTTAGAGATATATGATAAGTGTAAAGACCCCTTTAGTAAATTTTTTGTGTCAATGCTAACTGAGGTTGGTTTGAGCATTGTCCTTGGTCGGTTTGCGTATTGGCTTTGGCTGTTTTGGCATATCTCTATACAAAATACGAGCAGTTTGTAACCATCCGAGAGAGATTTCTGTGGCACCAAAGAATTGGAATTCGGTTGAAATTCGTTTGGAAGAGATTTCTGTGGCACCCCCGAATATGACAGATAATAAGAATTGACATACAGGATGAAGAACTGACATGGAATTGGAATTTTCCTATTGCTTACTAAGCGTATGAGTATTTTTTTCTTTAAGGGGCACACCTAGTGTAACGGCCTAAAAAAAGGTGATTTTTTATTGAAAAAACTACTTTATTAATTGTTGAAAATTTTAAGAGTATATTTAAACATGTTTTAGGAATATACAGCAAAGATTTTGAAAAAAATTTAATATTTTTAAAGTTATACACGATAATCGACGGCTCGAAAAAAAATAGGTTCTCCACTGCTGCAGTAATTTCGGCCTTCCCCGTGGATGAAATCTATAAAAAAATTCTCGTTAAATTAGAAGATATTGTCCTGACAATGTCCTACGATTACAAAAAGTAATCAAAAATTGAAAAAATGGAGGCATTTAAAAAAAAATGAAATTTCAAACTTCTGCCAACATTTTGTTCGTTTTTGGCCTACCAAAATACGATTTTTGATCAGATCAAAAAATGTATGGGTCATTGTATGGGGAACTATATAAAGAATATGAAGTAAAAATTCGGTTGTGATCGGATCATTTGTCTTTGAGGAATCACTTTAATTTAAAAACGCTAATGTAACTCTCTAGCTACCGAGCGGCTTCTCTTTAAGTGGCTATAACTCAAAAACTATTTGAGATATCGATTTGAAATTTTAATATGTAATTTTTAAAGGTGTTATCTATCGAAATATGAAAAAAATCGATTTTTCTAAAATTAAATTTATAAAAATTTAAATTTCACCTTAAAACTTTGTGGCTTCGTCGCACCCATTAAAGCTAAAAGTTATATTTAAGTGCTTGACATTTTCCAGTGTTCATATATTAAATGTCTGAACTATATTATCTTTTTTGAGGCAGCGGCCATCTTAAATTTAAAACAATTCTAAAATTGAACTGTGATCAAATCGGATCAAAATAGCCAAAATTGCTAACGGTTCCCTTGCCGGTTATGATATTATTCCCTGGATGTACATAGTTATATGTCATATTTACATAATTATTAACTCAGTTGACAACTCTGGCATTTGCATACGAATGTTCTTTCTCTAAACTATGACTTTGCTTGTTATATTTGATTTCTCATATTAGCAAACACAAAATACCAATTAATTTTGATACAAAAATTGGCTAAAAGGGTGCTTGACATATTTTATAAATGATGATGATAAGTAACATTAAATTTATTTAAATTAAATTAAAGCCAAATATGTGAAATATTTTGTGAAATCAACAAATGTTGCCAAGACAAAAATGTTGCCAAGCGTGCGTTAAAAAGAGAGTAAGTCAGCAAGAGGATGCGGACAAACAGCCAGAGAGAATTTCCCTTTTGATGATTTTGTTATTGTTGTTGTGGTTTGCTGGCAAAAAGGTGTCATAGATGTGGCTGTTGTTGTTGTTGTTGTTGCTGCTGCCGCTGTCATTAACCAACTGACTTATTGACTTACTTATGAACCTGACCTCACTCATACATCAACCCATACATACATATACTTGCCCTCAAGTTAGGCAAGTAGTTAACTGCTGCTCCGCGTGTTAGTGGTGGTGAGGGCGGAAGGGCGGAAGGGGGGGAGTCGTACATCACGCGGACACCACGCAAAATGGCGCTTAAGATAGACTAAACCAATTGCGTTTTCATTGCTTATACTTCAGAGTTTCATTTTTTTTTGCTCTTCACTTTTTTTACTCGAGTTAAATAAAATGTTGCATACTTCATGGCGCTGTCGAGACGATAAGGCCAAAGTGTCTCCTCTGTAGGGTGTGTGTGTGTGTGTGTGTGAGTGCTACCAACGGTTTGTGGCTTTGTTTTGACTTTTATACTCAGTTTGTGTTTGTTGTTGCCACAAGCTGTACTTAAGTGTGTTTACATTTATGTGTGTGTGTGTGTGAGCGTGTGTGTGTGGTCCACACTTTAACCGGATTATTAATGCTTGTCTAGCTGCCTCAAATTAATCAAGTTGACCATTCATTCATTCAACTAGAGAGAGAGAAAGAGAGATGGAGAGACAGGCCATGAAAACTTAATTAGTCCTTAGTGCACAGGACCCACACACACACACACACACACACACATCAGAGTGAGAGAAAATGTTGCTTTTAATGCTGTTTAGTTTTATAGCTTCATTCCATTTAGATTTTGTAAGGGTTGTCATTTATTTACAAAAAGAAAAAAAAATTAAAATGTTACAATTTTTGTTCTACTTTTTTTCCTGATTGATTTGATTGATGGAGTTTGGGACCAAATAAATTTGTTTTGATTTATTACAAGATTTGTTTGTCCAGCTGATGATGATAATGATGATGCTGATGATGCATTCCCTTCCTTCTCTCTCTCTCTCTCACTCTTAGCTGTTTAATAGAGTTGTGCTTTCATGACTGGACAAAAATAAATTTATATATATGAATCTTTGTTTTTTGTTTTCAAACAAAACAAAAAAGCTGACATCATCGAAAGGGATTTAGCGGCAAGTTGACGCTAATGAACGGCATAAAGACCCGCAATTTGCACTGATCCGTGGTTTCAATTTTGCAAAATATTTTGTACCCTTTTACAGACTCTTAAAAATGCACCAAGAATAATTTCATGCTTTGCTGAAAATGAAATTAGTTGACTGAAATGACAGTATGCTATAGTTTAAAAGAAGTTGAGCTGAAAAATTTAAATAGGAGCTGCAAGCCCAGCTTATTTTTTTTCTAATGGTCAATGTTCAATTGTTTAAGTTCCAAACGTACGGGCGACCTTGTTCATTTAATTTGTTTAACCTAAAAAATTATTTTTTGAATTTTTGATCAGTCAAAATAAAGGCGAAAAAAGCCCGTTCATTTCAGACACTAGTCAATGCGAGCATAGATAGTTCTATTTCGATGCCATCGAAGGCTCTTGTTATGTCAACATCAAACAAAATCAACCAAAACACTATTAAATCAGGATAAGTTTCTTACTTTTAAAAATCATTTAATAAATAAAATTTTAAACCAAGCAAAAACAGTGGCTTTAATGGGTGACGATTTTATTACCAATTCCTCTTTCTTCAGAGAAATATAACTTTCAATAAGAAGTTGTCGCATAATATCTTCCATATAACTAACAAGTAAGAGCGCTGCTGTAGAGTGGCCCGTCTATGATTTTAGACGTCTATATACACTTTCATACACAGCCGACGCACAGTGATGCCATTTGAGTTTGTTCGTTTCAAAAATCATAACTTTTAAAACAAGAAAGATAATTCAATATTTTAAATGGTAAATGAATTGTTCAACGTATAAAACCCATATTTGAAAGGGGTGCTACGCATACTAGATTCTTACCTATGGGTAATCAAAGTAAAAATTTGTGGAATAAAACAAAAAACCAAAAAGGTTATTACCCAAAAAATTGAAAAAAAAAATAAATATAGTTTTACGATTTTTTTTTTATATTATTTAAGATTTTTCCAAAATAATTTTTGTTATTCATAAGGCAAAAGATTCATAATTTTTGAACAAAAACTAGAAGATTGGAACTCTTTTCGTGACTTCACATGCCGCAGAGATGAAAAAGTAAGTCGCAAATCAATCTAGAATCAGTCGAATAAATAGTTTGGACGATTCGTTGCCAAGATTTCGAGATATTCTACCTGAATGCGGAGAAAATTACCTAAAAATTGTGTGTTTTTTTTTTAAACTAAAAATAGGTCAACTTTGATGGGTTGTGTCTTCTAAAATACAAATCGCATTCTATTATTTGAAATCGTTGAACAATTTCGTATAAGATTGAGTAATTTAAAATTTTGTTTGCGCTCATAAAATTTTCGGATTTACTGTGAGTCGCTGGCAGCCCACTGCCTGTTGTATGGCTGAAAAGCAATTTAGTTGCCAAAGTCCTGTGTTTTTCAACCAATCTAATTTTAGAATAGATAGATATTAGGTCTAAGTTTTTATCAAATACTAATTTTTATGGGCAAGGAGTATAAACAGTCGCTGGGCAGGAGTCAGTTTTTGTATTTTCTTTAGTTGTAAATGAACCGTACCTTAAATTAAATTTCGAAAGAGTTTCGGCCATTTTGATTACATGTGGTTTGGTTTAAGGGGGTATTCTACCTTTGAACAGCGTTTTATGAGTGTTTTTTAAAAAATTTCTGGAAAGAAAACTATACGAGCATTTTCAAATGGTTTTTTTGTTTTGTGTTATTCTTTAATTATATAAAAAAATACAAAAAAAAAAGTTTGGAATTCGAGAGCTGTTCAAAAAGTTATCGGCCTGCCAATTAAGGTCTCAAAAAAAAGGTGTTGTGGTGGTAGCCATGATTCCGGGACTCCAGGTTATCGAAATTGAAAACGGTAAATGAGGTTATGATCAGAATTGATGTAATTCTAGCCCGTACCTCAATCATAATTTTTAATATTTTTTTGAAAAACTGGCGGCAATTTAAAAAAAAATTTCGATTTTGCAAGTTTTATTTTTGGAGTTTAGTGTAAAAAAAATAGTAAAAAAATGTTTTTCCTCATGATTGAGGTACGGGCCAGAATTACATAAATTCTGCGTCGATTGCAACTTGGCTGATCAAAATCGGTTCAGTAGAACTGGCACAATCATGGCTACCAGGTCAAAAAACGTGGTTTCGAGAAAAACGCGGTTAAAGGTTTGAGCAACGTTAAAAATACTCACGTTAGCAAGAATATTGCTCCGCTTAAATGGATATATCTGCTAAACTATTTCGAATATTTGAAAATGGTTTAAAGGGGATGAAAGGGGAATGTCCACGTTATAATAATAAGGCAAAATAAAAAAATTGAAAAAAAAATTTTCAAAGGTAGAAGACCCCCTTAAGGTGAGTTTCAAAGTAGAAGAAGATTTCGAAATTTCGGGTTAAAAACCGTTTTCCAAATGAATTGGGTACAAAAATATGTAAAATTTTTCTTTTTTTTTATCGTAGCATCACCAATCGTGGTATATATAAGTTTTATATGCTTACACACAATTCTGGAAAAATTGATAAAAATCGGATGACTATAGCATACAGCTGCCATATAAACGGTCGGTCCAAAAACTAGTTCTAGTGGGAAAAATTTTTTTCCATCGTAGCGTTACCAAACGGGTATATATAAGTTTTAATGTTACACAATGTATAAAATTTTTATAGCGTATAAACGGTCGGTCCAAAAAACTAGTTCTAGTGAGAACAACTTTTTATACACTTGAAAAGTGTATATTAATTTTGCCCAGAAGTTTGTAACGCATAGAAATATTCATTTCCGAAAACATAAACTATATATATTCTTGATCAGGACGACGAGCCGAGTTCAGTTCCGTCTGTCCGTCCGTCCATCTGTCTGTCCGTCTGTCTGTCCGTCTGTCCGTCTGTCTGTCGTCTGTCTGTCCGTCTGTCTGTCTTCTACGCAAACTTGTCCCTCAGTTTTAAAGCTATCGTCTGAAATTTTGACCGTCTGTCTGTCTGTTTTGCTGACGCAACTAATTGTCGGAACCGGCCCGATCGGATGACTTTATCGTAAAGCTGCCATAGGAACGATCGGTCGGAAAATAAATTTTGTACAAAAACTTTTTTTGTTTTTACGTAGCTTCACGCAATCTTAGTATATATTAGTGGAACATGTTTCCACATAATACTGAACAAATTTATCAAAATCGGATGACTATATCATATAGCTGCCATAGGAACGGTTGGTCAAAAAACTAGCTCTAGTAAGAAAAACTTTTTTGTTTTTCATCGTAGCGTCACCAATCGTGGTATATATTAGTTTTATATGTTTCCATACAATTCAGGAAAAATTGATCAAAATCGGATGACTATAGCATATAGCTGCCATTGAAACGGTCGGACAAAAAACAAATTCTAGTGAGGAAAACTTGTTTGTTTTCCATCGTATCGTCACCAATCTTGGTAGATATTTGTTTTATATGCTTTTAAAAATTTTTGAAAAAATTTATCAAAATCGGATGACTATAGCATATAGCTGCTATAGGACCGATCGGT
This sequence comes from Lordiphosa mommai, assembly GCA_018904225.1. Classification (NCBI taxonomy): domain Eukaryota; kingdom Metazoa; phylum Arthropoda; class Insecta; order Diptera; family Drosophilidae; genus Lordiphosa; species Lordiphosa mommai. The sequence goes on from JAEIFT010000188.1 coordinate 207,928, forward strand.
CGAAAAATGTGTTTTACTAAGAAAAGTTTTTTTTTATGGGATCAAATTTTTATTATCAATGATATAAAATTTTTTAATATCGGATATCTATATCCTATATATATTTTACAGGTTAAATTAGTTGGAGTTAAGTTTTTCAAGTGTATTAAAACTTCGGCACAGTCGCAGTTAGCTTTGCCTTCTCGTTTGTTTTCCATCGACGCATCACCAATCGTGGTATATATTAGTTTCATATACTTCCACACAATTCTGGAAAAATTTATCGAAATCGGATGACTATAGCATATAGCTGCCATATAAGCGATCGGTCCAAAATCTAGTTCTAATTTGGAAAACTTTTTTGTTTTCTATCTTAGCGTCACCAATCGTGGTATATATTAGTTTCATATATTCTGTAAAAATTTATCGAAATCGGATTACTATTGAATATAGCTGCCATAGGAACGATCGTTCTAAAACCAATTCTAGTGAGAAAAACTTTTTTGTTATCAATGGTAGCGCCTTTCAAAAACTGCAAGGGTATTTAAAACATCGGCATAGCCGATGTTAGCCTTCTATTTTTAAATTTTTAAAATCTTTAAACAGATCCGGTTAATATTTATATATATATATATATATATACCCATATTTGTAAGGACGCTTAAAAGCTACAGACACATAATCTTCTTCTACACTAAACTATCTGACTATACCAACTGATTCTGATTCCAAATTTAGAAAGATCTCATCAACGAAAAATTATTCGAAAGACGTGTACAGGGTTGCCCATATTCGACGGACCCATCTGGCAACGCCATAACTTTTGACAGAGATGTCAGATCGCTTAATGACATACCGCGTTTGAAGCGTCAGTCCAAGCAGATTTTTACCATGGAACAATACACGCCACGCGAGCGCTCTGAAATAGTTGAAATTTACATTCAACAGAACAAGTCAATTGTGAAAACAAAATTATCATGTCCGATGAAGCGCATTTCACATTGAATGGGACCGTAAATAAGCAAAATTGCCGTATTTACGCCACTGAAAATCCTCAGGAGATTCAAGAAGTGCCTCTTTATGACGAAAAAGTCACAGTTTGGTGCGGCGTTAGTGCGAAAACGGTCATTGGGCCGTTTTTCTTCCAAAATGAAAATGGCCATGCTGTTACCATCAACCAGGAGCGTTATCGAGACATGATGACCAATTTTGTTATGCCAATTATTCGTCGAAAGCGTATGAGGCAGTTCTGGTTTCAACAAGACGGCGCTCCACCGCACACAAGTCGCATAACAATCGATTTTCTGAAGAAATTGTTTCCGGGCCGTTTGATGTCGAAAAGTGGTGATTTGGACTGGCCACCGCGTTCGCCCGATTTGACGCCGCCTGACTTCTTCTTGTGGGGATATTTGAAGTCAAAGGTTTACGTTAACAAGCCAAGGACCGTAGAAGAGCTCAAGGACAACATTCGTGAAGAAATAGCCGCTATTCCGGCCGAAATGTTGGCGAAAACGATGGAAAATGCTGCAAAAAGGGCACAATACGCCATCAACGCCAGAGGCGGCCATTTGAGAGACATCATATTCAAAAATTGATGTAAACAAATCTACTTGGAACAAATTAAATGATTAAGATTGCCAACCGCCAAATTTTTATTTTTTTCTTTGATTTTTTTTAAAAAACATGGGTCCGTCGAATATGGGCAACCCTGTAGGTGTTTTCATATGGAAAATACTCAGAAAATCATTCCACGAAGAAAAAATGGCTCGTCGATAACATCAACTCGACCTATTAGAAGCTGCCGATGCTGCAGTTGTTAATGTAAGTTTAAGAAATGATTTTATGTATCTACATTGTTCGAAGCTGTATAAATTTAAAAAAATATATATATCTGAAAAGGATCGAGAAAAAATATATAAATAAATTCTAGATCGCCCATTAGGGACTAGTAGAGTAATTAAATGTAAATATAATACTAAGGTTTATTGAAGTAAGAAAATTAAAATAAATTGGCATAAATAACCAAAAACAAAAACAAAACAAAATAATTTATATCTTTGTGTAAGCTTCTTCTTAAACTTTAAACATGTTTTTTCTCAAAACTGTGTTTTTAAAACCGGGGCTCACTAGATCTCCAAAACGGCTGAAATTTTTACACAACCTTCTTAGATATATTCAAAGGGGATTTCTCGAAGGATTAAACAATCAGATAATTATATATATTTTTTCAAATTAATTGTCGCCATTTTATCAAACATTGAAATTTCGACTGAAAAATCATATTTTTTGAGCATATCGTATAACCGCAAGTCAAAAGCTTCAAAAAAATTGTAGCAAAAGAATTTCACGTTTCGTAATGCGAAATTCTCCAAAACTACAATATTAACTGATAGTTCTTTTAATATATACTTTTTTTTAATCATTGACCTTATGATCCTTATGACCATGTCTTATTCTCTCAGCATTCGTTGGCCAAAAGTGGCTTGAGTCTTGGCATTAAAATTCAACTTTTACGAGAATAATTCAGAGCAATTTACGCTTTCTTTCGGTTACGATGCTTTCTCATCTCTCACCAAACAGAGAGTTTTAAAACAATCACTAAAACACTGCATATACGACTGGCCAAAAAAAAAATTGTGCTGCAGCATGAAGTTGTTGTTGTCAATAACTATATGGATGGTCGAACGTCTGCTTCTTGGGCAGAGAAACGAGAGCTTAACACCCAAAATTAAGCTAATAAACCTAAAAGAAACACAACGACAACCACATGAGAATAAGATAAGTTCTTGATCAAATTACCGTATGTTTTTAGTTTCGAAATCAGATTCGGTTTTAGCACACAAAAATCATCAGAAATCTTAGCCAACTCTGCCGTGAACTGGAAAACTTTAAATTTCGCAGCCTTGTGTTATAAATGTTGTTGCTGCATCCTTTTGTTGGATTTTGGAGCCTATCACTGCTTTACAGAACAAACAAAGTGGCAAGTGTGGTTAAGTGTGTCAAGAGAGCTTGAAGTATTTAAGAAGTTACAATTGTTTTGGACGCCATGGTAAGTAAATGTGATCCTAAATTCTTTAAACTCATTAAAAATGGGAATATTTTGCACCAAAAAACTTTGATCAAGAAAATGTCAACTGTCTGGCATAAAACCGGTTGAGCTATCCTTGGCATCTTTAAAGCTGCCAGTCAAAGGGGAGGAAATGGCGGATAGGTATGGGTGTTGAGTAAGTTGCTTGTTTGCTTTTGATAATCCGCACACAGCTTAGAACGCGGCGCAATGCAAAAGAAAGAAAAAAAAGAACAAAAAAAAAAGACGACTGACACTCAGACTCTACGTCCCCCCCGCTGCCCCTCCCCTTTGGTTAGCGACAGGCGAGTAACTTTGTTTCACCTGCAAATATTTGCTTACAAGTAAAGGAAGCTTCACTTCCATTAGTTACAGGGCGTGGCACTTGCCGGCCCCGAGCCAGGCAAAATGAAATTTTGGCCAATTTTCTGCGCATTAGCCGAAGGAGAAGGGGACCAGGCAGGGGGGGCAATGCTGTCGCGTCAGCCGGAGCGTAACAATATTTGTTGTCACTTTTTATTTAATACACTTTTTGCTGATGGTTGAAAATGAAATCATTTTCAGGTGTAAAATGCTTCCAGTCACTTGCAGCTCTTGTTGTTTTTTTTTTTTTTGTATTTTTGGGGCGTGGTCAAGTGGCATTCAATAGATGGGAAGGAGACTGGCAAGTGATTGGCAACGCGCTAGGCTCGGAAGTTTGGTCGATTGCTGTTAAATTTATGCTCTGCTCCTGCACCTGCAGCCCATGATGCTGTGGCTGGGGGAGGGGGGGGAGGAGGAGACGGGGTGGCGCGACTAAAGTGAATTATGTGGCCATGCACAAAGTTCGAACAAAACACCAAAATAAATCGAAAAACTTTTTATTTGTATTAAATAATTTATTTTTGGATTTTCTTTTTCTCATTTTCAACGCCATTTTTTTTTTCCTTTTGCGTTGTGCCAATTTAATTTATATAGTATAAAGATTCAAAGTGAATGAAAAAGTTGAGTTGAAAATTTATTATGATGAGGGGCGAAATGTGTGTTTAAATGAGCTTCATATAAATGATTGGGGGAAATTCAATTGCACTCGTGATGTCCTTGACCTATGAATAGAAAGTCCAGTCGTGGGAATGCAGTTATCCAGCATAGAAACTTTATCACAAAATGCGGAAAAAGGCTAAAGAAAAATATATTTTTAATTCGTTATTTAATTGATATTTGAACTATTAAGAAGCATTTTAAATAGTGCTAAAGCGAATGGCAAGTGAAATCCTGACTTTAAAATAATGGCAAAATAAGAAGAGATTCGTTCGGGATAAAAACAGAAGTTTCTTAGGGGCCACCTATACAAAGGCAGAACTAAGCGAAGCCTGACATAATTTTAATGCCCAAAGAATTTTTAAATTATATCATGAATGGCATTTTGAAAATTTTTAAAATAAATAATAATCTGAGTCGTCACGGGCACAAAGTGTAGTGTTCCGTTGACTTGGTTGAAATGGAAATGAAATGAAAGAAACTGCAACAAGAAAGATCCTTGAAAAGCGCAGATAGGTTCTATAGATATTAAGAACATGACCTAAGACCGAGCTTCTTTGAAAAATCTCAAAAGTGGGCCAAGACAAAGTGCATTTTTAAAGCAAGATGCGATTTGATAATCTGTGGAATGTGCCAGGTGGATGCACCTAATGCAAAGTAATCGAATTTAAGGACCTAGATCAATTGTAAGGCAGATGTCCTATGACATTAAATAGGTAAGAAGATGATGGCTAAGCAAAATTTTGCAAAACTATTTGATAAGCACGTTATCAAATGGAAAAGTAATCATTACAGAGTTTGTTTAAATTATTCCGTCTTAAAATCGACACAAATCGTTAGGGAATTTGATCCATTTGGATCGGAAGCGCTTTGTAGAACACATGGGATCAAATATAAGATTATCCAATAGAAGATTCAATATAAATGTCGTATAGTAAAAAAAAAATGTTTAATTCTTTAAAATTGTTTGAGAATAACTGTTCATAAAGGAACATAATATAATATATTTCGTTAGTAAGGGCTTTTACCCCCTCCCCACTTTTAGGATGATTTAAGACTTTTTTTCTGAGTAAGGATATCCGTATTCATATTTTAGAAAAAATTTCACGGTGGGACAATCAGTTAATGCGCGAGACGAGTCGATTTTTTAAATTTTATGGTAATATCGGGCCGTTTTGAAAAATAATCACACAAACTGTATAAGTGCTGACATTCACAAATGCGGCCAGTGCTGCCCAGCGTAATTATATGATTTGCTTATAACACTACTATCGTTCATTTGATCCGGAAATTGTGTATGGTGGATCGATAAGTAATAATAATAAAAATATGTGACTAGAAAGTTCTAAAAATCTTATTCCGAAATTGTGTTAAATATAAGGGAAAGACAGACAGGCAGACAGACAGACGGGCAGAGGGACTATCGACTTGGCTGTTGATGCTGATCAAGAAGATATATATATAGTTTCTAGCAGGGACCGTAACAGTTGTAAGTTTTATCAAACAATTCGTTATTTACCAGTTAAATTTTGCGTTTTATAATAAATCTCGGAAAATAACAATTATTCTTTTATTTTTATTTTAAAACTCGGGAAATACCAATTATTTTGTGATTTTTATTTTATTACTCTGCTCATAACAATTATTTAATTTTTTTCTTTAATTTTCTTTATATGATAACTGTTATAGATGACTTATATTTATTAAAGGCTTCAATAAAAATTATTCAGAGACTTTTATTTTTGAAGGCATTGCATAAAAGTCATTTGCATATATTACATTGAAAGAGCCATTGAAGATCAAAATGTAAAAATATTCTTGATCAGGTCGACCAGGGAAATCGATAAAGCCCAATGTTTTGTAAGTAAGTTTATTGTACGGTTTCTGTGGAATTTTGTAGCTGAGTAGTGGTACCAAGTCAAGCGAGGTTGTCGGCCATCTCGATGGCATCTATGTTACAGTGTCAGGGGCTTTAAGAGCCGCTTGGCTATCTGAGAATATGAATACGTCAGTCTATCTGATTTATCTTCCCACAAGATCTAGAGGCATTAAGGGCATCCGTTGGGGTTGTACACAATGCACTGGTCATACACAATGCTACGGTTAACTTCGTGTATGGTCCTTAAAAAGGACAGAATCAATTTTAACTAATTTTTTTTGATCGAGAATATGTTTACGTTTTCGTCCTCAATGGTTTCTTCAATACGATATATGCAAATAACTTTTGTATTTTGACGTAAAAAATAAATGTAACTGAATAATTTTTATCGATGACTTTTTTATTAAAGAATATAGATACTTTATGTGGTCGAAAATGTGTATTTCTATGCGTAGCATACACACTTTGCAAGTGTATAAAAATTAAAAGTGATCAAACTAAACTCGATTAACGGTGAATTTTCTATTTTACTTTTATTGCCATTTCAATGTCTCGTTCTTGTAGTAATAGTAGTAGTAGTAGTAGTTTTCTCTTTATTTCAATTTGTTTCGTGTATAATTAGTTTTGAAAAAAAAATTTAAAAGATAAATTAATATAAAAGGTAAATTTGAAGATAAGCGAAATGGTGTAGGTTGCAAACCCGTTCTGAAAATATTTTTCTGGAAGCGATTTTGACAAGAATTTATATGTTTGTCTTGAGTTGGAGCTTGCCGCTTTCCGTTCGAATTCTTCGAAATTGCCTTGGTCTACTGCTTGAATTATGGCTTCTTGTTTTGAGTTCCAGGATCCTATTTGCGCGAAGCTAAATGTAATTCCGTGCAACGCTGCCAGGGACTCCCAAACTTTGAAAAATTGCGATTTCCTTTCCAGCAAGTACGTGGTGACTTTATATGGTAGACGGCTATGACTCATTTGCAACGTTTTGTTAATGTAGTCAAAATGTGACTGTAGCGTGTATGTATACATCTTTGGGAGTCCAGTTTCTATATGTAGTGCGTACGTAGGCGTATTTAGGGGCAGATGAAACATTTTCTTAATATAAAACCGCAGTAACTTTTCTACATCTTCATGCTCCATATATCCCCATATCGGAGACGCATAGCATAATATTGATCTGGCTGTGGCTAAGAAAACCTTAAATTTGACACTATGATCAACGTTGTGTTTTCCCAATAGTTGTTGCCATGTGGAGTTCACTGCCTTCTTCGCGTCTTACAGCCTATACTCAACATGTTCATATTTTGAGTAAGATGGACACCTAAGTACTTAAACTCCTTCACCGTCTCCAGAGGTTCTCCGTCTAGGTTCCAATTCTCGCTTGTCGGCACCCGTCCTCGCCCGTCTTTTATTACCATTATTTTAGTTTTCGAGGTATTTATTTCCAAGTGCCAGGTTTTGCAAAAACGTTGTAGTGCATCAATCATATTTTGAAGCATACTTGCGGACTCTGCCATTAGCACCATGTCATCGGCATACATCAACACCTTGATTTCGTCTGCTCCTATGTGTACTCCCCCCGGCAAAACTGATGAAATATCATCAATATAGAGCGCAAAAAGCAAAGGACCTAATAAACATCCTTGCCTAACTCCAAGATTACACTCGAACCAATCTGATACCTTATGCCCATCCCAGACCGCTGATTCATTACGGCTGTACAGACTTTGCAGTAAATTGATCATTTTGGATGACACGCCAATGCGAGTTAATTTCAGAAAAAGACTTCTCCTGTCAACAGTATCAAACACTGCCTTAAAGTCTACAAAGCAGGTATACATCTTTTGTTTACGACCAAGATAATCTTTCGCCACTGCCACTAGTGTAAAAACGCTATCAACAGTCGAATATCCTTTTCTGAAACCCGCTTGATACTCGCTGAGAATGTTATGCTCATCTACCCATCTGGTTAGCCGCTCTAGTAGTACTGCGCTGAATACCTTCATGATGGCATTTAAGAACGAGATCCCCCTATAATTCGATGCGCATGCTGGGTCGCCTTTTTTGAATATTGGGTATATTATGTTTCTCCTGAAACTGTCTGGGACGTTCTCATCATCAGCTATTTGGTTGAAAACCGCCGTTAAAGCTTCTATAAATTGACAGTTGGCGTGTTTTAAAAATTCGGCTGGGATTCTGTCTATTCCTGGTGCTTTCCCATCTTTACTGCGTTTTATAGCCTGCTCAATGTCGGATGTTGAAATTCATTGATCCATCTCGTGATTGAGTATAAGTGGAAAGGCAAAACTGTGCTGAATGTTTGGGTGTTCTCTAAAGAGGAGACCCTTAAAGTGCTCTGCCAGAAGTATCGCCTCTACTTTGATAGCTGGTGTATCATTTTTCCCATTTATTCGCCTTACAAAAGCCCAGAATGTTTTGCTATCTCTAATGTCGTTTAGGTCTTGCTCCAGTTGCTGGTAGTATTTGCGCTGCTTTTCTATGCATATTCGTTTAAAGCTTCCATTTGCTGCCTGGTACTCAATTCTTGCTTCGGGTGAGTTTTTTTTTTTTGAAGTTCTCAGCAGCCTCATTGCATTGTGGCGCGCATCATTACATTCCTTATCGAACCACGGTTGCTTTCCTGTCCTTTTTGTAGGATTTTGCATGCAGGCTGCGGCACTGTGGATGCATTCTGTCAGCTTTTCGATTCCGTTAAGTGTTAATTCTGTCTTCAGGCCTAGTTGCGTTTCAAGATTCGTGTTATATAGGGTAGAGAAGCTGTTTTTCCACCGTAGTTTGGGGAGCAATTTTGGTTCCATTGTCTGATGCTGTGCCTCTATATCGATGCTAATCTTTAAAGGCATGTGATCTGAGAAAACTTAATTTAAAACCTCGAAGTCACTGACGTATTGGTGCCAAGCTTCTCCTATTATGCAATAGTCCAATGTTGTCGCGGCGGTGCCCCTTACAAATGTGAAGTCTCTATCTTTGTCTCCGGCAGTGCGTCCATTGAGTATAACGAGGTCGTGGTCGTCACACATTTCGAGGAGCGTCTTTCCATTCATATCCGTTTTTGCATCTTTAGACACTTTGGGAATATTTTCATAGCGGGACAGTGGGTACTTTTCGGCATCCGAGTTCAGTCTTTCACCCCCTACTCGTGCGTTGAGATCGCCAATCACCATGATCTTTCCGGGATTTGTTTCTTGCAGGGTATCATATAGCTGATCATAGTCTGAATGCCAGTTATTGCAATTGAGGTATTGTGGAAGAATGTACAGAGCACCGTGTTTTAATTTTATTTCTATTGCTATTAAATTGCCGACTTCCGTAAAGTTGCATATTTTTGATTGCATCAGCTCTCTTTTTATGCCATAAAGAAGACCTCCGCTCGCCCTCCCCCTGCTTGCAGTGCGCTTTGCCAAAACCCAGGACAGTTTGTGGTTTGGGAAGTAGGGTTCGAAGTGTTCCATGTTTTGGTCGACAAACGTCTCGCATAGGAAGAAAATATCAAATTTGTTGATCAGGGCGAAAAACTGGCTAAATAATATCTTATTGTACAGGCCTGCTATATTATAAGCTAATATCCTAATAGTAAGTGTTGGAGTATGTGTACCTATTCTAATGCTGTGTTGGTCCCCTTCTTGGGTACCTGGAGTTTTATTTTTGGAGCATTTTAGTTTTTTGTGGCTTTAGCTTTGACTAGCAGTTCTGCGTACTTGATCGCGTCGATATCAACGGCTGTTCCATAAATTGCTCTGATGGACTCATCCGCTGGTTGGCCTCTGCAAACAAGGACCTTATTCTCGTTGAGGTAAAACCACTTGCCGCATATCTTGATAGAGTCGTTTTTAACAAATGTTTTTTCGTTGCTGTTTACGGTTATTAAGTTTTTTTTCAACTGCAGAAGAACTCGTTTTTTCTCTTGCTTGTCGAAACCAAGGTCTTTCTCCAGAAAGATTGATGTCCCCACAAGCTTTCTTCCATTTTTTAATGCAGCTTCTGCCATTTCTGGAGATTCCATCTCCACTACCAAGCCAACTAGGTTCTTCCTTTCAAAAATTAGTCGAGTAGCTCGTACCTTCGCGTTTTGAAGCTGCATCCTGTTTCGGAACAGTTCTTGCACTGCTTCCTTGTTGGCTTTGTCTTTTGTTAAACCTTTAACAATCAGATTTTTGTTACGACTTTGATCAGACAATCGCATTAATTCTCTTCTGTCTATATCTCTGTCCTTGCGCAGCTGATCTACTTCCTGCTTAAGCAAATCGTTTTCAGCTTGTAGGGTTTCAATTTTCGTTGAGACTACGCTTATGTGGTCTTTTAATCCGTCGATATCGTCTTTTGTTGCCAGACTGTCCATCTTAATAGAAAAATCTTTTCCCATTTGAGTTATTGCTCGCATAATGTCACCCAAGGCCATCGGTTCGGGCGAGAGCTCGGTATGCTTGCGCTTTTGCATCTGAATATCGATACTGGTGGGTGTGCTGGCCATCTATATATTGTTTGTTTGTTTGTGTTAATAATTTTGACTAGTTGGCCGTTAACAGTTGCGAATTTGAATTTTGCAACGGACACTATGAAATGTAGATGGCGCCACAGTCAAAAATTCTCCCACGCTGGCTCCACTTGTATGCAGCCCTTGGTATGCTTGAGACGGGGTGGTATGATCAACAGCTGATCGAGTGCTGTGTGAATTTGTGGCTTTGAGTTTTTTCTCCGTTTTGGGCGCAACTTTCCGCTTTCTTTGGCCTGGCAATTGAGTGACTTTTTGTTGTTTTTGTTTCTAAGTGTCTAAATTGTTACCTTGGCAAAGCTGTTTTTGTTACTCCCAGTGTTTTTTTCAACTTCTTGGTGCCTCCTTCAGTGATGTGTGTTGTGTGTGTATATGATGTGCCAAAATTTATTTGTTATTGTCCACGCCAGCACCCACTTTTGAATTTTTCTCAGGACCAGCTTAACAACACGTCTGCCTCGAATCACTTTCTCTTTCTTTCTCATCGTTCTTGTACCTAAATCATTATTAGTTATCAGTACTTCGTGATAGTTTAATGCAAGTGTGTGCAAAATTCCAATCCAAAGCAAATTTAGTGTTCTCAACTTAAAAAAAGTAAGAAAGTCGGTCAAGCCCGACTGTAATATACTCTGTACCCGTTTGTATATAACTAAAAACTTAAAAGTGTGGGGTCACAAAAACTGTGCAAGTGCTGCCCATCACGATTACGGGCAGTGCTGCCCAGCGTAATTATTTGATTTGCTTATAATTCGAATATCGTTCATCTGATCTGGAAACAATGTATGGTGGATCGATAAGTAATGATGAGTAGAATATATGTCTAGAAGGTTCGAACAACCTAACTCCAAAATTGCGGGATATTTGAGGTGTTTTTCAAATTGCGGGGGTGGCAACTCTACTATCGTTCATCTGATCGGAAAACGATGTATAGGGGCTCGATAAGTAATTAAAAGTAGAATATATGTCTAAAAGGTTCGACCAACATAACTTCAAAATTGTGGGGGAGGCAGGGGGCGTGGGAAAAATCAAAACTAAACTTGATCTGCCTGAAGGTATAAGAAATATATGTTCCATACACCTCAAACCTCTATCTCTTACCATCTCTGAGATCTCTTCGTTTATACGGACAGACAGACAGACGGACAGACGGACATGGCTATATCGACTCGGCTGTTGATGCTGATCAAGAATATATATACTTTATAGGGTCGGAGATGCTTCCTTCTGGCTGTTACATACATTTGCACAAACCCAATATACTCTGTGTACCTTCGGTACAGAGTATAAAAAAAAGTTGGAGTGTATAAAAATCATAATACACAATTAATTCGGATTTTTAAAGTGTGTCGCGTTCGCTTATATAAGTGCAAAATTTTCCATTATCAAATATTATTTATTGTCTTAAGATACGTAAATATTTATGTATTATATGGGTAAATCATGTGCCGAAAGTAGAATTCATCAATTTGCTACTTGGATAAGATTAAAATAGGTCGCGCAAAAGACTTTGGCTATTTGGAGCTGTAATTTATCTTCATCCGAATTTCCAGATAGTTTTTATAACTGGCAAGTTCAAAAATTTTTTTGATACTAATTAAGCTTTGTAGAATTATGTGTAAGCTTCATATAAAATTAATAAGCATAAAATAAACTAGTTTAAAGCAGTGGAAAAAAAAACAAAATATTTCTCGCTTAACCATTTTTCAGACCGATCGGTTCTTTGACAGCTATATGATATAGTCCTAAGATTTTGATTAGGCTGATGGAGTCAGAGATGCTTTCTTCTTACGTTTCATTGAAATAATTCATAAAACAAAGGCAAAATAATTTTTAGGCTCATAAAAAAAAACTAGTTAAAATATTTGATTTATAATTCAGCAACAGATTAATGCATATAGCATAATATTTGAAGCCGACAATGCCGATAAAACGATCCTTTCCACAATCATCTTCCAAAATTAACGTAAACTTCAACTTGCTCTGCGTATGGTATACACCTACTTACATAAGATTGACGCGTCTATACCGACTGGACTGTTGATGCTGATCAAAAATATATATTTACTTTATAGGGTCGGAAATGTTTTCTTCTGACCATTACATATCTATATTTGCACAACTTCATCATACCCTTTTTATGTTTGCATAAACTCCACGCCCGTTGAACAGTACTTCCAATAGCAAAAATTGTTATTCTGATTTTAAATACAATTTCAGACCCTTTAAAACGCAAACAATATATAAAAATTTGTAACAAATCGCTTGTTGTTTGTTCAATCTTCTGGCTAACTAATTTCCCCTCAACCAGTTGCATTTGATTTTGTTTACTTAATTGGAAAAAATGTTTTTGCTTTTTGCTTGAATGTGAAATGAATGGAATGGATGGGGAATGCAATTGGATGCGAATGTCGATGGTGATTAGCAGAAAAACAAGTGCAAACAAATTTCGAGTTTATTGCGAATTAGAATAAAAAGAGAGAACACCCCGCTCTCCAGCCTTCGCCCACTAAAAACGAAATCAAATTGCAGCAGCCCAGTTGCACCAAGGATTTTGGGTCTCAAAACAAGGGCGCATGCCGGAGGGGGGAGTTGGTTTACAAAATAGAAGAAATTAATTCTATTTTTTTTTTTTACCGATTTTACCGAAAAGCCTTCAGTGATTGATGCGGTGAATGTGGAACAGGTAGCTTAAAACCTCAACACATCTCACATGGTTTGGAAGCTGCGCCCCACTGCGTACGTCCTTGTCTCAAAATCAGGCATATTAATTATGACCTACCACCCCCAACCACCAATGCCATCCCTTAACCCCGCCCTCCCTCTGTTAGTATGAGGTCATGTTGTAAAATTGAAATTGGATTGGAAATATTTGCACGAAATTCCAATTCTCATTTTCAATTGACGCGCTCTCGCGCGCGGCCCGATGGATTGGAGATTGTTTCGTCACGGGGGCAACTCCCTGCCGCCTTCCCAATCCTTTTTCCCCCATTTTTGGCTGGTTGCAAATTTTCACTGCTGTTTTCCTGCTCCACTCAATTACAGGCCTTTTGTGTTCATTCGATTGTTGGAGCCGTGTGCACGCCGTAACCCGTAACCGTAACCGAAACCATTCCCGTAACCGAATCATCCGCCAGGTTCGTTGTGTGTCTGTTTGTTATATGTTTGGTTTGGCTTGTTTGGCGTGGAGGGGCAGTTCAAGTGAAAAGAAGTGCCAACAATAACAGTGGCCACGGCGGAATGCGTTGATGATGGAACCAAAACCGAACCGAGCCGAACCAAAAGCCCAGCTGAGATTCAATGTCTGCCGAGGAGTCAGTCCCTTTGAATGTGGCCCAAGCAGATTTATGATGCTGCAGATTGTTAGGCAGAGCTATCCAACACAGATTTGCATAATTCCAATTGGAAAGTCGAGGAAATGAATGGATGGATGGAGGAGAGCATGGGGTATAATTCATGAATACCTCCGCTCTTGAGTAAATAATGAGAGTCAAGTTTTGATGATGCTGTTGACTGCAATGAATTAGAAAACTTCATTCTTGATTGACTTGGTTAGCCTATTAGATTGAGAACATTTGAAACAAAGTTTTGTAAAAAATAAAAATCTCGAAAATATTCCAGTTGGTACGTATGTGTGTGGAAAAGAACTTTATTTCACGCCATACCCAATCGTTTTAGTATCAAATCAGAGAAGCATCAGTTGAAAAGGCTGATAATATTATAAATAAGTAACTATTCATTACCGATTTACAGGTTACCTATGAAATGATAATAGCTTAAATAAATTCATTCATTCCTTCTCCTGTTTTCTGGCAGACTCACCTTAACCCAAATCAACTCAAGAAGTCCCAAAGTTTTGTTCTCTATAGATACGAAAAATTTCTGTAGGAATTGGTATTGGAGAGACCAGATTTATTAAAGGATCAAAACGCGGTCACACTTATTGGTCGTCTTTTCTCTCTCTCTCTCTCTTTGTATGAGTCGGGCCAAGGTGTACCCAGATCAGCGTTTGTCAAGAAGAGCGAGGCGAACAAGTGAGAGTGTATTGGCGGGCAAATATAATGCGACTTAAAGCGGCTCTGACCTACTTCATCGAACGCTTGCTAGTGACTGATTGGCTTTGCTGATTCGTTTGATCTCTTGGAGCGTTTGGCTCATGTCTGTGAGAATTACCGAATGTTTTCGTCAGTCAGGCGCTAGGGGGGACAAACTGTGACCTAGATACACCATATTTGTGAAACTTAAGTATAAATAAGTTGAATTACCAATTATCTCATTTAAACAACCTTGTCTTCGATCAGTCATCTTAAAGGAGGACACAACATTTGTTTAAGCAAAGCTTGCCGCCGCTAAGCTTTATCACTCATAATGCCAAAAGCATGAATGAGTTTGATCAATTACAATGTAATAGATTTTTTTTTTTTCAAAAATAAAAAGACATGACCCTGGGCAAAATTAATATACACTTTTCAAGTGTATAAAAAAGGTCGTAATTATATTAAGTTTTTGCACCATAACTCTTGAAAGGGCATTGATATCGAAAATCTGTAAATGTAGTAAATTAGTGGACATTTAGATTTCACTAGAATCAGATAATTTTTTTTTTTTGCAATTTACAAAAAATTGTAACTTGATGAAAAGCTAAAAAAAAATTGTATATGAAGCCATTGTGATAACTCAAAAAATAATTGATGCAGTTCGGTTCCTAGGGCCCAAAATGGGGGAATCCGTTAAAGTTGGTCTATTGTCTTTTATTTTGACTTGCACAGTGTGATTAGTCCTACGAGCAGCTGTTGGCTCGTGTTGATCGTTTTAAGTCAATGTGTAAAAGAGCATGGTGGAATTATGTACCAAGTGTGCGTTGACTGAAGTCCGTAAACTCAGAGTGTTTTCTGAACACGCAAGAGTGAGACAGATAACGTTTGCTTAAATACCACACTGACAATATCAATTCAATGAAATAAAAGCTTTTGAATTACCGCCACACCATGATAATTCCATCATGCTAAAGAGCATTTCCGTGTGTGTTGTGGAATTGCTAAAGCGACGGACACGGAGAAGCCTAATAAATGATCGATGCATGATTTTGCACCATCGCACACGCTTGTTCCTTATACAATGCTACTTCTATTTTTCTGTACTGTGGTTGAGTTGGAATGAATTACGCTCATTTGAAGCACAACATTTGTAAGGCTGAAATGACCCATTCAGTTTTTAGAAACAATTTTAGTCACAATTGGTCGTCTATGGAGAAATGTAGTTGATATTTATAAGCAAGACAGAGTATGCCTTTGATGAAACGGAGATACCACAAACCAGCAATATTTGTCTTTTAAAGAAAAATTAAAGTGTCATTTTAGCCTAATAAACATTTTTAAGCTAATTTTGATTTTATTTTAAGTTAACGGCTACTTTATTTTTCTCTGTGTACGAGTATCTTTTTGATATTAGTTCGAAATTTTCGAACATGTCTATTTCATGTATTTCGGATTTTTGGTGATATGAAAATGTAAAAAATTTTGTATTAGGCTTACACTATTTAAAAATCAAACTAATTTAAAAAAAAAAATTGGTGTATTTTAATTTTATAATTGCTTTACCATTTGTTGACGACTATTTCAAATTCTTTTGAAATCATAAAAGAACCCGCTTACTGGGACTTGATACTGAGATTTATTGTCAATGCAGAAACACGAATTTTATCTAAACAATTACTTTGGAGACAAGTCTTCCTAATCAACAGTAAAAACTTCAGATTCGGTTCCAGTTATTTAATTCAGGCTATTGATCAAGCTGTCGGATTCGGCTAGTTCCGATTTATGTTTTTTGTTGTTATACCCTTGCAGAGGGTATATTGAATTTGTGCGTAAGAAAAACTTTTTTCTTTTCCATTGAAGCATCACCAATCGTGGTATATATTAGTTTTTTAAGCTTCCACATAATTATGGAAAAAGTTATTAAAATCGGATGACTATATCATATAGCTGCCATAGAAACGATCGCTTCCAAAACTAGTTCTAATGTGAAAAACTTTTTTGTTCTTTATTGTAGCGTCTAAAAACTTGGTAATTATTTATTGTGTATGCTTCTACACATTTTTGAAAAGTTTGATCTATATCAGAAGGATATAGCATATAGCTGCCATAGGTCCATCGGCCCATAATCAATATCTAATGAGAAAAAAATGTTTATTTGTAATGGAAGCGTCTTTATACTTGGTAATCGTGAATATTAGCAGCTTCATTTCGATTTGGCCGAGTTTGTTCAAAATCGGATTTATATATCGTATAGCTCCAATACAACAATCATTTTTTGTAATTTTTTCCATTTTGTTTTATTATTATTGGACTTGTTATATAAATAGTGACCCTCGTAGTAGTAAAATTGACAAGATTATGCATGTTCATTGTCTAATTGTCAGGGTCAACTTTTCCCCTCTCTCTCTCTCCCTCTCTCCCTCTTTTCATATTATAATTTTGTAGCCACAGACAAAGGGACAACATGGCTGGAAAATTGAATAAGTGTTAATTGAAAATGTTCCAGAGATACACAACTATGACATGAGCAGAAGAAGCTGTAGAGGAGCAACAGACCAAGAGCCGATTCACATTTTGCATACACGTGACCAGCCATGTTGAGTTGGACTGTTGGGCTGTTCGCTGTTCGCTATTCGCATTTTTGGCCGCCTTTAAGCGATTTTCTCTGGTTTTTTGTTCGAGTGCGCTCATCCGGCCAACAGTTTTGCTCCTGCTCCGGCTCCGGCTACTGCCTGTTGTTTTTGGCATAAACAAAAACTATGAAATTTTCTTTGTCAGTCAAAATCGTTAAATTCTCTGACAATTCTCATTTATCATCGGCCAACCCAGCCCCCATTTCCATTCCCATTCCCCCTCTCACTCGGCGTCGTCGCAACTTTCATAACTTTGAATCAGCCAAGCATGCACAGGCATTCATTCAGTCATTCAGTCAGTCATTCAAGCATCTGCCACCTGCTGCAGCCACCAAGGAGGAGCAGGATGGATCTGTGATAGATATTTGCATACATTTCTCAACTTTTATTCGCATAGATCTTTTATGCAACGCCCGCAAAGTTCTCACTTCCGTTTACTATTCCCGTTTTTTTTTTTTCAGGGAGAAACTTTCGCTTCTGCTGCCTGTTTGTGATAAAGATGCCCAGCTTTTGTGGTGAATTTAATTAAATTTGTAAAAAAAAAAATTTACATATTTATTGGTTTAAATGCCCAAAAATTGTGTGCGTGTGTGTGTGTGTGTGAGCTGCGCTGCCAGCCGAATGAATATTCATAAAACTCTCTGGCACAAATAGTTTTTGTTGGCCAAAGAGAAAACTCTTGATGAACACTCAAATGTCATCATTCCGCAAAGCCAAACGAAAACTTGTCGTCGCCTTCTTTTTTTTAATTCTCCACGAAATTTTCAAATTTAATTCGAGAATTTCCCTTTTCCACACTAATTGAATTTCTGTTTGTTATGATTCATTCTGGCTCATTGATTGCTCCATGCCCAAACCAAAACCAACCCATCACACACCGCTTATTCCAGCGAAAAACAATGTTTATTGAGACTTATCTGAATTCACATTCGTATTTAGTGGTATTCAGCATACACGTAACAGTTGGCTAAAATCCAATATACAATAATACCAGGCAGCAGCGAAACAGCAAGATAAAATCCCATAAACTGAATTGAAAGCAACAACAACAAAAATCCCTATTCGAATTCAAGTTCTACTGACATTTCAACTAAATTAAAGTTTAAAAAAATAAAAAGCGAAAGTTTGTTGTGTATTAACCAGTTAAGCTGGAGCTACTTAAGCGAAACAGTTGAGCACCTGACGTCATTTTGAAACCTTTGAAGGCAAATAAGAATTTCAAAATCTAGTGGCACACTTTTGGGGGCTACTCAGCCGTTGATTTGTAACATGTTTGCTGAACCAGAAGCCGCCGAAATAAATGAAAAATTAATATCAATAAATTAGTAAAGGTTCCAAAAGAAAGGATTACAAATTTGAGATACCAAAATGTTAAAATATTAAAACAAAATATTAAAAATACTAAAAAATTGAAGGTAATTTATAAAAGAAATTTTTTTAAAAAAGAAAATAAGAAAATTGCACTAAAATTTAGGGAAATTTTTTTAAAATTAAGGGAAATTTTCTAAAATAAAAACTTTAGGGAATTTTTTTAATTTTGGGAAATTTTCTAAAATTTCAAATTTTGGGAAATTTTCTAAAATTTAGAAAATAAATTTTCTGAGTGTGCCTAATGGGCAACACTAGGAAACTTAACAACCCCTTCCCACTCGCTAACGACACTAATTCTAGCATTTCAATAGTTACGGCGGAAGGCAGGGGCTAGTACCTGTGGCTATGGTAAGATAGCAGTGTTTTGGCAGAATACGTAGGTTGCTATTTAAGTTTCTGGCCTGGGTCTAACCATTTAAGGACCCATTGGCCTTTTCCCAAAAAAGTTTGGACTTTTATCGATAAAAGCTCCATACAACTCTTTCATGTGTGACCACGTTTGATATCGATTAACGATTAATCTAAAACTTACCTCGGCAGAAAAATGGAATTAACTCGAGAAAATTTTCGTACAATCATTTTTCACAACTTTCGACGTGGATTATCACGACAAGAATGCAACGATGAACTTAAATCTTTGTATGGCGATGAAGCACCATCCTATAGAACTGTGAAAATTTGGTTTAATGAATTCAATCGCGGGCGACGCTTGCTCGAATAGGTCGTGAAGGTCGTCCAAAAACAGTCGTTCCAGAAAACATTGATGCCGTGCGTGAACTGATAATGCAAGATCGTCATGTGACATACCGTGAGATAGAGGCATTCTTGGGCATTTCTTCCACCAGCATACATTCGATATTGCATGAACACCTGGGCGTAAAAAAGATTTGTTCTCGTTGGAAAAAAAGGCTCGTGTGGATTGGTGCAAAGAAATTTTGAAAAAATTTAATCGCGGTGTTTCAAAAGACGTTTATAAGATCGTCACAGGTGACGAATCTTGGATCTATGCTTATGAGCCCGAAACAAAACAGCAATCGACCGTGTGGGTGTTCGAAGACGAGCCAAATCCAACGAAAGTCGTTCGTGGAAGACGCACTTTGAAGCAAATGGTCGCCTGTTTCTTCGGTAAAACTGGTCATGTGACGACTGTTCCGCTTGAGCAACGTAGGACGGTCAATTCTGAGTGGTACACCACAATTTGTTTGCCTGAAGTCTTCGGAGAAATTCGAAAAACGAACAAGAGAAGACAGATCATTGTGCACCATGACAATGCGAGCTCTTACACCAGCGCCTTTTTGACCGCCCAAAACGTCGAATTGATGGGACATCCGCCGTACAGCCCTGACTTGACACCCAATGACTTCTTTTTATTCCCGCACATCAAGGGAAAAATGCGTGGTCAACGATTTTTGTCGAAAGAAGATGCTGTTGAAGAGTTCAAAAACCATGTTTTGGAGGTGTCTCAATCGGAGTGGAAAAAGTGCTTCGACAATTGGTTTGAGCGCATGCAAAAGTGTATAAATCCTTTTGGAGAATACTTTGAAAAACAATAAAACCATTTTTGATCATAAATATTCGCGTTTTCATTATTAGGCCAGAAATATATATAGCAACCTACGTAAATGGAGGAACACAAAAAGTCTTTACAATCGGACATATCAATGTTAGCTGTCAATTGTAAAATACAGAATTTATCAATTGCAGGTATGCCAACAGCGACGCACGTAACAGCTGTTCGGCATAAGGAAATGACAAATAAATGTTTTTTTTTGGGGCATTTTGAGGCTAAGGTTGGTCATAGAGCAATTTTCTTTACATATTCTTAAGGGTACATTTCATTCATATTTTGTTGTTGCAAATTTAAAAATTGACTCCTGCCCCATAAACGATTTCTAATTAATATAACAGAATATTTCCTGCTTAACTTTTCAACTCAATGTTGACTTAACATTTCTGGGTTGTTCATTCAATCACTACACCTTCTTAACCTTCGCGCAATGATTCATCAAAATTTATTTAATTGTTCTTGATTTTACTTTGCCTTTTTGGTATGCAACTGTTGACAGTTCTATGTGTAATACTGACTTGCTTTAATGTACAACTGAGTACTCGTATCTAACTGTAATCACTAATTAACATGTCATTGTTATGCCAAGTTTGTATTAGTAGTAAATGTGTCTCCACCTTTGCGCATAGGTAATCAACCAGAACTGGCTTGAAACAATCAAAAGCCAAGAAGACGAAAATCAAATTGAGATTTTTGGTTTTGATAAGCAAATTGGCTGACAACCCGGCAGACAAACGAACCGACCCCATGCATATGGATGGCACCACCAAACATAATGCTGAGGCCAATATGCATAATTTGACAAACAAATAGTTAAGTTTATTTTGTTGTTATAAGCTTGCCTATAAACGACTCATTGAAAATGCGCACGCATGCGCAGCGAGATAGAGATTCAGAAAAAAATATTTAAAAAAAAACTATAAACCGGCTGCGACTTGGGAGCCGGCTGTGGCTTGGGGATTGCCGGAGAGGAGAGCCCCCAACCAGTTGAAATGAAAGTGAATTGAGTTTATGTGAGAGCCGACTCAAAGCTCTGATCGGTGCTGTTCAGTTGGCTTCTTTTTATCAAATCAAAAAAGCTAAAATCGCCAAAGATCTTCACTTCGAGTCCAAAAAGTTAGATTCGATCCCCTCTTTTTTAATCCGCAAAGAATTTTAATTTTATTTTCATAACAATCAATATTCGAACTAATTTAAATCACAAAGCAGAATCTGTTCAAGTTTGTTCGAGATTAATTTGATCCAACAAAAGATACATCTAAGTTTTTCCAGGTTATTCCATTTATTCCGAAGAACAACAAGCTCTACTGTAAACCAAATTTTGTTAAACTTTAATCATAGGGTAGGCGGTTGTTAACGTGGACTTACATACTCATTGTATTGGGAATGGATTTTCTTCACAAAGCCTGATGTACTTTCCCCACATTCCATAGAATATCGCTAAACACTTCAAGAGACCCTGGCTTATCTGAAATACAAAGAATTATACTAATGTTTGTACTGAGCTTGAATGCAATGGCATCGCATGGCACTACTCCATCGCACACGCTTATTTCTATACGTCTAAGATCTGTCTGTTCGGCGATTGAGTTAGGTTGATTTGTGCTCATTTCAAGTACTTTTTGAACATTTAAGTTCCAAATGGTGAAAATTATTTATAACCGCGCCAAAAATGCAGCAGGCGAGCGAATAGGCTTTGGAACAAAAAAAACCGAGTGAACGAACTCGGTCTGTAGCCTATTCCTTAATTATATATAAATGATTTCAAAGAGGAATTGAAGTAAGGACATATGTAATTAACACATAACATGAGTTCGAATGGCTTAGGCCAAGCAAAAGCCTTGAATTGAGTGTGATAGCCTCTAAGATGAGCTGGAATAAAACGATTAAATTTATTTTGAAGTTTTTTTTCAGTGTTGTATAAAGTACAAATTATCTTTGTTACGCAGCCATCATTATAGCCGCCATAAAAGCCCACAAATAAATAAATAATTAATAAATAAAAGTCGATTTAAATTCAATAAAATGACAAAAAAAAATTTATTTGAGTTTTTCGTTGAATTTCCAAAAAATTAAAAATAAATATTCAATTTATTTTCCCCGTAGAGGAAGCTTGGTCCATATGCCCGATTTTTAAATAGATTGGCAAATAAATATAAGTTGGCCCTGAACCCACTCCAGCATTTTTTTAATACAAAAATCGAGTTCCAGATAAATAAATTGTATATTGTTTGGGAGGGAGAGAGTAGTTTTTTTATTCAACGTTGCTCATCTTTAAACCAGTGTTTGTCAACAACAGCCCAGAGGCCAAAAGGTAAGAGTGTATTGGTGTGCTCTGCACTGCGGCTCTGACCTACTTCATAAATCGCTGGCCAGCGGTTAAAAATTGTTTGCTCTCTTAGCATAAGCCTCGGCATGCGTTCGGCTCGTGTAGGTGAGAGTAGCCGAATGTGTTCAGCCCCAGGTGCTGTGGATGACAAACACTGCATTACACATTATTTCCGCATGGAAAAATAAAGCCTACACTGCAAATTTTAATTCGATATCTATTAAAAAACGGCATCAATTGATTTAAATCCCTCTAGATTGTCAAAATCTTACACTGTGTCGTATTTTTGTTTTACCATTTACCAGGTCCGTTGAACATAGAATACACAATTTCATATAAATTGGCTTAAAAATACGATTTTGCTTCAGGGATGCAAACCGGCTTATAATCCGAACCACGAACCGAACCGGTGTTCTTTCGAAAATGCTGAACCCAACCGAAAAGCGCCTATGAGTTTAATGATGTAAAGCAGGAGTGCCCACTGAAAGCATGTGGAAGAGCTGACACCAATAAATATGAAGAATCCCTTTTTTTAACGAAATCCCTAATTGTCAAAAACAAAAACAGCTACAGCCATAGGGGAAAAAGAGAAGAAACTCAAGTTATGTCGATGTTTTTGCTAATAAACTTTCGCGTATGACGTGAACTCTGAATGACTTTGTATGCTAGCGACTATAGCGGTGAGCTTACCAACAACAAAAGAACCCTGCGAATATAGGCGTTGGGTATCTCTGATGTAAAAATATTGATATTGTACAAGTGAATTTATAATTCTTTTATTACAAACCTTTTAACGTCTCCATTTTCTGTTCATAGAGAGATTAGAACGCGTTCTTCTTGAAAGGCTTACTTTTGCTAGACCATCCAACATTTTGATTTCGCAAATACCATTGTAGCTGGAAATTCAATTACCACGCACCGTTTTCGAAATGCTATGGTTTATATTCAATTTCGCTCGTCAAGAAAATGTTTTGAACTAAAGGTCGGGGCGTTTACACCTGTCTTCATATAATACGAACATTTATGATAAGCTTACCAAGGCAATTATGAATTTTATGGGCGATACCTCAACTCTGTCTATTATAATTAATATATTAATTATATTCAGAATCGAAGTTATATAAACGCTTTCTGAGAAATCCATTTAAATTTTTAAAAAATGTTAAATGTCGTAAGATTCAATTTAGAAGTTCGGAAATTTGAAAATGGAAATGGTCGTGCCGTGAACCACTGAAACGAACCAAAACTGCGGTACAGATTGCTACAAAAACTATATTATGAACCGAACCGGAGGTTTAAAATCTCTGTGAACCACGGAACCGAACCATTCCTTATTTCCAAACGGCTTGCATCCCTGGTTTTCCTTGAACTACCACTCCACATCCATACCCTTCTCCATTGTCCGACCTTGGGTGGGGATTTAAGAACTTACAACCCGAATTTAATACAGTTCGGATCAAAAATAACAATTGGTCTCTGACTCATATATTCCAACCTTGGGATTTTTTTTTATTATTAATTTATTTGGATAAAAAAGATTTAAAATGGAACTTAACCTAAATTCGGGAAAAAATAACGATTTAACTGAACCCCCCAATACTTTCCAACCTTGCGGGCGGAATTTCCCAAATTATACCATTTCTTTACTTTTAGTGTTACAAACCGAACTTTATTAGATTGGCTCAAAAACAACATTTTTTCTAGAAACCACTCCACCAACTTTGGGTTACATTTTCTAATATCAGGAAATCACATGTCTAAGTCATTCGAATGAAAAATAAATATTTTCGCAATTCAATTTCCTTGTAGGCGAATTTTCTGAAATCGGGAAATACGCGTTCAATTATTTCAATTCATATACAAAGTTTTCATTGTCCACAATTTTACCCCAGAGAGAAACAACTTTCCATGATATGATGAGTAACATATTTTGTTTGATTTTATTTAGTTTTGTATCAATTTGACATAAGTTGCTTGTAATATTTTATATTTTAATATGTCGCTATATTTTTTAGCTTCAATTTGATACATGATAAAATATCATAGTAATCAGCCTAGAGTGTGACCTTCATTTGATAAACAATATTTCGTTCCACTGTAACTAAGACCGCATTTACACGATGAAGCAAACTTCATGAAGTTTCTTTAAAAGCTCCTTAACGCCAATAACAAGCTCTCGCTTAAAAATAAGGTTCTAATATACAAAGTAATCTTTGCACCAATCTGGCGGTATGGCGTGCAGGTGTACGGAATCGCTGCAAAGTCTCATCTAAACCGAATACGCACATTCCAGGCCAAGATGCTGAGGAGTATTTCAGCAGCCGAGTGGTATATCCGCACACGTGACCTTGAGCGGGATTTCAAAGTCTCCATGGTAGGGGATATTATAAACACACAAGCAGCTCGGTACTTGGATAAGGTCGCGTGCCACCCAAACAATCTGGCAAGGGCGTTGCTAAGAAGGAGGAGGATCAACGGGATTCGAGCCAGGAGAAGACTGCTTCGCTTACACCACACTGACTTAGCCAGTCGCAGGATTTGATCACCACCCACGTAGTAAACAACAACAAAATAACATAAAAAACACTTAAACTTAGTTAAATAAGCTATTTGTTAAAAACCCTACAAGTAGCAACACACATTATTTTCTTACCATAACCATAACACTAAATTAATTCAATTTTACACTTTACTACATTATAAGTTACTTAGAAGTAACAGTAAAATGTAAAAAATTTTGTATTAGGGTTACACTATTTAAAAATCAAACTAATAAAAAAGACTAGTCCTCAAAAAAAAAAAAAAAAAAGCTTTTGTTTGATGGAAAGAGGTGTGGTGGGGTAGTTTTCCCCACTATACCTCTTTCCTAAAAGCAACAGCTTTTTAGAAAACATCATGAAGTTTGCTTCATCGTGTACATCTCGACTAAAGCTGTCTTTACACCTATCATATATCTCTAAAAAGTTGCATGTCAAACTACTCTAAAAAGAAACTATAATGAGTGTACATATTACAAGAGTAATAGCTCATATTACAAGTGAAATAGCTCATCATAGATTCTCTTTAGAGTAGTTTGACAAGCAACTTTTTAGAGATATATGATAAGTGTAAAGACCCCCTAAGCCTTTTCTGTTTAGCCTTTCTTTCTTTAAAACCTCTAGAGTGCGCCAGCACAATTAACGATCGGCGGCTTTTTGGTGCTCGGCAAGTTTATAAGCCGTTCAACGACTCAAATTGGCTTCTTGCAATTTCTTAGCCAACGTCTTCGTTCAGTTGGCGGTTTGCATTAGCGTGTTGCGCACGTCGTTGTCGTTGTCTCTCTCACCGGTCCCCCCCTTTTGAATCGTATCGCATCGCATCGACTTGACTAGGCGAGATTGTTTAGAATCGTATAGAAATATCGGTTGTCGTTTGGTGGAAGCTTCAAGATGCTGCAGCACTGTCTAGTCGCAACGCTGCTAATTGTGGCTGGCGTTAATGGTAAGTTTTGAGTGAAATGTGTGCAAATGTGTCCGTTTCCGCATATTGTTTATTATTTTTTTTTGTAATTTTTTTTAATGTGTGTGAAAAAAAGTGTTGACGTTGCCAATCGGTTGACTGAGTCTCTTAACTTTTTGGTCTTCCTGTGTGCGAGGAAAAGAGCTTGGGACTCGTATTTCCTGTTTCCATGTGTACTTTGTGTTTGGTAAATTGCCAGTGGCATTTCATTGACTTTTGGTCTTATCATGGGATGGTGGGCGGGGAGGGAGGTAGGGGCACCCTTTGGCGGCAAGGTCAGCTGTCCTGAGAAAACGGGTTCCCGTACGCCCTTACGTAATGTGCTGACCTCCAACTTGATTAGCGGCTTTTATTTGCAACAACTTGGATTACTTACTTGTTCATTTAATTAACATTTCGCCAGCGGCACACATTTACTTACAAACATGTGTATGTGTGTATCTGTGTGTGTGTGAGAGACACAGCAAAGATTTTTTTGTCATTGCATTCAACAGCATCAGCATTTTCATGGTCAACTTGGCCAAAACCCAATCACAAATGTGATGCAAAAATTTCTACTCTCGATTTCACTTTCTTTTGGTGGCTTATAACAAACACACGCTTATACACACATATATATACACAAAACTTGTTTCAACGGCATATGGCATTAATTATGTAAAATGTAAGAGAAAAATAAAAAGCGGACAACCAGACGGAGGTTCATTTATGCAACTCTTGATTGTGACATTGATTTCGTATTTAACATTGGAAGAAATGAAGATGGAAATGGAAATTTAAATGGATATGGATATGGAAATGCCATTGCATAATACCGTTACGCGATGCTGTACAGCAAATCCACATATTTTTAAAACAAAACAGAATCATTAGCCGAACTTTAATTTGAAGCTAAGAAAGTTTTTATACTCGGACCGCTAGTTATATTTTTAGCCCGGGCTACTTTAAGTGTGACCAGCTCTAATTGGCCGCTTTTATCAATAAAAGTTATATATTTTGTACCACAAACGTACTTCGAATATTTTTAAGTACGGTCTACCTTTCTATTTACATTCTCTTGAAATCTTTCCAGTACTTATTCAGTTTACAAAATATTATTCAATATATAGGGTGGCCAATGAATGTTGCTACATTAATAAACTTAAACAATCTTGATTTAAATGCATATAAATTATTTTATTAAAAAATTGGATGCGATTCCGTTGTTACTTCTTGCATCTGAGTTTTGATTGTGTGAAATGATCCAGTATCACTTCTTCTCTTGAAAAGGGAATAAAGCGCTCTCAATAAGTGGTGCGTTATCAACAACAAAAAGTGTGATTGCTTAACTTTTCATCGAAATACGCCTTATCTTTATGCGATTGATGATAAGTCTCTGGCACGCATATATAAATTTGACGACTCGCGAATTCAATTTGTGCCTAAGCTTTGCTTCCATAATCATATGTCTGTCATTGCAAACAAAGCTAAGGGAGTTCTCGGCTTTATTAAGAAAAGGTCTTCCCTTATATCACAAAACAACTGTAGGTCTCTCTGATCAGGCCTATTCTTGAGTATGGATCATGTCTCTGGTCCCCACAATTACAAAAATAGACTACGCTACACTTGACTGCTACCTCGTTTACGCAAAAAATTAATCATGATAAATGCCTTTCAAAGTATGCTTTGTCCATGAATAGGAATAATTATGGAACAAATTTTTCTTTTATATTTATTTTGTATAACTATAACTGCTCCGACAATATGAATTAATAAATTAAGTACGACGGTTTCCTAACCGACTCGTCGAAATAGATAATTGTGAGATCAAATAAAGGTTGCATACTTTTATGGGCACTTATCATGGTAAATTTTGTGGGTATAAACTTAGTATGAGCCTTGTTGATCTATAAATAAAATTTTTTTAGTTTAAAGGTTATAATTAAAATTAAAACGAAAAGGCAAAGCTAACTTCGACTGTGCCGAAGTTTAAATACACTTGAAAAAGTTTACTCCAACTGATTTAACCGGTAAAAAATATATAGAATATAGATATAAAATATTTTAAACTTTTTAATATTTAATAATAAAAATTTGATACCATAAAAAAAACTTTTCTTAGTAAAACACATTTTCCGACCGATCGGTTCTATGGCAGCTATATGCTATAGTCATCCGATTTTGATAAATTTTTTCGAACTTATGTAAAAAAATATAAAACTGATATATACCAAGATTGGAGACGCTACGATAGAAAACAAAAAAGTTTTTCTCACTAGAAGTAGTTTTTTGACCGACCGTTTATATGGCAGCTATATGCTATAGTCATCCGATTTTGATAAATTTTTCCAGAATTATGTGAAATCATATAAAACTATCATATACCAAGATTAGTGACGCTACGATGAAAAACAAAAAAGTTTTTCTCACTAGAAGTAGTTTTTTGACCGACCGTTTATATGGCAGCTATATGCTATAGTCATCCGATTTTGATAAATTTTTTCCGAATTGTGTGGAAACATATAAAACTAATATATACTACGATTGGTGACGCTACGATGGAAAATAAAAAAGTTTTTCTCACTAAGACTTATTTTTCGACCGATCGTTCCTATGGCAGCTATAAGATATAGTCATTCGATCCGGCCGGTTCCGACATATTAGTTGCGTGCAGTAAAAAGAAGAATCTGTGCAAAATTTCAGCTCGATAGCTTTAAAACTGAGGGACTAGTTTGCGTAGAAACAGACAGACAGACGGACAGACGGACAGACAGACAGACAGACGGACAGACGGTCGGACGGACAAGCGGAAATGAACTCAGTTCGTCGTCCTGATCAAGAATATATATAGTTTATGGGGTCGGAAATGAATATTTCTATGCGTTACAAACTTCTGGGCAAAATTAATATACACTTTTCAAGTGTATAAAAAGATTTAGTTACCTTTAAAAGACAGCAGAGAAAGAGTTGGTCACGCGTGTGTCAAAATTGAATATCGTGCATGTTCGTGCTCAGCTTGTTAAAAATCTAGATAAAGCAGAGGTGCTTAATGCTTTCAGTAAAGTAAGGTTTTTTTTACTAAAGTCAAGTGCTTTGATAATTTCTTAGATTCGTCCTGCTGCCTAAAATGAAAAGACATCTTTGCAGTTGGAACTAAAAGTAGTGTGTAGTTTTACAACCTTGACACCATATTCCAAGAACAGACAGTCTGCTTTATTTTCGTCTTCGGGATGGGCTTGATTAGTTTTTGTAATTTTTTGTAATTTTATTAATAGTATGCAAATGCTACAAATACATAAGTACTATAGATTAGTGCATTGGTTACAAAAAGAGTGGGACCTTAAAAGATTTTCTAAGAAACTTCAGTCTTAACATAGTTTGCTTCGAAGTTCCAAGGCTCATACCAAAACCAAATTTAAGTCGGCGTAGAGCTTAACTCATTGAACTGGTAACTTTCTTTTGATCGAGAATTAAAAGACACAAGAGCCAAGAGATTACGAGAACCTCGGCCTGGCCCTTTGGGACTGATTTACAGAACTTAACTGACCTGCTAGAAGTGCATGATCTTGCATTTAATAAAGATATAGAAGACACTGCGGCTCAATAAGCAGTAAGATTCTTCTTAATTTCTAAAATTATAACAATGTTAGCATTTTCCAATCTAAAGGAACACAAAACAAAGCACTAAGGAAGAATTTGAGCTATAATACTACAAATATCTACTTTATCAACTTTCGTATCCTTTGTCTATTGTTTTGTTTAAGTGTTGTTAAATTTGTGTACAACATGAAGCCAGTGCTGATTAATGCTGTACCAAACCATGGTGACACTTTCATTATGTTAAAACCCTACAAAACTAAAACCACTTTCAACTAATCGAATTTAAAAAACAAAACAAAAAAAAAAAGCCGAGAACATTCGTTTCGCTCAAGTTAAGTCAGTGTCTTTTAGTGAATGAAAAAATACACATAATTTTAAGAATACATTAAAACGAATTCTCAGCTAAAGCGAAACAAATGAATGGAGAATAAGCAGGAAAGAGAGAGAGGACAATTTAAACGCAAATTTGTTGACAAAGGCAAGTGGCTTTGCCCATTACACACTCGAAAAGTGAGGACCAAATCGGCATTATTTACAATTTAAGTGTTGTAAATGCAGAAGAGCAGCAGCAGCCGCAGCAGCAGCAAAAAACAATGTTACAAAGGAAGGCGACAAAAAACATTTAAGCAGCTTAACACACACTCGTACACACACACACTCGCACAGGCGTGAAAAATGAGGCGCAAAGCAGCCACAGAAATGCGTGAAAAATTACTGAAAAAAAAGCCAACGGATAAAACAACAAGATTCACAAAAAAATTATATAAATAAATAAAAACAATACAAATGGAAGAGAAGGATTTTCAAAAGGGAAACTCTTCGAAGTCGTCTCGTTCATATTCATATATCAGTTTGGGGGTGGTGGGCAGAGAAAATACAATAAATAAATTAATTTACTTGAATACGCTTCGAACTGTTTCTTTTTTAACATAAAGCTACGGTTCAGGGAAACGTTTGTGATTCATTAATGAAATCATTAAAAATGCAATATCAAAAATCTGTTGAGGATAAACATTTCTAGAATTTTTACAAGAGGTAGTGTTTGTTTTGGTTCAGTTGCTCACTTAATTTAAGTTTATACTCTAACTTAAAAAAACTGAAAATTTAGCAACTGAACAAACAAGAACAATTGCAGAAGAACATGTTCAACATTAATAAAAACAGTGTCTGTTCTTAAAAAACGAAACCTACTGCCTTGCTCTATGGTCCCATATATACATATAGACCACAAAAATTGAATTTAATTTAACCAAACTGCATCAATGCCTCCGTCTGCCCTTCTCTCCAAAAACCCAATTCGCTTTAAACTGCCACAAAATGTTAAATAAATTATGAGCGTGTGAAAGAAAAAAAATCCCAAAACAACAACAGGCAAACAGAGGCGATGGAGCGGGCGGGGCTGGGGGGAAAAACATCAACAGGCTTCACTGAAAAGAAAGAAGAAATTATTGCACAATGTGCATAAAATAAAGTTGGCCGATTTTTCAACTCTTGTGTATTCTTATTTTCACCCGAGGAGGAGCAGGAGGAGGAGAAACGTTTCAGTTTTCGGCTTATTTTTAATTATTATTTTCCGCATTGGCAATTTCTTCATTAAAGGCACCAAGTGCCATGTAATTGGCCTTATGCCTTTTAAATAAATTTACAATAATTTTTTTTTTTTATTGTTCGCAAAACCGCATCCAACACCAGGTAAAAGAAATTCCGTAGCAAAGCAGGGACAGGGGCCCAAGATTTGAAAGGGGGTTCATTTCATATTACTCACACTTGATTAAAGTCAAGCGCTTAAGATTCGACTCCAAAACCATAAAAAAATTTGCCAAGTACAGAGCTTTATGCTTGAGAAGACCCTTAATAAGTCCTCTACATAAAGGCAAAGTTTGGGGACGGAGAGCTCTGAAGTCGGCAATGAGAGCAGAGATGTTACCAGTGGCAAATGAGAAAGTATTAATATACAAACACAAGATGTAATTATGAATTATGAATAATTTGTAAACTCAAAGCTTTTTGCTAAATGCGCAAAAGTGAGAGCAAACTGACAATATGTGAGCTATGAAATAAAATCATTTGAATGACCGCCGCACCTGTAAAAGATACACCTTGTACAAACATGTACGGAAAACGGGCAATGAGCTTTCAAATGCTCTTCTTTATTCCTAGCAGAGACTAGAGAACTTAAGGGCCCGTTGCTTGAATGTGCTCAACGCATTGACAAATTTTCTCAGCGATTTCAAGTCTACCGACATTTTAGCTGCTGCTGCCGACCCCTGCTCTAGATCATTATCTATGGCTGCCTTTTTAATTTCCTTAAGGCTTATTGCATATAATGAACAATAATAATAATAAAGAAGAAGGTGAAAGAAAAACGAAGGAGGAAATAAGTAGAAAGGAGGAAGGAGGAAGGAGGAAGGAGAAAGGAGGAAGGAGGAAGGATGAAAGCAAGAACGAAAGAACAGGGGAAGAAGGGAAGTAGTAAAGAAAGAAAGGACAGGGAAAGAAGGGAAGAAATAAAGGAAAATAGGAAGAAAGAAAGAAAGAAAGAAAGAAAGGAAGAAAGGAAGAAAGGAAGAAAGGAAGAAAGGAAGAAAGGAAGAAAGGAAGAAAGGAAGAAAGGAAGAAAGGAAGAAAGGAAGAAAGAAAGAAAGGAAGAAAGGAAGGAAAGGGGAAAAAAGGAAGAAATTAAAAAAGGGAGAAAGAAGGAAAAAAGAAGAACGAAAGAAAGAAAGGACAGGGGAAATAAGGACGAAGGAAGGAAGAAAAAAGGAAGAAAGGAGGAAAGGAAGAAAGAAAGAATAGAAGAAAGGAAGAAAGGAAGAAAGAAAGAAAGAAAGGAAGAAAGGAAGGAAAGGGGAAAAAAGGAAGAAATTAAAAAGGGAGAAAGAAGGAAAAAAGAAGAACGAAAGAAAGAAAGGACAGGGGAAATAAGGATGAAGGAAGGAAGAAAAAAGGAAGAAAGAAGGAAAGGAAGAAAGAAAGAAAGGAAGAAAGGAAGAAAGGAAGAAAGGAAGAAAGGAACAAAAGGAAGGAAGGAAGAAAGAAAGGAAGGAAGAAAGAAGGAAGAAAGAAAGGAAGAAAGGAAGAATGGAAGAAAGGAAGAAACAAAGAAACGAAGAAAGAAGGAAAGGAAGAAACGAAGAAAGGAAGCAAAGAAGAATGAAAGAAAAGAAGAAAGAAAAAAGGAAGAAAGGAAGAATAGAAGAATGGAAGAAAGGGAGAAAGAAAGAAAGAAGAAAGAAAGAAGAAGGGAAGAAAGAAGGAAATGAAAATGTAGGAAATGAAAAAAGGAAGAAATGAAGAAAAAAAGAAAAGAAGAAAGAAACGAGAAGGCAAAGCTAACTTCGTCGGTGCCGAAGTTTTAATACACTTGAAAAACTTTACACCAACTGATTTAACTGCAAAAATATATATAGGATATAGTTATCAGATATTTAAAATTTTTAAATCATTGCTAATAAAAATTTGTTACCATAAAAAAAACTTTTCTTAGTAAAACACATTTTCCGACCGATCGGTCCTATTGCAGCTATATGCTATAGTCATCCGATTTTTATAATTTTTTTCAAAATTAAGTGAAAGCATATAAAACTAATATATACCAAGATTGGGGACGCTACGATAAAAAAAAAGGTTTTCTCACTAGAAGTAGTTTTTTGACCGTCCGTTTATATGGCAGCTATATGCTATAGTCATCCGATTTTGATAAATTTTATCAGAATTGTGTGGAAACATATAAAACAAATATATACTACATTTGGAGACGCTACGATGGAAATCAAAAAAGTTTTTCTCACAAAGACTTATTTTTCGACAGATCGTTCCTATGGCAGCTATATGCTATAGTGATCCGATTTTGATACATTTTTCCAGAATTATGTGGAAGCATATAAAACTAACATATACGAAGATTAGTGACGCTACGATGGAAAACAAAAAAGTTTTTCTAACTAGAACTAGTTCTTAGACCGATCGTTCCTATGGCAGCTATATGATATAGTCATCCGATCCGGCCGGTTCCGACATATAAGTTGCGTGCAGTAAAAAAAACTGGCAAAATTTCAACTCGATAGCTTTAAAACTGAGAGACTAGTTCGCGTAGAAACAGACACGGACAGACGGACAGCAGACGGACGGACGGACAAGTGGAAATGAACTCAGCTCGTCGTCCTGATCAAGAAATATATAGTTTATGGGGTCGGAAATGAATATTTCATGCGTTACAAACTTCTGGGCAAATTATAACACTTTTCAGTGTATAAAAAGGAAGAAATGAAGAATGGAAGAAAGGGAGAAAGGAAGAAAGAAGAAAGGAAGAAGAGAAAAAAGAAAGAAATGAAAAAGGAGGAAATGAAAAAAGGAAGAAATAAAGAAAGGAGGAAGAAAGTATAAATGGCCGCGAGGGGGACTCCCGCTGGTTTCGAGATCGAAACAAAACGAGATTTTTATCTATTCCCGATATTTTAATTTGCAAATGCCTTAAGCAAGCTTAAGCACAGGAATAAAAAAATATTATCGAATTTCGAAAATTTTCAAATTTTTCAAGGCGACTTCCAAAAAAAAAGCAAGGGATTCGGAGGATACGGATTTGAATTAAAATAGAGTTGCGATCGAGAGGGATCGGGATGGACTATGTTAGGGATGAGAAAGAAGAAGACGAATCAATAATTACACTCACAAAAAAAGTCACGAATTCCATTGTTAAACAGGGGCATTTCAAGAACAAACCATCTCAAAAGCTGACTAAGTTCAGAATTTGCAAATCAGGGAACCAAATTCTTATTTGAAGTTCATTTTTTGATTCTAAAGTCCTTTTAACTTGAAATAAAAGAATTCTATGACACTATTATTATTCTAACTATTATGTAATTTTAAATGTAAGACAGATTTATGGGGATTCAAGAAAAATATCTTTAAAATTTACGGACATACTTAAATTTAGAATGACATTTTTTCTGGGTGAAGTCGTATAGAAATTGTCCAAATATTCCCTCAGTCGTTTAGCTAAGATTTAGTTTTCACTTTAAAGCATGTGGAAAATAAATGTCGGATTTTTTTGTGGATTCTTTGAATGCAAAAAAATAAAAAATAAAAACACTCACAAAATGTTTGAGTACTTACGATTTCCTGCAATTGGTGGCTGATTCTCAGAACTAACAGTGTTTATTTTCCATCTTAATTGCTAAATATTTTGTGTGTTTTTTTCCATCTTAATTTGCTCTAATTTTTGTGTTATTTTTCTTCACGATAATCTTTAATTTTCTATTAATAGCACCGAAAAAAATGAGCTCTCTTTGATACTGATGTCCGCTTCCCCTTGCTTCCACGACCTTTCTATAAGCCGCTTACAGCCAGTCGCCTCATTAGCTACTGCCCCCGTATCCTCCCCCAGCCACACCACTGACCCGAGAATCGCTGGTCTTTGGGCTGGGGTTAATAAATATTAATTAGCCCTATAATAATTATATGAAAATGTTTTCCTCTGCTTTTTGCCATTTTCTTTTGGCATTTTCATTTCGTGATTGTTTAAATTAACTAACAATTTTGCTGCCATTTGAGCGTATTGTGGTCGTATGGTTAGTTATGTTGTTTCAACCGCAGCTAAAAAAAAATGGGGCAAATTATTTGCAATTGACTATTTCAAATATTTATACGCGGACAATTTAAAGATGCCCTTTTGGAAAATGTTTAAAGTGTTTTAAACTGAAAAAAAACACACACACAAATACAACAAAAAAATGTTTGCATCAAATGAAAAATGAACTTTATATGAAAAGTAAATAAATAATAAATGGGCCAAGGGGTAGGTAGGAGAGAGAGTGGTCGGAGGGTTATGGAATTTCTGTAAATATTTCCACAGTTTTTATGCCTTATTGGCAGTTTCGGTTCGTTGCTCAAACACTGGGTACACGGAAAAGGGGTTAATGGGGGGAAGGGGGTGAAGAATTAAAGGAAACGCAAGGAAAATTAAAAAACCAACATTCAGAGAGATCTAGCAAAAAATTATTATTACACTCCTTTTTGTTCATACACACACTCCATGTCAGTTGAGTAGAGCAACCAAGGGGGAATGTGCTGTATAAATTTCTAGATTGCAAAATTGAAAAAAAATCTTCTTTTCGTCCCGCACCTGTCTTTTGTGAAATATTAAAATCTGTTCATTAATGCATCTCTCTGGTACTCGACTGTGTACACTGTATATATATGAAATCAATCAAGGCTTATATTAACTTTTGAAAAACTTGTGTATCATTTTATTATATCATTTCTATTCAAATGCCGCGAAGTGTATCACTGACAAATTTTTAAATTGGCCTTTTGCCTGGATTTTGGCTCTAAATATAATAATATATTCGAGCTTAGCCTATCAATTAATGGGCATTGCTACTCGCCGGCAGCAACAATGAAAATTCAGATACAATAAACTGACAAATAATTATAATTATTATAATTATACATAAGCGACGGCAACGCAATAATAGTTTTCATTTAATTAACATTTAGGCCTAAAAATTGGTTATAGTTTATGAATAATGGACGAGACAGCTCACAAATGCACACGCACACACACACGCACAAAGAACACATACAAACACTTCCACCAATTGATTTCAACTACAAAACGCCAAATATTATAAGGCCAACGTTTTGGCCAAAGCTGTGTAAATAATTTGATAAATAAATAAAAGGAGAAGGCAAAACTAACTTCGACTGTGCCGAAGTTTTAATACACTTGCAAAAGTTCAATCCAACTGATTTAACCGGTAGAATATATATTGGATATAAATATCAGATATTTATAAATTCAAAATAATTGTGAATTATCATACAAAATAAAAACTTTTCCTATTAAAACACTTTTTCCGACCGATCGGTCCTATGGCAGCAATATGCTATAGTCATCCGATTTTGATCAATTTTTGGAATTATGTGGAAGCATATAAAACTAATATATACTAAGATTGGTGGCGCTACGATGGAAAACAAAAAAGTTTTTCCCACTAGAACTAATTTTTTGACCAATAGTTCCAATGGCAGCTATAATATATAGTCATCCGATTTAGACCAACTTTTGCACAACTGTGTGAAATCATATAATATTTATAACTACTAAGTTTAAGAATGGTATCATTGAAAACAAAAAAGTTTTTCTCACTAAGACATATATTTTGACCGATCGTACCTATGACAGCTATAAGATATAGTCATCCGATTTTGATAAATTTTTCCAGAATTATGTGGAAGCATATAAAACTAATATATACTACGGTTAGTGGCGCTACGATGGAAAACCAAAAAGTTTTTCTCACTAGAACTAATTTTTTGACTAATCGTTCCTATGGCAGCTATAAGATATAGTCATCCGATATGGACCAACTTTTGCACAACTGTTCGAAAGCATATAATATTTATAACTACTGAGTTTAAGAAAGGTATCATTGAAAACAAAAAAGTTTTTCTTACTTAGACCTATTTTTTGACCGATAATACCTATGAAAGCTAGAGGATATAGTCATCCGATCCGAGCGTTTCCAACATATTAGTGGCGTGTAGTAAAAAGGAGACTCTGTGCACTTTGCAAGTGTATATAAACGGCCTGCTATATATGGTCTGCTAGTATTACATTCATTTTGTTGTACCTTTAACGGGTAGAGCTCTGATTTACAGCGAATTGGAGTTTTACCAAATGAGAACACTCTGTTATCAAGATATTTTTGCATTTTTGGCGTGGCCTGTTAATCTAATACTGTTAGTCAATTTATATTCATTATGGTATTGCGCCTTTACTCACTCTCCCCACCCACGCACCGCATCAATTCTATTGATGTGGTTTCAGTTTGTGGCATTTGTTTAATAGTTATACAATTTTCTTACCCTTCTTAAACGGTATACAGTGCTCATTGCGCCTGTTAAATCTTAAATTTTAATTGTTTTGGTTTATATAAATACTTATTTAATTATTTAAAACAAATAACCTTTAAGAGTGCCGAAATGTATGCTTTGAAATTTAATCTTTATTAACTATTCAAAAACGAGGACTGCTTGGGTTCAGTGGTTTACAGAGGTTTTATAGCACGGTTCGATATTACAATATGGAACCGCGGTTTTGATTCGATTTAGTGGTTCAATTTATAATCATGCTTCTTTCTGTTGTCAAGTTTGATTTCAATTTGACCGAATCGGAATTGCCCAAGATGTTTTTTCACTTGTCTGAGTTCTCATAAAAGTTACTTATGATTACTACATTTATACTATTAAAAAATCATGCTTTTTGCCCCTTAAAATGACATTATTTATTTGATCGAGATAATTTAGAGTCAGTTTTGGCAGCATCATACATAATTCACATTGTGACTTCACTCAAATTGTCGGACCAGTTAAAGATAAACAAAAATAATTAGTATTAAGGCTTCTAAAAAAAAATGTTCCTTCATTATTCATATTCGTAAACAAAGCATACTTTGAAGGGCAAAAGTCATGGAGTTTTTATTTGTGCATAAACTTAGTAATAGTCAGTCTGATTCGTTCATATGTGTTTAATTTTAGTGTATTAGACTTATGATGTGATGAACGGAGCAGCTTCGATATTCTCAGCCGGCCTGGTTCGTTGATTCAAGGTTGCATCCCAATATATTGTAAAGACATGGTTGCTTTACTTATTTTTGACAGTTGAAAGTTAGAGCGGAAAACTTTTATCGAAGTGTAAACAGTTTCTATTACTGATAAGTTTCAAAAAAACTATGAGTTTTTTTACAGCCGACACACAACTAAAAACCTAAGATATTTTACAACCAACTCATATAAGACCTCAGACAAGTGAAATAAATGCTTCAATATTTCAACTTCTATAAAACAATTAAAAAATTCGTTACCAGACATTTTCTAATATTTGTATAAACAAAAAATTAAATTCTGAGTGTTACAGCCAAACGTTATTATTGAGCCAGTCTGTGTAAATACGGATTTCAAGTGTTTTAGGCCAAATATATAAAAAAAAACAGGAATTTGGGAAAATCCACCCCAAGGTCGAAAAATCGATGTCGGGATGTGTTTAAGGTTCAATGTTATTCTATTAAGCTGATATACAATATTTGAAATTCGGCATGTAAATTCGAAATAAATGGAACAATGATTTATTAATTTGAAATGTTCCAAACGGGTCCATTAGCGGCATTTAATTAATAAATCTAACAAATGAAAAGATATTGCAATCAAACTTAAGATTTTAAGGTATATCTTCGTGTTTTGGCAAAGTTTCACAAAAATTGGGTCCTGTTATCTAATGGTTCCCATACAAAAACTAAATTGATGTTGCTTAAAATGTGATTTTAAAATGCTTTTGTGAAAGCTTATGTTTAACAACATCGCTAGATATGTGTATAATGGGAAAAGAACCGACCATATTACAGGATTCGATAAACAGATATACAACTTTGTTTTTAAATTTGGACTGAGTACAGATCTTTGCTACTATTACATAGGAAAATATACACAAGAGAGCCGTTGTATTTATATGACAAAATAATATTTACTATTTCAACGATGCCTATGAACCTTATGTCAATCAGCCATAAACTTGCTAGCTCTGAACGCCAATTTTTTGTAAGCACTGTTCGGTTGTGGAACCAACTCCCCTCGAACTTGAAAAGTATAAGTAGTGTTACACAATTTGGGAAAAAATATATAAATACAAAACAAAATTAATTCGTAATCACATATTTTATAATTCAATTTTATTATATTAATTTCTCAAAAACAAATTAAATTAAAATTAATTTTGCCCAGAAGTTTGTAACGCATAGAAATTTTCATTTCCGACCCCATAAACTATATATATTCTTGATCAGAACGACGAGCTGAGTTCATTTCCGCCTGCCCGTCCGTCTGTCTGTCCGTGTGTCTGTGTCTCAGTATAGAGTTAAAATTTTGCACCGATTCTTCTTTTTATTGCACGCAACTAATATGCCGGAACGGGTAGGATCGGTTAAGTATATCTTATAGCCGCCATATCGCCACGATCGGTCGAAAAATAAGTGCTAGTTAGAAACAATTTTTTGTTTTCTATCTTAGCGTCAAAAATCTTGGTATATATTAGTTTCAGATGATTCCACAAAATTATGGAAAAATTTATCAAAATCGGATGACTATAGCACGAACGATTGGTCCAAAAACTAGTTCTAGTAAGAAAAACTTTTTGGTTTTCATCGTAGCGTCTCCAATCGTGGTATATTTTAGTTTTATATGATTCTACATAATTTTGAAGAACATTTATTAAAATCGGATGACTATAGCATATGGCTGGTCCTATGGATTGGTCGGAAAATGAGTTTTACTAGGAAATTTTTTTTTCCATAGTAGAGTAATCAAAATTTGATTCTCAATGACTTTGAATTTATAAATATCTGATTACTATATCCTATATCCAGTTGGAGTGAACTTTTGCAAGTGAATTAAAACAAACACATTCGAAGTTAGCTTTGCCTTCTCGTTTTTTTCTCGCTTATATTTACTTGCAGCACTAGGAATTTTTGTCAAATAAATTAAATTAAAATGAAAAATAAAAGCTTTTCTTAGCTTTAACGAAAATTACAAATTAAAAAAAAAGTAGAGGGCTAACATCGGCTACGCCGATGTTTTAAATACCCTTGCAGTTTTTGAAACGCGCTACCATAGATAACAAAAAAGTTTTTCTCATAAGAATTGGTTTTTGGACCGACCGTTTATATGGCAGCTATATGCTATTGTCATCCGATTTTGATAAATTTTTCCAGAATTGAGTGGACGCATATTAAACTTATATGTACCTCGATTGGTGACGCTACGATGGAAAACAAAAAAGTTTTTCTCACTAGAACTAGTTTTTGCCACGACCGTTTATATGGCAGCTATATGCTATAGTCATCCGATTTTGATCAATTTTTTCAGAATTGTGTGAAAATATATAAAACTAATATATACCACGATTAGTGATGCTACTTTCTCACTAGAACTAGTTTTTGGACCGATCGTTCCTATGGCAGCTATATGATATAGTCATCCGATCCGGCCGATTCCGACAAATGTGCAGCGTATTTGTATTTAAAGACTTTTTGCAAAGTTTGGTCAAGAAAGCTTTAAAACTGAGGGAGGAGATAGCATAGAAACAGACGGACAGACGGACGGACGGACAGACGGACAAACGGAAATGTACTCAGCTCGTCATGCTGATCAAGAATATATATACTTTATGTGGTCGGAAATGCTTCCTTCTATGCGTTACAAACATCGTGACAATTTTAATATACCCTATGCAAGGGTATAAAAATAGTACTGAAAATTTAATGGCCAACATGTGAGTTAAATGCCGCTAGCCGAGCCTTTTGGACCACTGTGCCAGGGTCGAAAACGATTTAAGGCCAAACATTACTTTAGAGTCGATCTGAATGAAATTCGGTTTGTGAGCTGTATGGACCAACTTTATAAAAATGTAAGCCTCCAATTTGAGATTATTCACCCCTAAAATCGGAGGTGAGTTTATCTCCAAACCTTATTTTGACCCTGTATACAATACATATACAAAATTAATATTTTTATATATTTTACAATTTGGAAAAATCCGCCCAGGTTCGGAAAATGGGATTGTTGACGGTAAAAACTTATGTATAAGCCGATCCATATAAAAATTAGCATTGTTAGCTTAAGCTAGGTACTCAGATACGAATAACATTCTCGCTGCTAGAATTGTTTCATAATTCGAAGAGCGGCCTCTTAGAATGTAGGGTGACCAAACCACAGCGAAAAGACAGTAAACAGTCACTGAATCCGAAAGGGTCACTCTGGTTTTGTCAGCTGTTTTTTGTTTACAAAATAAGCGGGCAACAGAGATTGTAAAATAAATGTTTATAAAATTGAAAATGGATGGCTTTATGTGAAATGCAGAGGTCATGGGCATTGCCATGGTTGTTTTCTTGTGTGTATTTCTCATATCACTGAAAGAGGATGCAATAACCTCACAGCGGCAAATTGTTGGCCAAATCCCTTTAAATAGGTATCATCCTGACCGCTTTGGGCACCGCAACTTGTTCATCCTCCGCAAAGTTCTCCAAATTGTTTTTGTTTTGCCTTTTGGTCTTCTTTGAATAAATTTTTGCAAATTGTGTGCTCGATTCTAAGAGGTACCTCTTCGAATTATCAAACATGTTTCATAATTCGAAGACCTCCCTACGAGAATGTATCAGCTGCTTTTGAAAAACGATCTGGCAGCCCCATGCACATTATACGAGCGCATTCTAGATGTCTGAGTAAGGCCTCTTAGAATGCTTTGAGAAAATTCGAAGAGCACATTCGAAGAGCCATGTAATTAGATAGGCAGCGAGAATGTTATTCGTGTCTGAGTACCTAGCTTTAATTTCAAATAACTAGAAAAGAATTTCTGTATTTTGGAGAATCCCATAATGAGGTCGGAAAATAAAGATACAAATAAATGGAATAAAAAACCTTAAAAATTTGGAAAATCTACACCGAAGGTCTAAGCTTAATTTCAATTACAACGTTGTTTTTGAGAGTATAAACTCTACATGCTAAATTATTAGAAAATTTTAATTTTAAATTTGGGAAAATTTATTTTTTTCGGTCCCCTCAAACCGATTTTAATTTCTTATTTTTTTTGAGACGAAGGCATAGACGCTAGCGATCTTTCTTTATAATTAATTATGATATTTTTATTGTATTATAATGTTTTTTTAAATTAATTTAATTTAATTATTTATTGAGTATAAATTGCAAAAGAGTATACAAACATCGGCGCTACTTAGTTTGATTTAATGTATTTTTATTTACTTATTTTATTAAAATTGTAACTTGTGTTTTTTTTTTAATTTTCTGCCTGGTTGCTGTTGTTGTTATTTCTTTTGTTTATTTTTTTAGTTAATCAATTGTAAATCGACATTTAATTATAACTTATCTCTTATTTATATATTTCAATCCGTAGGTAGTTGAGTTTTTTTTTTTTATTATTATTATTTTTTATTTAATACTTTTTTGTGGCTTTGCCGTGTAAATGTCAAACCGTCATTTCTTTGCAGCTTAGATTTGGCTTAATGTTACAATCACCAACAGAGACAAAAACAAATGCAGATTA
Organism: Lordiphosa mommai; assembly: GCA_018904225.1. Classification (NCBI taxonomy): domain Eukaryota; kingdom Metazoa; phylum Arthropoda; class Insecta; order Diptera; family Drosophilidae; genus Lordiphosa; species Lordiphosa mommai. The sequence goes on from JAEIFT010000188.1 coordinate 250,508, forward strand.
TAATTGTGCATATTATTGTTATTATGCAATTAATTGTGAGCCCATTTAAATTTATTGCACAATTTAATATGCCAAATTTGGAGAGCCTGATGAAAACGAGGGATTAGCGGGATTGTGAAAAGATACAATTATGCTGGTGGAATTAAAAGTAAAGTTAATTTGGGTTTTGCACATAACTTAAAGGAGATGAAAATTAATCAGTTTTCGCTGAAAGTTTTTTAGTCAATGAAAATGTAAATTTATCCCATGTTCATCGATTTTCATTATGTAAAAAAATGCTACAAACACACAAAAAGTCCCCTGAATCAGCTATACAGACACTCCTGATGTCAAGGCCATTATCTAATTATTATTTTGTTAATTTTCCACAGCCCAAAACAAGGAAAAGGAGGAATTTCAGTGTCCCTCGCATATTGCCAATGGCAACTATGCTGATCCTGCCACCTGTCGTCGTTTCTATCAGGTAAGTTGTGTATATACCTGGCCACTTCTCACATATGCTAACCATTTTGTCTAATTCTCAGTGCGTGGATGGTTATCCATATTTGAATCGCTGTCCATCTGGCCTATATTTTGATGATCAACAAAAGTTCTGCACCTTTAAGGATGAGGCCAAGTGTGGTCCCCTGCCAACAAGTAAGTGATTAAGTTAAATGGAAATAAAAAAGCAACAAACATTGTCAACGTTTTGGATGCAGAGGCAGAGGAAACAATTGAAAGTGCTCCATAAATCAAGCAAGCAAAATCCAAAAACTTTAAGTGCACTCTCCTTCCCAGTGTGTGTGTGTGTGTGTGTGTGGGACAGGGAGCAGGTTTTGTGGCAAATGCCAAGCGGTTTGCTAAACGATTTCAAAGTTCGGTAACTAAAATAAAAAGCCAAAAAAAAAACCCACACAAAAATTTATTAGAAGCTCACAAATAGAATTGGACATTCTATGGGAATCCCCCAGGCCAGCTGCACACACTTTGTCCTGCCAGCCGGATGTTCTGTGCGTCTGTGCGTGTGTGTGTGTATGTGCATTAGGAAGCAATTTTTGAGTAAATGTCGCATAATTCATTTATGTGTGCAGAGTTGGAGGTGGAGACCAAAGAAACGTAACCAAAAATTTTCGATATCCACTCGATGACAAAGCAATGCGAATATGGCCACGCTCCATTGAGTTGCCTAACGACAACGATGAGCAGGCGCAGGAGCAGGAGCAGGGACAGAGCCCTTTGGCCCAGACCAAGATGAATGCCAAGTGCTTTGGATGCATTTTGGAGCCATGGAGTGCACTTCAAATGGGGCACAAACGCGACCGCTTAAGAATAACCAAGTGGCAGGACAAGAGCAGGACCAAAAGATGTGCGGATGTCTATCCTCCTATATGTGTATGTGCATGTGCATGTGTGTGTGTATGTGTGTGTGTGGGCCATTAAAGCTTACATTTACGATTTAGTTTTCAGTTTTACGGCAGTCGCTTCATCTCGGACTTTTGCCTGCCTCACATGCACCTAGAAAATCTAACCAAAATTACTTTATTTTATTTTATTTTTGCATACACTGAAACAATATTTCCATTTGTAGAATATATTTTCGTATCAGTTTTTTTTTGTGGTGCTTAAAGTTTAAGGTTTATGAATATCATTTACTTTTTATTATAGTGTGAGCAAATGTGGCACCCATCTGGCAGTAAGCTTGCTCATATTATATTAAGCTACTTTTCTATCGTAAAAATAAACTCTCAGAAAATTTTGTTTGATATTTTCTAGGCTCAAACTGTTTTCAATGGAAAGTGATTAAAAACTCTGTTATAACGGAAACGACATTTTTTTGTCAATTTTTTTAACGAAAAAAATTAACAAAATTTTTAGAATTTTTTATTTAGTAAGAAGATCTGCCTTCTCTTTATTTATGGTGGTTGGAAGTCCGCCTTTAACTCCTTATCCAACCCAAGGAACTCGCTTAGAAACTATAGTAGTTGACTCGAATACAGATCCCTCTTAGTATTTTGTGTACCCAGTGCCACCTAATGGCGCGTGCTACCATCAGAAAGCTTCCAAGATGACAGAGATAATGAAGAGCCGTACACTGGCACCTTCTACAGAAGCCGCTGTGGGTAAATACCAGGAAGCGTTGTTTATCTACTTAACAATGAGACAGTGATTCGTGAAGGTTCTTATCAAAAATGCCAAAAAATATTGTTGACCCTTTAATGGAAGTTTTTGAGTTTTTATCAGGGAATAATACCGTAACCGGAACCGGAACCGTTAACCGAAATAATCCGTTTCAAGCCACGTACCGGTATCGAAATCGGAACCGATATTAAATTTTTTTTGAGAACCGAAAACCGTTAACCGTTATAATAGGAACCGAAAACCCGGAACCATACCGAAACGCTAGCACCGGTTATGTTTCGGTTTCTAACTATTTATCTAACTGATTTTTTTTTAAATATTTATATTGGCTGATTAATTCAGAGATTAATATATATATAATATTTAAGCTAAAAAAATGTCAATCTAAATTTTAGAGATCGAATTTCTAAATTACGTGTTCAAATTTAAAAATATTACTTTCAGTTTTAGGAATGTTTTGTTTGTACGCCTTTGACTATTTTACGACGATTAGGGCCATATTGAAACGTAGACTTAAATTCTTATTTAAAACAATACAAAACGCAAAAGATCTTGAACTTAGCTCTATTTTTAACAGGGCATCAGCAGACTTTAGGGTGGATTATATATTTCAGCTATATAAGATAAGAATGGGTTTCCTTATAAAAAATATTTTTTAATCTAATTAATTTTTTTGTATATCTTAAAACAATATAATTTTTTGAATATGCTAAAAATTCGGGTACCGTATCGGAGCCGAAAGCCGAAATATATTAAAACCCAAAATATAACCTTTAAGGGGGTCTTCTACCTTTGAACATTTTTTTTTATTTTTTTGTATTGCCTTATTATGATAGCTGGGGCATTCCTCTTTCATTCCCTTTAAACCATTTTCAAATATTTGAAATAGTTTATCAGATATATTAATTTTAGTGGAGCAATGTTCTTGCTAACGTGAGTATTTTCAACGTTGTTCAAAATTTTAACCGCGTTATCCTCGAAACCACGTTTTTTGACCTGGTAGGTGTTGATTGGGCCAGTTCTACTAAACCGATTTTGATCGGCCATGTTGCAATCGACGCAGAATTGATGTAATTCTGGCCCGTACCTCAATTAAGAGGAAAAACATTTTTTTACTATTTTTTTAACACTAAACTCAAAAAAAAAACTTGAAAAATCAAAAAAATTTTTAAAATAGTCGCCAATTTTTCAAAAAAATATTAAAAATTATGATTGAGGTACGGGCCAGAATTACATCAATTCTGATCATAACCTCATTTACCGTTTTTAATTCCGATAACCTGGAGTCCCGGAATCATGGCCACCACTTCTACACCTTTTTTTTGAGACCTTAATTGGCAGGCCGATAACTTTTTCAACAGCCCTCGAATTCCAAACTTTTTTTTGTATTTTTTAATTTAATTAATAAATAACACAAAACAAAAAAACAAATTGAAAAAGCTCTTATAGTTTTCTTTCCAGAAATTTTTTAAAAAACACTCATAAAACGCTGTTCAAAGGTAGAATACCCCCTTTACCGAAATACTCATTTCGGTACGTATCGGAACCGTTCCCGGAACCGAAATTTGTTTCGGGATTAATCCCTGGTTTTTGTCTATTGTTATCTATTGCCCTGTGTGGCTCAGTGGGTAGCGTGTGTTCCTAATTAAAAGATTACACATAAGGTCGCCTTCACCAGCTATTGGCGCTAGCTGTGAAGTATGTAGCCATGAAAAGGCTTCTCATAAAACTTTGACGTTAGGATTCGGTCTTAAACTGTAGGTCACTTTCTTTTGAGCGATAATTAAAAGACACACAAGCCAAGAGATTGAGAGAAGCTCGACTTGGCCCTTTAGGTGCTGGTAAAGCCAGCTTATTAATTTGATGTATCTAAATCAGTGATGCCACAAATGCTTGTCCGCAGACATTTAACAGTAACGTCTTCAGTCGCTCTTATTACGCATAAGATTAAGAGCTTTTAAAAATGTGCAATGTTAATACACTTGCTCTATTCAGCAGCATTAATGACTGCAGGCATGGTGTAATCATGCTTAGTAAGGCGCCCGATATCCGTTGTCAGCTGAGAGCTTAAGCAAAGAGCGCGAGAGTAAAAGCGAAAGCTCGGAAGGCAGCACACAAATTTTGTATGCATGCGTGGCATATGCTCTCATCAGGTGTAACCTGCAACAGTTTCTTGGTCAACTGAGAAGAGAGTGTGTTGCCATGTATGATTACACCATGACCTATCCCAAAACATAAGAACTCCTTCATTGATAATTTTGCTAAGGAAATTAAATATTTTTAAAGTTAAAATATTTTGTGCAATCATACATAATGGGCGCGTTCGGCAAAGACACTTGATCACTGATCTGCTAAATAAAAGTACTCTTATTATTAAGTATACTTTTATGGGATTTTGTTAAATTGATATAAGGAAATGCTCCATTTCAATATCATATTAAAGACAAGAGGAAAAGTGGGCTACGTAAATAACCAATGATCAATGGGGAGCAAGTTCTTCTGCTGAGCATGGCCAATGGAGATCACTGATCAGCTTGACAAAATTGCCCTTATTTTTAGCATACTTTTTAGGAGGTCTTGTTAAATTGACATTTGGAAAAGCAAAAAAAAAAATTACCAAGAAATATATCATTGATCAGGAAGCAAGTTCTTCTGCTTAACACGGCCAATGAGGCGCTCGCGATCCGTTTTCCACTGAAAGTTAAGATCGAAGGTCAGCACATAAACTTTGTTGACACACTCTTGAGCGTATGTGTAGTAAGAGCACTTAGTAAAGCAAACTGACGAGTTGCGTGGAAGCAACTTTAATATATCAATTCTCTAAGCATTCTTCTTCTTTCAAATGACGTTGAACATGTATTTTGTCCCTCTTTCCGAATCTTAGGGTGGGTTAACGTTGCCTTTATTTGTGTTTTGAGGCATTTTCTGTCATGTGTCATTTTATGACCCAATGTAAACCCAGCATAAATTGTTAAAATCAGAATGTGAAAGTAATATATTGGATATAGTTTTGATTCAGTTTAGCTGCACTGATTAACTTGAAGATTGGCTTTTTGCACAGTGTAGGGAAAACAAAAACTCCACCCGAAAAAAAAACTGCAGTGCAGAAACGAGCATAGAATTTAGGGCCCACACTGACACCGAGACTCACTCACACACACTCACTCCCACACATGCTTAGTGACATATCGCTCTCATGCAAGCACGCACTTTTGCAGCAGTCCACATCCTCATGGCAGTAGAAGCTAAGGCTGGAGGTTCGCCACTCCTTCCGCCGGTTGCTGGTAGTGGCCGACGTTTGGTCGGAAGGCAACCGCTTGGAAGAAAGCTGCGACAGCTAAAGCGTTTGGGATTTGCGTAATACCAACTGGAATGTTGTCTCATATAAATAGCTCTCTCTCTTCCTGCCTCCTCTTCATATATATATATATGTATATGTATGTGAAGAAAAGTAATAACATAAATGACACACACACACACAGAGAGACTTTGGCGGCCACTCCCCTTTTTTTGAGGGTAGCCAAAAGTAAAAGCGTGCACGAGTAGAAATATTGCAGCAGAGATTAGGTCAAAGCTCTGTGCATAAAAATTTTTTTCCGCTTTTTGCTGACGCCAGATACACACTCACACCCATAGTTTTGTATATATATTTTTTTTTTGGTAAGTCGTCTTGCTGCCACACGAAATAGCTAACCCAATATAACAATTTTTGCCTCACTCCATTTTTTTCCCCCTTTTTTTTTTGGCCATTTGGCAATTTGTTCGTTTGCCATTCGCAGCATTTTTTGTACCGGATTGGAATTGGGATTGTGAATGGTTATGTCAACCAACAAAAAAGAAAAAAAAAAAACTGTCTGACTAAATGCAGCGTATGATGCGTATGATGATAACAGATAACAACAAAATGGCGTCAAAGTCAATAAGCATATAAACAATGCGATTGAAACCAAACAGGCGAAAGGGCAAAAATGTTTGGGAAATTGTAGGGAAATTCCTGGTAAGTTCTCTTTGGTGATTTATGGAAATTGTGTTCACATAAATATTTATGAAGAACAGAATTAAGATTGAAAAGCGTAGAAATTATACATGGGGTCAAACTCTATATTTCCCCATTGTGTGTTCGGGTTTTTTATGTTAGGTTAGGTTAGGTAATGTTGGGTAAGGTTAGGTAGGGTTAGGTTAGGGTAAGGTTCGGTTACGGTTAGGTTACGGTTAGGTTACGGTGAGGTTACGGTTAGGTTACGGTTAGTTTACGGTTAGGTTACGGTTAGGTTACGGTTAGGTTACGGTTAGGTTACGGTTAGGTTACGGTTAGGTTACGGTTAGGTTACGGTTAGGTTACGGTTAGGTTACGGTTAGGTTACGGTTAGGTTACGGTTAGGTTACGGTTAGGTTACGGTTAGGTTACGGTTAGGTTACGGTTAGGTTACGGTTAGGTTACGGTTAGGTTACGGTTAGGTTACGGTTAGGTTACGGTTAGGTTACGGTTAGGTTACGGTTAGGTTACGGTTAGGTTACGGTTAGGTTACGGTTAGGTTACGGTTAGGTTACGGTTAGGTTACGGTTAGGTTACGGTTAGGTTACGGTTAGGTTACGGTTAGGTTACGGTTAGGTTACGGTTAGGTTACGGTTAGGTTACGGTTAGGTTACGGTTAGGTTACGGTTAGGTTACGGTTAGGTTACGGTTAGGTTACGGTTAGGTTACGGTTAGGTTACGGTTAGGTTACGGTTAGGTTACGGTTAGGTTACGGTTAGGTTACGGTTAGGTTACGGTTAGGTTACGGTTAGGTTACGGTTAGGTTACGGTTAGGTTACGTTGGTTAGGTTACGGTTAGGTTACGGTTAGGTTACGGTTAGGTTACGGTTAGGTTACGGTTAGGTTACGGTTAGGTTACGGTTAGGTTACGGTTAGGTTACGGTTAGGTTACGGTTAGGTTACGGTTAGGTTACGGTTAGGTTACGGTTAGGTTACGGTTAGGTTACGGTTAGGTTACGGTTAGGTTACGGTTAGGTTACGGTTAGGTTACGGTTAGGTTACGGTTAGGTTACGGTTAGGTTACGGTTAGGTTACGGTTAGGTTACGGTTAGGTTACGGTTAGGTTACGGTTAGGTTACGGTTAGGTTACGGTTAGGTTACGGTTAGGTTACGGTTAGGTTACGGTTAGGTTACGGTTAGGTTACGGTTAGGTTACGGTTAGGTTACGGTTAGGTTACGGTTAGGTTACGGTTAGGTTACGGTTAGGTTACGGTTAGGTTACGGTTAGGTTAGGTTACGGTTAGGTTACGGTTAGGTTACGGTTAGGTTACGGTTAGGTTACGGTTAGGTTACGGTTAGGTTACGGTTAGGTTACGGTTAGGTTACGGTTAGGTTACGGTTAGGTTACGGTTAGGTTACGGTTAGGTTACGGTTACGGTTACGGTTAGGTTACGGTTACGGTTACGGTTACGGTTACGGTTAGGTTACGGTTAGGTTACGGTTAGGTTACGGTTAGGTTACGGTTAGGTTACGGTTAGGTTACGGTTAGGTTACGGTTAGGTTACGGTTAGGTTACGGTTAGGTTACGGTTAGGTTACGGTTAGGTTACGGTTAGGTTACGGTTAGGTTACGGTTACGATTAACTTACGGGTGGATTAGTAGCCTATCTTTCTCATGGCAAAAGTGTTAGCAAATTATTGTAAAAAAATGGGCACTTGTTGTATAAGCATTATAAAGGATAAAGAAATCAACTTAATAAATTATAAATATAGTACCATTTTGTCTTTAATTTGACTTAATTGTTTCAAATGAAATAAGAAGATATACAAGAGCAGCTTTAATATTGTAAACAAAAATTATTAATCAGACTTAATTGAAACAGAATTAAGTTGAAGTTAACACAAAGTAATATTCATTTAATTGTGAGCTCTTTTATTGTCGCATCGGTACAACTAACAACTTTGGGTTTTCACCCAACGACAGGAGCCTTAACTTCCACACTGATTGCCTTCCAATCGTCCGGGCACTTTAATTTTCAATCCATTCGGGCTGGCTAATGCATAAGCCCGGCCGGGGGATTAAAAGCTTCTTTATGCCTCAAACCCCCAAAAATCTGAGCTGACGAATTGCGTATACGCCATGGAGGCCATGCGGAGGGAGGCTTTGGCTCTCAACTGAATTTCCAAAATGTGACAGGAAAATGTAGCAACTGAAATAAATAAGCAAAGGAGACTAAAAGTGGAAGCTTTCATTAAGTGTACGTGTGTGTTTTTGTGTGTGTGTGTGTGGGAAGCACCTAAATGTATGCAATCGTTTTCGATTTGAAATTAAAATATTTAAGCCAAGCTTTTTTCCTTGCAATAGTTTTCAATTTCATAATTCAGTGAGCAGGCTCAATGACAGCAACTCAATGTGGCTTATGAAACAAAGGACGCAAGCAGTTGGAGGCAAAGTTACCCCAAGTGTTTATTACATTTTATTCAATAACTGGCAGTAGACACAGCCACAAATTCACTTGCTCGAGTCACATTTTGAAATAATACAATTTTATACATTTACTATGTTATTTTATATAAAAGTCCTTGGAGAATTTATGCTGATTGCTGCCTGCAATTGCCGCCTGTGTCCTGTCTGTGTATGCATTCTTGGCCAATAAATTGCCGAAGCATTGCATTTTCAGGCCTGTTATTTATGATGCGACCACAAAAATATTTTAAAACCCATTGATATGACCCAAAGGCATTTGATTTCTTTTGGCCCATTGAGATTTCATTAATATTTAAGGCTACCAAATTTAACTCATTCATATTTATAGTTTTTATGTGCGAAAGAGAAAGCCCAGTTTTAATTGAGCAAAAGTAAATTTATCATTTGCCTTTTTAAAGCTGTTTTTGCTGTTGTTGTTGTTGCTGCTGCTGCCAAAGTTTGAGTGAACAACTTTTAGGCCATCATTAGTTTGGCCACAAAAGAAGCCATAAGCCCACTTTAAATTGATTGATGATATGGGCAATAGTAAAGTAAGCAGAGAAAAATTGCATAACCAAAAGACAAAACGAAACTAAACCGAACCGAACTGAACAGCTTAGATAATTTGGCCCCAGGGTATGTGGAATAATTTGCCAGCAGATCAAGATAAATGATTAGAAGCATCTCTAAGAAAAATTACTTAAAATGTGGGACGTTTTCTTCTTATTTTTTTTTTTTTAATTTGCCAATAAATTTCCTGTTGTAGATGGATAATTGACCTAGGAAAACAGAGATTTTTTATGTGCTTTGAAGGTTATTTACCATGGTACTTTAGCTCATTTATTAGATTTAAAAACACAAAAAATAAAACTTCTAACTTGGTGGCAACACTGTTTCATTGAAAAAGTAAAAGGTTTTGTGAAATTGCCAGGAACTATTTCCCAGCTTTAAGTGCGTCAGCTTAAGAATTTAGAATTCCGAATTAAAATTGTAAAAATGCAGATGTCGAACTGTTGTCCTCCTAAAATTTAAGTGTGCCCGTATTTTATTTTTTATTTGTTAATAAATTTCCAGTTGTAGATGGATAATTGACTTGAGAAAGAAATCATAGATTTTGTATATGTTTTTTTTTAAGGTATCGTACGTTATTTACCACGGTACACAGTGTTTTCTTATATTTAAGCACATTTATTAGATTTAAGGCCTCTTTCCAGATGACATAAAAATTTATTTTGGCACAATTCTTCATATGAATAGAATACCTTTTGAAAAGCTCTGAAAGTTGGATGCATTTGAAAAACTTTATATGAAGCATAGTACCGAAATAAATTTTTATGTAAGCTTTAAAAATAAGAAAATAAAAATTTCAACATAGTGGCAACATTGTTACATTGACGGGCACGTTAAAGTCAAAGTTTTCTGTGAAATTGGCTGGAACTATTGTCAAATTTTAAATGCGTCAGCTGAAGAATTTAGAATATAGAATTAAAACTGATGTGGAACTGTTGTCTCCCTCTAATTTAAGTGTGCCCGTTTCAGTTAATCAGATAAATGCCAAATAACTCGCAACACACACTAAAGTTGCGGTGAGCTTTTGCTAAAAAGCACGAGAGTGAGTGAGACAACGTTTGTATGGAGTGTGAGTGTGTGAGTGGCTAAGCGTTGCGGCAAAAACCAACCCCAATTTGCCTGGCGATCAAGCTAACATTTAATTGCAATGCGAGAGACCTTTATTCCATTATGGATTATAAGGCCACACTGTGCGTTTTTTATAAATCGAAAGCAAATCAGTTTTAGAAATACTATAACTAAGCTTATATTATATTCGCGATGTGTAACTTCAACACGCACGGATCACGAAAGCACACGCACGAAAGTCTGAGTTTTCTTGCTCTCACGACGTTACACGTTGAAGTTCACATTACGCGAGCACCGCCAAGTCACAGTCCAGTAGCTAAATCCGACGAATTATTGCTAGTTTAATTAACCTTAATCGAGCCACATCTTTAATTTGATAGCTATTTATCACACAATACAAACAAGCTCCCCAGCTCCCCCATCTAACGATTCAAGTGGGCACTCAATTAAGTAGAAGACCTCCCCTAAACGGACGCTCCCTTCTCTCTCTCTCTCTGTGTGTGTGTGTGTGTAGGCCTGGCCAAAATCAAATCAAATCAACGCCCACCAGTCGAGGTAGCCATTCTGAGTACTGCTAATTCGGTTTGTACTGTTTCCATTGATTGAACGCAGCGAGGCGCAAGAAATGCATTAAATATTTGCACCCACTGTAGTTCTTACCTGTTGGATAGCCACAAATTCTCACTACAACTTCGACTCGGATACTGAGTCTGACTTCCTTTCTCTGTTTACCTTTTGTTTTCTGGTGAACTTTAAGCGAATTTGTTTGCTTCGAACAACAACAAACAAAATAGAAGTAGGGGGAAAAAAAACAACAACAAAAAATTGCCAATTGAATTCCATTGAGTTTTTACATACACAGAGGCCATGCTCCTTGGGGGCCGCCCACATATGCAAATAGAATCCGTTAGCAAGCGGGCGCCAGCCAGGATTTAGCCTAGGGTTATACGACTCAGGGGTGGGGGAGGGAGGTGTAGGTTGTTAACTTTCTTTTAACTTGTTTCTTGCACTCTTATTGATATTTGTATTGCATTGTGTTATTTGTTGACTTGGAACTTTTGGAAAATTGCCTCTTGCATAACGAATGCGTTTCTAAATTATTTTTTTTTTTTTGTCTTTATTTCAGCTCCGGCCCCGGCCACAGATGCGCCAGCCGATACGGCCCAACGTTGCAATACGGAAGATTGTGCTTTACCCTATTGCTTCTGCTCCAAAGATGGCACCCAGATACCTGGTGAACTGGAGGCCGAAAAGGTAAGTGTGCACAAGGCATTAGTGAGTGTATTGGTCAGAAGCTCAGTTTGTATGTGCTTGGTTTCATATTAAGCTAACAAATTTTTGGCGCCCAATGTGGGGGCCTCATTTATTTCGATTTGATATTTTGATGAAAATTTATTCTAAACGTTGTCAGAAGAAGGTCGATTCCTAAATTTCTGTAACCAAGTACGAAAAGATTCACTTGAGTACGAATTTACCCATACCGAAAATCTGAAACTTGATTTTTAAGTAGCATCTGAATTTGAAATTAGCCTTTTCGGATTGACACAAGATTTCTGAGATTGTTCCAAGTCTTTCGTACTTGAAACTTCAATCCTATGGTCGGGATCAAATCAATTTTCTTAAACTCGAATATAGCTACCTATTTTATTTTTCTGTGTACCGATTACTTAAATAAACTCACATGGAAATTCAGTTCTTGAAACAAAACAAAAAAACGTGCAAAAGTTACAAAATGCTATTTTTTACAATTCGGTACTAAATTCTAAAAAAAAAATAATCAATATTTTTTATGGCCTGCCCTACAATAGAAGATGGCTGTCTCGATAGATAAATGAAATATTTTGCTGCGAAATTATCCATTTTATGTTTACGAAACAAAAAAAACCAACTTATCGGTAACTTCAATTTAAGCCCCTGAGTCTATTCCCTTGCACTCCCAAAAAGCACAAGATTTTGGCAAAGAGTACTTCATAATTATATTTCTTATCCCTAAAATTAATCTAATGTTCTGCACTTAAAGAAAAAAAACAGGGGGTGTGGCAAAATCTTACTGAAAAAATCAAAAATTCGAAGTGTAAAAGAAAAAAATGTTGAGTCTATTTGATTGATCGGCAGTGAATGCTTGTTACAGAAATCAAGGGATCGATGACTCAGGCCTAGGCTGACCTGCGCTTTCATTCTTATGATGAAAGGAAAAAAAATGGATCGATTCGTGGATCGCTTCAAAAGAGGCATCGTTTTTCGAGATGGTAATCGAAAACTGCCTGAAAGATGGAAAAAAGTAAAGGCTAGCGATAGACAATACTTTGAATAATAAATGTCTAACCGTTTTTTCACAATATAGTTTGAAATTGCATACTTCTAATCAAGGAATAATACTGGAACCATTTACAGAAATAACCCGTTTTAAATCACGTACCGGTATCGAAACCGGAACCGATATTAAAATTTTTTTGAGAACCGAAAACCGTTAACTGTTAAAATAGGAACCGAAAAACCGGAACCAAATCGGCACGCTAATTTCGGTATCTTATTATTTATTTTATTTATTATGATTATTAAAAAAAAATATATTTCAACTGGTTAAAAAGCAATATATACACTCAGAAAAAGTCTTACATTTTAGAAATTCGCCCTTAAAGAATTAACTGAATCAAATTTTTTTAACAAATATAAGATATATAAAATAAATTTCTAAAAAGCAGCAAAACGTTTCCTTGGTAAATATAAACTCTCTAATTATTTTCAAAGGAATTTTAAGTCTTAAAAAATACTCCCTTAAATATGAAAATGTAAGAAAAATGATAATATGAAATTTAGAAATTAAGTTTCTGAATTCAAATAAAATTACGTCCCAAAAAAAGGTGGTTTCAATATTTTGAAAAAAGTAATGAAAGGAAACGCTAAGGCAGATTTTATGTTTCAATCTGTTAATGTGTTTTTTGGAGCTGATATTTATTATAGTATGGGGTTTAAATCTATCCAAATCGTTAAGGATCTCAATTTTTGGCGGAGATACGGCAGATTTTAGAGCGGATTATTTCGAACCATTATTAGGAAATATTTGCCAGCTTTATTCTAGGTAGATTTTTCCTGAGTGTAGGAATACCACGGGAAGCGTGGACAGAAGCATTTAGCGAAGTTTTTCGTTCAAAAATAAAAAAAGGCTAAAAATTGGCATTTAAAAAAAACGATTTTTATGTGTCATATTTTTAGAACACAATATTTTAGTTCTAGTACCGGTACGTACTGGTATTCCGAAATAAAAATCTGAGTATCGTATGGGAACCGAAACCGAAATAAACTGATAACCGAAAAAGAACCTTTAACCGAAATTTTAGATTCGGTACGTACCGAAACCGGTACCGGAACCGATATTCGCTTTGGGATTATTCCCTACTTCCATTATTTATTAAATGTTCGTTTAAGATTGTTCATTTCTCTATATATGTTCTCTTTTACTTTTGTTCAATGTCAGTTAACTACTCACTTAAATTGCTCAGTTGTTTACTAGCTCAGTTGTTCACTTACTCAGTTGTTGAATTGATGAAGTAATTATTTGCTCAGAGAAGGAGATCAACTTTTGCTTAGTTGTTTACTTGCTCAGTTGTTAACTTGCTCAGTTGTTAACTTGCTAAGTTGTTGAAATGCTCAGTTGCTTATTTGCTCAAAGGAGAATATAAAATTATGCTTAGTTGTTCTCTAGCTCAGTTGTTTCCTAACTCAGTTCTTCACATGCTCAGTTGTTCACGTACTCAGTTGTTCACTTGATCAGTTGTTTATGTTCTCAACAAATTTTTTGTAGAATAAGTCACTGAACAAAAAAGAGCAATTAATGTAGAACAAATTCAGTGTGCTACTCAGTTTTGTTCTCTCACTCACTATCAAAAAAAAAAGATCCCAAGTCTTTGTTTGTTCGTTCATTCAATAGAATGTAAAATGAGTCCCTTAACCAAAAAGAGCAATTATTGTAGAACAAATTCAGTGTGCTACTCATTTTTGTTCTCTCACTCACTATCTAAAAAAAAAAGTACCCAAGTCTTTGCTTGCATTCAATTTTGACCTTAAGTTGACAGTTCAAACAAAAATTCATCAAATTTATGATTTGTTTTAGATGCATTTCCGTTTTCACAGCCATTTGCTTTTATTTTCCAACCATCCTTCCTTCCGTGCTTCTCTTAGCATTCATTATATTTGCAAAAATATTTTTACTTCATAGTTCAGCAGCGGAAACTCTTCTCTTCCCTGTGGAAATATGCCTTTCAATAAGTAGACGACCAAGTGCGAGAGGCAAATGCAAGGAAATGCTGTCAAATCGATTCCAATTCCAATTGCAATCTTCATCATCAACATCATCATCATCATCATCATCATCATCATCATAGTCGTCTTCGTCAGCAGCGTCACATCATCTAAGCCACACTTAAGCTGACCGCCGTTTCTCGTAGCTGGCGGCAGCTCTTCTCGAGTGTTTCACGCCTCTGCATAATTTAGCCAGCTCAGCGACAAAAGTGAAGCGAAGCGAACCGATTCAATGGCCAGGCGATTCGCATCCAACATTAATATTGAATTTGTACAATAATCCTTTTTATGTGTCCCCACCCACAATGAGCGTTAAGTGCGGCCAGGCCACAACCGTGCCACACGCCCTTATGGCCAGCTAAAGGGGGTGGGGGTGGGGGAAATGCATTTCGGATCTGGGCAGTTGATTTTGCTTTTATAGTTTTGGAATACCCTTTGGCAGTAAGGGTATGCAGGTTTTGTTCGAAGGTATGACAAATTAGGCATCTCTGTTACTCAATCTTAGCTAATAGACCCAATATAATCTTACAATTTTATCTAGAAAATAGGTGAGCACTAAAACTATCGGGATTATGCATTAATCCTGTCACCTCCCGTAACCGAAAATGAAACAAAACATTCTGTAAGCTAAACGCCTTGTGTTTTGTTTTGCAACTTGTTATTTGATGCCTCAAATAAGTTTAAAATTGTATACGAATTTCAAATTAATTATTTCGAGCCAAATACATGTTTTGTTTTCCCTGAGTAAAAATTATAAGTAAGGGTATCTTTTTCAGTTCCATCATTCCACACTTTTGTTAAGTTAATCACACCTGGTTCTTTTCACCAAATGGTTTCCACTCTACTTCCAATATTTTTCTTTAGGGTATTGCAAATGTCATGACTGCATCCAGCTAGTTCTTAACGAAACCGACTTGTTTTTATGGTGCATCACTTTGTTCCTTCTTGGCGGTCTTTGATTATGGAATTGCACTTAAAGTGTTGCACACAGCTTCTTTTTACCAACTTTGCGTTGCTTTATTTTCGTATTTTCGTTTTTTGTGTGTTGGTATATATATATATATTTTTTTTTGGGGTGGCAATTTTTGTAATGGAATTTACTTTGAAAGTTGCTTTCGGTGGGGTTGGGTTATTGATAGTCGAGCGAATTAATTGAAATGAATTTGTTTCAGCTGTAACTTAAGCGAGTCGCGTCCTGGTTACCCACATGCCCACTAATTATGCTTAATGCTCAAGTTGCAATTTTGCTCAAGAAGCACGGTAGGCTGAAGGGAGACGGACGGGGGGTGTATGGTTTAAAAGCGCAGCCAGGCGCAACGCAGACAGGAAAAACAAACGCAAAATGCAAAACCTTCAATTAAGAGCTGCTGCGGCTGCCAATGCCATCGCATGCCCGGCTGATTTTGAGGTCGGCGCTCCTCTAATTGGGCACACACTTACACACACACACACACACATGTTTAAGTAGAGATTACGGCAAAGAGAGCAAATGTGCATATCATATAATTAAGAGCTTTTTGCCTTTGGTGGCATTCCGAATTAATATGCAAAAGGGCACAAAAATCTTGATTTCAATTTGTTTCAAATTTAACGGTTAAAGCAGGGGAAATGTCACTAAAAGTTTAGCTAGCGAGGGTTGCGTGTAAAGCAATGAGTTTTATATTAAGAAAATAGTTGGGTTCATTCACTGACTGACTGATTGGTAATCTACGCCCAGCCTTAACGGTTAGAGCTTGAAAGCTAAGACCTGTTCGTGAGGACGACGGCAATTTGTGAATACAGAGCTAGATTTAGCGCGAGAAATCCAGAATCTGACAATTTTTGAATTATAAATTCAAAGCTTAACATTAATTTCAGTATTAATGAGCCCTAAGGCAGAGTTTTGGAAAATTCCTCCCACGGGTGGTGAAAAAGTTTGTAAACGAAAAATACTTTTTCCATCCGAAAGACTTGAAACTCGGTTTGTAAGCTTGGTACAAGGACTGCAAACCCAAATAATTTTTTTATACGTCCGGTTCCCGGGGAAATGTACCAATGGTTAAGGTTCCAAAATTTAATATTCAACTTTTTTGTGATTTGGTTTTGGATCGTACCTTAGTTCGTCTCAAGTTTTACAAAATTTGTATAGACAAGTATTTAATTTGTTAAAAATATAAAGACATACACCAAACTTCTGAATTTTTATTTACTTGAACATACGAATTCAATTATTTTCAATTTCAATATTTATTTATATTTTTTCGAGCAATTGTTGGTCTATGCTACTTATTTTATCAGAAAAATGCCCTCTTAACTAGTACTTGTAACTTTTGTTGAACCGAACTGAAAGTATTGGTTGGGAACAGGTTCATTTATTTTTTTCACAAGAGGTTCGTTTCAAGGCTCTGTTCACAGCAGGGATTAATCCCGAATCGAATTTCGGTTCCGGTACCCAGAAGATTTAAAAAGAGTTCTCTCACGATTTGAATAGATTTGAACCCATACTATAAGACTACGTTTCAATATAGCCCATAATACACTGATAAAATCCTATAAGGGGTATATTAGCTCTTAAAACGCTCTAAACCAGTTAAAAACGTTTAATCTGCCTAAGCTTTTTCCTACATTACTTTTTTTTTTAAATATTAAAACAAAACTTTCTTAAAATTGGAACGCGACATTCGTAAGCCTTGGAAGTGCAAGAAAATAAAGCAATCTTAAAAATTTTGTTTCTTTATTTTATTTTTTTTTATAGCATTTTAGTTGTCGATTTGATGCGAATAATATATTACCAAAAAAGAATGGGATTTAGCACGGGACAAAAATAGAAGTAGCTTTCGACTGTATCTAGAAAAATGCATAAATCTGCGAAATGTGATAAAATAATTTAAACCTAAATTTTTTTAACTAAATGGGAATATTGTTGCTTTCAATTGATAGATTCCATGATCAAATATTTGCACTACTTTTTTATATAAGCCTAAGAATTATTTAGCACTCGAAATATTTTCCGTTATCTTTGTTTTATGAATTAGTTTCATTGAACGCATAGAAGAAAGTATAAAATTGTTTAGATAGAAACGTTGTTTCTTCATAATAATTCAAAATTGTCATTTATTTATTTTTTAAGCTTTCACATAATTCGCCAAAGATAGTCCGTCAAAAAATTTTCTTAGCAAGCAAAATTTGTTTGTTTTCACTTTATACTTGCCAGGTATAAGAATTATTAGTTCTTAAGACAATTTTGTCAAGCTTTTTCAAATTCAGATGAAGATATCGTAAAGCTTCATATTACCCAGGTCTTTTTGGGACCTATTTTAATCTTATCCAAGTACCGTATTAATAACTCCTTAATTTGGCACCTGATTTACCCATCTACATAAATATTTACGTATGTTAAAACAATAAATAATATTCGATTTTGGAAAAATTTGGAGTAACGATAGCGAACGCGACACACTTGAAAAATCCAAATAAAATGTTTATTATGATTTTTATACGCTGCATCCTTTTTTTAAATTAATTTTTTTATTATTATTTTTAATAATATTTATAATAATATTTTTTTTATATTAATAATTCATAAGATGAGCCATACCATTACCAAAACAATTAAACAAAAAGTGACCACGAATGAAGCTAAGCTAAAAAATATAATATTATCAGTTTTCAGGCCAATTTTTTCATAGTAAGATTTTAAAGATGCTGTGAATATATTATACTATCAAATTTGAGACATTTTATTAATATAATGTTAAAACAAATCAATTTTTTATTAACATTTGATTTATTTGTCGCGATGGACCATTTGGCGGATGTGCCCATATCAGAAATTGAAAGCGAAATTTGACAAAAATAAACAAATCTCATTTCTAAAATTTTAAGGGAGGATTTTTCTAAGACAAAGAAATTCTTTAGATTTAATTAAAGCAGCGGTGGGCACCAAAATATTACTGGAGGGAGCAGCAAGAACAAAATGTATTTAATTTCGCTTTTTTGGGAATAAAGACAGGGCGGGCTACGGAGGCCCAACGGGCGGCTATGTGTTCATCACTGAACTAGATGGTTTATATTTACAAAAAAAAAAGATTTCCGCTTTGTAGTACAATTTTTCTATATCTTTAAAAAAGAATTGATTCTGGTTTTTCTTTAAGGGTGAATTTCTAAATATTAAAATTATTTATCTGAGTGTATATTTTGATATTTTATCATTTGAAATATATATTTTAAATAATCATAAAAATAAAATTAATAATAAGAAACCGACACAGTACCGTTATGTATCCAATTTTGTCGGTTACAATTATAACGGTAAACTGTTTTCGGTTCTCAAAAAATGTTAATATGGGTTTCGATACCGTGGCTGGAAACGGTTTATTTCGGGTAACGGTTTCGGTTACGGTATCATTCCCTGGTTCATAGTAAATGAAAAGTCGGAATCCCGGGTTTGAACCGGTTCGGTTCGAGAGTCAGTCAAGAGCACCAACTACAAAACACCCAGTATCCTTGATTTTCTGTGCATTTATTCATTTGCTTGCATACGAATACATATATTTACATATCAACCCCTTTGCGCGAAATTATCGTATTTTACAAAAACAAACAAATTTTACAGGAAAGGGTTTGTTGCGATGGCTGGCAACTTGGCTATCAAATTTCAAATTAGTTTAGAGAAAAATAGATTATTTAAAACAAAACCAAATTTTTTGGCACAAACGATAATTTTGAGGACCAAATTTTTATTGGTGTGTTTCGATTCCTGTGCGCGAAATTATATGCGAAAAATAAATGCGAAAGAAAAAAAAGTTATATAATTTTGGAAAATCCTCACCCAGGTCGGAAAAATTGAAAACAAATTGTACCAATCGAATTAATTAGAACTCGATTTAAAAAATTTTATTTCCTGTCTAATAAGCACAGTATCAATTACCAATAGTATGAAATACTAATAGCGCTTGCTGGGTATTAAGCTTTTATTTTATTTTCCTTAGATGGAAAGACTAATCAGTGTTATAATTTGGCTGCTTAATTGCACAGAAAAAAAATTATTACAACCTTCATTAGCCATCATTTATTTTGTATATTGCCCTAAGATACAGAGAATTTGACATTTGGCTTTGATGTGCGGAAACAAGATATCGAATTCTGTGTACAATATTTTGCTTCTAATGAAAGACCACCATCTGTTTTTCCACGTTAATTCAAAGCCAATTTTATGACTTGTTTTGTGTTTCATTATGATTTTTTTATTATATCTGTATTCAACGCACACATAACTCTTGGCCAAATAAACAACAAGAGAGAGAGAGAGAGTGAAAAAACACAGAAAACAAACCGTAGTTATTAAACAGGATATTCGAATCAACAGGAACAACTGTCAGCCAGCCAGCCAGCCGGTTGGCCAGCCGCTTGGCCAGAGCCAACAATAAGGGGCAACAACACGAATGGCACAACAAATGGCAAAAGACAACAAGTACAATTTCCTTATGCAAAACGGCGATAACAGCCAGCCGAATGCAAATACATAGATTTATGGCCAAACCGAAGAGCCCGAACTCGGTCGCAATCCAAAGCGATCCACAGCTGCCATAGTCTCAGTTCTGTGTCGTAAAAATAAAAGCTGTCAATGCACTTGAAATTTATCGCCCTGCAAATTAACACTTAAAAGGCAACAACAACAACAGCACAACTGAAACAAAAGACAAAAACACTAAGAAGAGAGAGAGAGAAAGCGAACTGAGGTGATTGGGTTGGTCTTGGAGAGGGGGGAACCACCTGGCATAAGCCAGTAAGCGGAACAGTTGGGGAAAATGCAGAAAACTACAATACAATCATTTCATGTTAAATTACAAAAAGCTGGGTTAAAAAAAATTCGACTGTTACTACGTTTATGCTTATAAAAAATCATGCTTTTTGCCCGTCAAAGTATGCAAACTTTATTTTTCTTTAATTATTTTTTTAACGATATGGCATCTTACATAATCCACAATGTGCATTCATTCAGATTGTCGGACCAGTGAAAGTTATACAAAAAAAATAAGACTTAATCCCAAATTATTTATATTCATAAACATAGCATACTTTAAAAGGCAAAAATCATGAATTTTTATTTGTGCATAAACGTACTAATAGAGAAAACGACATATGTATGTTGTTTCCCTTCAAAATAATGTTTTTCAGAAGCGACATCATTGCATTTGGAAACGATATGATTTCGCCTTAGAAACAAGGCTGCAAACCGGTCCGGAACCGTACCCCTAAGAACCGGTTCGGTACGGGTTTCTTGAATTGGCCGAACCGGACCATGAACCGAACCTTCTACATTTTTGAACCCTCTAACCTAAGCCCGAACCGAACCTCTTATTAAAAAAAAACAAGTAAGAAAGTCGGTCAAGCCCGACTGTAATATACTCTGTACCTGTTTGTACGAAACTAATAACTTTAAAGTGTGAGGTTTTTTCAAAATGTGGGGGTGGCAACTCTTTCGACTATCGTTCATCTGGTGGAAAAACGATGTATGGGGGCTCGATAAGTAATGATGAGTTGAATTACCCTAGTAAATAACTCGTAAAATTATAAAATTTGTATATAATTTCCTGTTAACATAAACGTATCTATATTAGTCACGCGGGAATCACGCGTGATTTCTGATCGCAGGCCATCTAAATTACATCGCTCCTCTCATAGCAAGGTCCAATTGGGAAATTACCAGTTAGCTATTGCCTTCTCGCTCTCTCTTTCTCTTAAGTTCTACCAACTGTGAAGGCATTTGTTGGCTTGCAATCGTTGAGCAAAAACTATTCACTATTGGTGTCGGGGGGATGTGCCTCTGTTTTGGAATAAGTTAGACAAAAATTGTCACTTATATGCCCCCGAGCCGGTTTTCACTTGCTGGTTTGCCACTTGCTTTTATGTCAAAAATGGGTAATCAATTTTTTAACGTGTACAAAAATTTATAAAATAGAACCAAAATGTTCCTAAAATGACACCAAATGTTTTGTTTGCGTTCTTGATTTTTTCAGAATTTTGATTAGTTTAGTATAATTGAATTTTATTTTTTTTTTTTTTGATTTTGTTAGACTTAATTTTAATTTTACTTTTTTAGATTTTTACCTCTTCATTTGTGCTATTTTTGAAATAATGTAACCGTTTGAAATTTATAAAGAAAGCTATTTGAATTTAATTAAGAAAAAAATAAACCTCGTACCACGTAAAGTAAACCGTCACGTGATTTCCTAGACAAGTTAATAAAAATAAAACAAAAAAAGAATACTATCAGCCATGCTCCCACTTTCACTTTCGCAAACTTTTTGCGATTTGAAACCGGTTTAAGGAGCAAATTTGGTCTCAAAATCGCAAAAAGTTTGCGAAAGTGAAAATGGGAGCATGGCTGTATATTTTGTCTCCAAAACCAGGACACCGCAAATGCAAAACTAATGGGAAATCTTGAAATCCAAATTATTAACCAAACAAAGAAAGAAAATATAACTTCCGTGTATTACGAAAAGTTAATAATTAACTTTTGAATACCGCGATAAGCAAACCGACAGTTTGCGAAATCTATAAAAAGAAAATATATATTATCCGCTAACTGGAACTCAGACGAAGCAGCAAAGTGATAGCAAAGGGTTAAAAGTAATATTAAGAAAAATAAAAATGGGGAGGTCTTTACTGGACCAGGAGTCGAAAGCGACTGAAGCTGAAACCAGCTACAATCGTGGGGCATACACCAAATGTCATTTTGACAGTTGAGTAAAAGGTAAAGTGATGATTAACGAGAAGGAAACGCTAACTTCGACAGTGCCGATGTTTTAATACACTTGAAAAAGTTTACTCCAACTGATTTAACCGGTAAAATATATATAGGATATAGATATCAAATATTTAAATCATTGATAATAAAAATTTGATACCATAAAAAAAACTTTTCTTAGTAAAACACATTTTCCGACCGATCGGTCCAATGGCAGCCATATGCTATAGTCATCCGATTTTGATAAATTTTTTAGAAATTATGTGAAAGCATATAAAACTAATATATACAAAGATTGAAGACGCTACGATCGAAAACAAAAAAGTTTTCTCACCAGAACTAGTTTTTGGACCAACCGTTTATATGGCAGCTATATGCTATAGTCTTCCGATTTTAATAAAATTTTTCCAGAATTACGTGGAAGCATAAAAAACTAATACAAACCATGATTGGTGAAGCTACGATGGAAAACTAAAAAGTTTTTCTCACTAGAACTAGTTTTTTGACCTACCCTTTATATGGCAGCTATATGCTATAGTCATCCGATTTTGATACATTTTTCCACAATTATGTGGAAGCATATAAAACTAATATATACCAAGATTGGAGACGCTACGATAGAAAACAAAAAAGATTTTCTCACTATAAGTAGTTTTTTGACCGACCGTTTATATGGCAGCTATATGCTATAGTCACCCGATTTTTATAAATTTTTTCGAAATTATGTGAAAGCATATAAAACTAATATATACCAAGATTGAAGACGCTACGATTGAAAACAAAAAAGTTTTTCTCACTAGAAGTAGTTTTTTGACAGACCGTTTATATGGCAGCAATATGCTATAGTCATCCGATTTTGATAAATTTTTTCCGAATTGTGTGGAAACATATAAAACTAATATTTACTACGATTTTTGAAGCTACGAAGGAAATCAAAAAAGTTTTTCTCACAAAGACTTATTTTTCGACCGATCGTTCCTATGACAGCTATATGATATAGTCATCCGATCCGGCCGGTTCCGACATATTAGTTGCGTGCAGTAAAAAGACGACTCTGTGCAAAATTTCAGCTCGATACCCTGTAGTATTTTGAGTCGCCGCCCGCCTGGAGAATGGCAGCCGGGTTCTGACTGCGACCGGCGCCCACCTTACCAGCTCCCATACCAGATTTTATATGGGATGTCCTCAAATCCGTAAGGTACTGCCAGGCGGTCGCCGGAAATAACTAACCGTATGGCAGGCGGTTCGGGCTAGGAATATGGCAGGCGGAATAGACTGTTCATCGGGCAGCCGGTTGTATCGAACAAAAGACCAAACCAAAAGAAAAAACAAAATTCTGTGTTTTTGTTATTCATATTTTTTTTTTTTCAATATTGATAAACCTGCTGCCCCCACTGGGATTTGAACTAGGGACTATTCGTGCTACAGTCAAATGCTTTAGCTCAACGCCACTGCCGCTATGATCATAGATTGATCCAAATGTGATATTTAATTTTGATATAAAAATTTAACAAAGTTCATAGTGGGAACTTACAACTTGGATACTTTTAAAAATATACAAATTGTAGTTATTGTTCATCAACCTTTAAACTGGAAACAGAAAGAATATCCAAATTTTATAAAACTAAAGCAACGGTCAGACGTGACGACGCGTCGGCCGACTGCAGTCAATGTTAAATTCTTCCAGTCGGTTCTTGCAAACAGAATCAAAGGGAATACGGTAGCTGAGGCATGATAGCTGTGTTGATTTTGACCAAAAAATTACTAACAAGCAACGATGTTTGAGCAGGTTCATTTTTGTGATGCAAAAAACATTGTGATGCCACAAAAGCGGACTTTTCCTTCGTCTTGCATTACGCAAATGGCGCATAACTTTAAGGTAAAATTCCTTTTGGAAGGAACACACAATGCATCTCGCTATTCTAATCGAAGAAAACAGTGAGACGTATTTTTTTCATCGTCGGCTTTTTGCCCGCATCTAATGTGATGATTGAGCGTTGATTTTGACGTCATAACCATTTACCAATGTTTCTTCACAAGAGTTGACTTATGGAAAATTCGCAGAAATTTGGCTTTTTCTCTTTCTGGCACAAAAAATTCAAGCTTCTGTGGTAAAGAGATAGGCCATTTCATATGCAAACTTTTGATATTGTCATGCGGATCAGACAGGCTTAGGGTTATCCTGCCGGATGGATAACACAAACACCCAAGCAATTGGCTATCTAGAAACTGGCTGTCGAATAGCTGACATTTTTTGTTCAAGTTCTGGTATTACTGTGCCGATCAGCAAGGCCGATGGCTACCATTATCGGACAACCGGATGGTTGGCGGATAAGTCCAGGTCGATGGCTGTCTCCAAACCGCCTGGCGGATGGCTGGATTCGTGTACAAATTCTGGTATTGCTGAGCCGATCAGCCAGGCCGATGGCGACCATTATCGGACAACCGGATGGTTGACGGAAACTTCCTGGCCGATGGCTGTCTCCAAACAGCCTGGCGGATGGCTGACAAATTATGTGCGAACGTCTGGTGTTGATGTGCCTATCAGGTAGGCCGATGGTTACCCTAATCTGACTGCCGGATGATTAACTATATATGTAGGAACGAAAGGTAGTACTGTTCGGATAGGGTCACCTGATGGCCTACGTACGGCTGCACCTAGCCCAGAAAAAACGACAGGGTAGCTTTAAAACTGAGGGACTAGTTTGCGTAGAAACAGACAGACAGACGGACACTTTATACACTTTTCAAGTGTATAAAAATGCTACGTAAAATTGCTTAAATTGTATAACTTAACTGAACTTGCTTCAACTTTTAGACAAGCCTCTTACCGTTTTTAAAATCTGAAACAAACTTCCAAATTGCGTATGGAATACACCTACTTACATTCCAAAGCACGTGACTGCATCAAATATATTTAGTTTATGAGATTGACGCATTGTTACATACATTAGAACAATTTTTACGCATTTTTATGGCTATAGACCAGGGGTACCCAAAGCCGATGCTCTAACTACTCAATTGTGGTTGCAGGGCGCGCAGCTATATACACACAGACGAGTACACACACACAGCACCCGACAATAACCGGTTTCTTTTTATCTCTTTCATAGGGTTGTTGTTCTTTTATAAATGTTTTTCCTTATATGTATTGTTGTCTGCTCTGTCGTAAGCAGACTATGGGCAACCCTGGTATAGAGTATACAAATTATGTATTTTCCATGCGCCATAAAATATATTTTTTTTCACTAAACAATTTATATTTATTAAATTCAAGACTACTAATATAAATATTTTAAATAATGCTGCAAAGCTCCATACTTTTATGTGAGATGCGGTTCGGGGGTTCGAATCCCTGAACTCCAGGTTTTGGTTAGAACGTTGGTTCACTTTAAAAAAAAAAAAAAAAAATTTAATTTTGTTCATTGTGAATAGCTTGTCATTTGGCATTGAAAACAAGGCAACATAAATACCTACTTGGTTATCATGTCTCATGCGTCGAACAGTGTTAACCCAGCCTAATGAGCTGATGGGATGAAAAACAGAAGAGCTTCTTACAAAAATTGTCCACCCATTTTCCGACGTTAGGAGTGGATTTTGCAAAATTTCAAAGACACGTATTACATATTTTTTTATGTGTTTCTTAAAAAATGAGTTTGAAGCGAAAATTTAAAACAAAAAATTTTCTTCAAATCTATAAAATTTTCATAAAGAGTTTTTAAAATGATTTTGAATCCAAGCGAATAAAAACAAAAAATTCTTAAAATTATTTTTCTAATCAATTTTGGTTTAAACAAAAATCGAATCTTTTTTTAGGCTTGCAGTTCTGGTATAAAATAAGTGTAATGATTTCAGTGATACTATGTTAAAAAGGCTTTCTGGCTTCCCCCAGCTTCTTCTCTACCTACTTTCTTTATTCTTCTTTGATTGCTCAGTATTCTATGTGTGTGTGTGTGCTTTGTGCCTAGATAATTTCAACTAAAAGCGACTCAAGTTTGCATTTTAGTCTCTTGAGCAAATATGTCATTTAGCATAATAATACTTAGGGAACAGATTGAGAGAGTGAGGCAGAGCAGCAGCAGCCGGAGCAAGTTTTTGCTCTGGCAAGTGAAATTTGCATAGTTTAGTTGCTCAATCGCAGCAGCACAGCCAGCTTCAGTGACAATTGAGCGGCTCATTGATGATTGAGTGATTGCAAAACTTTTGCGCTAACCCATACATACGAATTTTGAAATTCCCATTCGACAGGAAATTGAACGCCACATGGCAAATGGTGCGAAATGAGTGAGCTTTATCGAGCTGAGAAGCCAGAGTTTCAGATCAAAGGAAAGTTTTTTGGCATACACAAATTAACCGCTTGTTTGCGGTTAATTGAGTTGATATTAATTATAATTATGCGCCCACACACACACACACACACACACTTGCTGACACGCACAGTCACAAATTGAAATTGTTTTTGGTTGTTGGCCGGGGG
This sequence comes from Lordiphosa mommai, assembly GCA_018904225.1. Classification (NCBI taxonomy): domain Eukaryota; kingdom Metazoa; phylum Arthropoda; class Insecta; order Diptera; family Drosophilidae; genus Lordiphosa; species Lordiphosa mommai. Next base: position 277,217 of record JAEIFT010000188.1, read on the forward strand.
AGGGAGGAACGGGGAGCGGTTGCTGGATCCTGAACACATGTAAGCACTAATAACACTTAAACAAGCGCGCACACACACACACAATCACAGCCAGGACAAACGGATAAACGGGACAGACAAACATTTCAATTTCGAAATTAAGTGGCTCACTTGGCCCTGTTTGTGTTTGCCTATGTATGTGTCTCTCTGTGTGTGTTTGCATTTGGCGTTTTGCGTTCAAAATCGGCCGCCGCCATCGTCGACGCAGCGCCGCCACATAAACTTCCGCTTTGCTTTTACCCACTCGTATTTGTCTAAATTTTTTTTTGTGCTGAATACCCTTATCGAAATAAGGGCACGAAGAAATTTGTGATTTTCCAAAAAATTAATTTTACCTGAAGTTCAAGTTCAAATTTCGAAAGTTTTAAAATGGACTGTAAAAGATTTAAATCATTTTTGATTTTAAATCATTTTTGTTTTTAAATCATTTTTTATTTTAAATCATAATGATTTATTTGAATCTAGATCGATTCAATTGAGCTTTAAATTATAAAGATTTAAGTCTGATTCAATCATGGAAGATTGCTGTAAGAAGACTTATAAATTATTTAGGAGCAATCAGATTGTAAATATTTTGATTCAATTCATTAAATTTAAATCATTCAAGATTTTAGATTAAAATTTATTCTTTTTATTTAAATCAAACTTTTGAAATCATTTCTGATTTGATTCCAGATCAAAGATTTAAATCACTTTCTGGTTTAAATCCTTTCAGATTTAAATCATTTTCTGATTTAATTCCTTACAGATTTGAATCATTTTTTTATTAATTCCTTACAGACTTAAATCAGTTTTTGATTTAATTCCTTACAGATTTAAATCATTATCTGGTTTAATTCCTTACAGAGTTAAATCATTTTCTGATTTAATTGCTTAGGACTTAAATCGTATTCTGATGTAATTCCTTACAGATTTAAATCATTTTCTGGTCTAATTCCTTACAGATTTGTATCATTTTCTGATTTAATTCCTTCAGATTTGAATCATTTTCTGATTTAATTGCTTACAGATTTAAATCTATTTCTGATGTAATTCCTTACAGATTTAAATCATTTTCTGATTTAATTCCTTACAGATTTGAATCATTTTCTAATTTAATTTAAATAATATTCTGAATTAGTTCCTTACAGACTTAAATCATTTTCAGATTTGATTCCTCACAGACTTAAATCATTTTTTTTATTAATTCCTTACGGACTTAAATCAGTTTTTGATTTAATTCCTTACAGATTTAAATCATTTTCTGATGTAATTCCTTACAGATTTAAATCATTTTCTGATTTAATTGCGTACAGATTTAAATCATTTTCTGATGTAATTCCTTACAGATTTAAATCGTTTTCTGATTTAATTCCTTGCAGATTTGAATCATTTTCTAATTTAATTTAAATAATATTCTGAATTAGTTCCTTACAGACTTAAATCATTTTCAGATTTGATTCCTCACAGACTTAAATCATTTTTTTTATTAATTCCTTACAGACTTAAATCAGTTTTTGATTTAATTCCTTACAGATTTAAATCATTTTCTGCTCTAATTCCTTACAGATTTAAATGATTTTCTGATTTAATTGCTTACAGATTTCAATCATTTTCTGATGTAATTCCATACAGATTTAAATCGTTTTCTGATTTAATTCCTTACAGATTTGAATCATTTTCTAATTTAATTTAAATAATATTCTGAATTAGTTTCTTACAGATTTAAATCATTTTCAGATTTGATTCCTCACAGATTTAAATATATTTTTTTTATTAATTTCTTACAGACTTAAATCAGTTTTTGATTTAATTCCTTACAGACTTAAATCATTATTTGGTTTAATTCCTTACAGATTTAAATCATTTTCTGATTTAATTGCTTACAGACTTAAATCATATTCTGATGTAATTCCTTACAGATTTAAATCATTTTCTGGACTAATTCCTTACAGATTTGAATCATTTTCTGTTTTAATTCCTTTAAATTTGAATCATTTTCTGATTTAATTCCTTCAAATTTGAATCATTTTCTGATTTAATTCCTTATAGATTTAAATCATTCTCTGATATAATTCCTTACCGACTTAAATCATGTTTTGATTAAACTTTAACCTTCTAGACTTGAATCATTCATATTCAATGAATCAATGATTTAAATCAAAATATTTACAATCTGATTGCTTTAAAATGATTTGTAAATCAACTTAATCCATGATTGAATCATATTTAAATCTTGATGATTTAAAGTTAAATTGAATGAAATCTTTATTTGTCAAATCAGGTTGAGATTGAATTGTAAACCAAACTCGAAAGGATTGATTCACTTACAGCCCTGGGTTTGAATCAATTTTGAGACTGTTTTGATTTACTTTTTAGTCGTTTGTGAACCGGTAGTGAGTCAGTGAAATGGCTTTTAACCGGCTGTGAATTGATTGTGTCATACTAATGAAGCGATTAAGCATTGGTTCTGAATGAGCAGTAATTCGGGTTTGAATCGGTTCTGATTAGGAACAAGTCATGTGTAGGTTCTGAACTGGCCGTGAACCGATAAAATTCAATAATGAGCTAGTGATGTTTTGATTCCGAACAGATTCTGAATTGGTTCAGAACTGGCTGTGAAACGGATGTGACATAGTAATGAAACGGTTGTGAACGGGTGGTGTATCAATTTTGAATAAGTAATTAATCGGTTTCAAATCGGTTATGAACGGATTGTGAATCTGTTATGAACCAGTAGTAAATGAATTCCTAATAATTGTGAAATGATTATGAACTGAAGGTAAATAAGAACCAAACAGGTTGTAAATCGGTTTTGAACCAAAAGTGAATCGGTACTGAATTGGTAAGGAAGCAGTAGTGAATAGGTTGTAAGCCTGAGGTAAGTCAGTTCTGAACGGGTGGTGCATCAATTTTGAATAAGTAGTTGATCGGTTTAAAATCGGTTCTGAACGAATTGTGAATCTGTTATGAACCAGTAGGAAATGAATTCTTAATAATTGTGAATCGACTCAGTAATGAATCGATTATGATTTTGATTGTAATACTGAAGTAAATCAGTTATGAACGGGTGGTGCATTAATTTTGAGTAAGTAGTTAATCGCTTTTAAGTTGGTTCTGTGAATCGAAACTAAACCAGTAATGAATAGATTATGAACTGGAGGTGAATCAGTTCTAAACAGGTTGTGAATCGGTTTTGAACCGGAAGTGAATCGGCAGTAGTAATTCGATTGTAAGTCTAATGGTAATCAGTTCTGAACGGGTGGTATATCAATTTTGAATAATTAGTTCATCGGTTTAAAATCGGTTCTGAACGAATGGTGAATCTGTTATGAACCAGTAGTAAGTGAATTCTAAATAATTCTGCATCGACTCTAAGCCAGTAGGGAATCGATAATGAACTGAAGGTGAATCAGTTCTAAACAGGTTGTGAATCGGTTCTAAACCGGAAGTGAATCGGTACAGAATTGGATAGGAACCAGTACTGAATCGGTAGTAAGTCTGAGTTCTGCACTGGTTGTGAATCGGTAGTGAGTCGGTTGGAAACCAGTAGAGAATCAGTCTTGTGGTGTATAAGTTCAGGCCCGGCTATGAACCGTTGGTAAATCAGTTTTTTTTTATTTATGCGAATTTATTTTCATTTGTTTACTCTACTAGTACCTAATAGGCGCTTTAGAATTAAATTACACTGGTATATCAGTTCTAAGCTGAAAGTGAATCGTGTTTGAACCGTTTTTATATAAGTTCCGAACCGGTAAACTAACAACAAAACATATTTATACTTCAATATTGTAGCTTATTTTTTGCACCACGTTTTTAAAGCAAAAATCCTAAAAAAAAAAAATTACATGAAGTAAGATAGTTTAAGTAAGCAAGGCAGCAGCAGTTCAGCCGCATGTAAGAAATAATTTAAGCCCAACTAAAAAAAATCAAAACGAAAGTCATCAAGAACGAATGCTGCTGAACTGCTGCTGCCTCAGTTTGCCCAGTTCTTATACGAAGCCCCCTCTTACTAAAGTAATCCTATCTCTTTATCGTGGAGAGAGCACTCAGCTGTCACTATTGAAGACAGGAATTCACTCTCACATTTTTGCTATGTGTATGTGTGTGCGGTGTGGAGGGGCGGTTTGGATTGACTCTCTGCCCTGGCATTGCTATTTTGCTATTATTATGCATGCGAAACCACAACTAATGTGCACTTCAAACTGTCTGTCAATTGGCAACACACACACACACACACACGCGCGCGCACACTGATTGTGTGAAATGAATGAGTGAGACTGAGAGAACAAATAGCTGCATGACATTTAGCGGCGGCATTACTTTTAATTCGCTTTGCAAAAGAGAAGGTATACAAAAAAAGCGCATAAATTAAACAAGAATTTAACCAAATAATTAAATGGCAAACTGTTTGGTCATAATTATGCTGACGCATTGTAGAAACTAACATGAATGTGTGAAGGAGTATGTAAATAATATTCAAATATTGTTCAAAGGTTAAAGCCATTTATTAATTAACATTTTCCTTACTTTTGCAGATACCCCAAATTATTATGCTCACCTTTGATGGTGCCGTCAATTTGAATAACTATGATCATTATCAAAAGATTTTCAATGGCAAACGCAAGAATCCCAATGGCTGTTTAATACGTGGCACCTTCTTCCTATCGCACGAGTACAGGTAAGTGCAAGTTGCTATCTCTCGAATTGAAGTTTAATAAGCCAGCTTGGCAGGCATTGCCTTGCCTTTCCCGGCAAATGCACATTATGTTCGGCATTATAATATTACGCATCGTCTACATCATCATCATCATCATCATCGTCCTCTTGCTCCTTGTTGTAGTGCAGTTTCGACTGTTACTAAACTTTTCGGCCAGAAAGTCAAGTGAAGTCTCCGTTTTGTTTGGCAGACAAAGTTTTCTGTGCAAAATACTTGTCACATACTTGGCCACGCCCACAAGCGACCTCCTCCCATATGTCAGTCAAGTCAAGTGAAGTGAATGCTCCCTCTTCCGCTCTCACTGTCTCTGCTCTGCTCTGCTCTACTAATTGTTGTTGATAAATTGGGGCTGACAAAGTTATGTCAACTGCAAAATGAATTTTCGCCAAAAATATATGTACAGTACCTCCAAAAATACATACATATATACCATCTGAACTCTACTACACATTTTGACAGACTTATAAAAACGACACATCATTCAGTACAGTACATCACAGAGAAGAGCAGAGCAGAACAGAACACACACAACAAAGTAAAGAAGCTGCTGATGAAGAGGAAGAAAAAGCAACGGCAGATGCTGAAGAATATAAAGCGGTAGTCATAGATAAAGACACTGGCAGCAGCAGCAGCAGCATCAGACATTGCCCCAAAAATGATGTTGCACCGTGGAGGAATAGTATTAAGTAAAAAACTATTCCTTAGTATTAAATTCAAGACTTGTGAAAGGAGGTAATATTTAGCTTAGGGGGGATTACATAGTAGGTATCGATACCTCAGTCGCTTTTAGGTAGTGCAAAACAATACATTTTTAAAATTTCCGTATTTTGAAAAATTAAATCAAAAAATTTTTTTAAATACCAAAATAAAAAGATTAACCAAAATACCCTAAAATCTTACCGACTTAGGGCCGTTTTCTCATCTTCATGGTTTTCAAATCTAGGTGCTTTTGAGAAAATTTATGTTGCTTACTTTTAGGGCGAGTTACAAATCATACGCTGTTCATTGTAGACATAAGCAAAGATATTTTTAGGGATGCCTAAAAGTAGGCAACAAAAATTTTCGCAAAAAGCACCTAGATTTGAAAAATGGAAACATCAGAAAACGGCCCTTTGAGTATAACTATAAACAACTTATGCTTTCTACGCCAAAAAACAAAAAAAATATCCCATGAAATACCTGAAAAAAATATTAAAAATACAAAAAAATCTACCTTTAAGTTAGAAATAAACTAAATATATATAAAACAATTAAGAAATTCGGTCGAGGCCGACTGCACTATACCCTGTACCTGCCATAGTTTGTATATAACTGATCAATTTTAAGTCTGGGACCTTACAACCCGTGCAAGTGCTGCCCATAAATATTGTGGCCGATCCTGATCGGAAGGGTATATAAAAATGGTTCAAACATTTTTAGTTAATATTGTCTCTTCCGTTATGGAAAGCTGGCTACGCCCTTGTTCGTAGAGGTATATGTAAGAATTTGACTAAAGCTTACATCAAAATCCAAGCCGAATCGTATCAAGAAATTTTTTCTGACCGAACCTGAACCGGAGCAGTGTCAAAAAGCGTTCGTTTCAAAAAAAAAAAACTTTTCAAATAATCTGTTTTTTTCTAGCTGTTTAAAATGTTAATTTTAATATATATGTAATATAAAGTTAAAATTGGCTGTTACAGCCCCCCATTGACAATACATTGTTTTACTCACTAAAAACCAATTCCTGACCAATCGTTCCTATGGATGCTATAAAACTAAATACTCCTAAATTTACCTAATTTGTTATAACTATTAGAAAGCATTTAATATTCATAATTACTGAATTAAAGAAAGCTAAGATTGACAACAAATGTATATGCATATACATGTAGCACAAGTTGGCATTCCTTTCTTTATCACATTGTCATCCCTCTAGTCAAGTAGAAGTTGAAAGTCGTCAGCGAGAAGCAGCAGTCGAAGGAAGTCGCGATCAAGAAGCAGCCGTAAGGTCGTAAAATATTTCGTCAGTCAAAAGTTGAAAGTTGATAACCTTAATGTTATCTAAAATTAATTTTCATTTACCTATCCGTGCCGAATAAAATTAAAATAAATAAATTACGTGCATTAATGTATTTTGGAATGACGTTTCCAAAAAAATAGTTCAAGCTGGCGAAAATGAACGTTTCTGGGATATAATAGAAAAAAAACATTTGCTATTGTAATGTTTCCTTTTTGTAAATCCAAGTTCTTATTGAGAAAATATAGGTTGCCTACTTTTAGGCCGCTTTTAAAACATCTTTGCTTGTGTCTACGACGACCCACGTATGATTTTAACCGCGGCTACATATATTTTCTCAATAAGCACCTGGATTCACAAAAGGGAACATTAGAAAACTGCCCAAAATGTTTTGTTTGTCTTCATATATCTTAGAAGATATTCACTTTATCAAAACCATCAATGGTAAATATTTATTTTATGTTTAAGGATTTTTGTAAAAAATATTTTTCCCAGCGGTGCACATTTTACTTCTCTTTAAAATTTTTCGATCTCCACCCTTTAGCCCTATACGGGCCTGCAAAGTAAGTAATTTAGCTTATTTCGGCATATATTACGTCAAGGTGGAACGTAAGTCTAGTGTGGAAAAATTTATTAAGAAATTACACCAATTCTTGAATTTCGTGGTATTTTTCAATTACCAGCTCGTTAGTCACACTACTCGATTAGCAATGTTGTTGCTCTTTTTTGATAAAAATAAGCAACTTCTCGTCCAGCCTAGCTGACCAACAACAACTTTGAAAAAGTTGCTATGAAAACTAATACTTAGTATGTACTGCATACCAAGCAAATGCAATGTCGACTATTCAGTTTGCATAATCAACCTTTGCTAAAATTACTTACATTTCTTGGCCCATTTAAATCAGTATATGATTTAGTCAACTTTGTAGATTTTTGCAATTTTTAGTTAGTTATTCAAGTTCTTATTAAAGCGAGCATTTACGACTGAATTAAAACATCGATTTCTCGTATTAAATAAAATTTCAGCTGTTTGTAGATGGTGTAAAGGCAGAAGTAGGGTAAAGTAACATTGTTTGCAACAATGTATCTTCAGCTGTTCCAAGTAACTTGATTTTACAGGCCCAACAGTACTTCTCAGCTCCGTATGGGCACAATGTAAGGGGTAAAGGAAACATTACTTCTGCTTCTTCTTTCCGACAATTTTGTATGAAACTGCATGCCTTTACACAATTCTAAAAGGTTTGATTAACATCGAACTGCAGTAGCATATAGCTGCCATATGAACGATCGGTCCATGAACGATATGAACGATCGGCTCTTGCTCTTTTCCAAGAAAACCTGGATGGTAGAGTCCTGTTTGTCTTCTGTCACATTTATCTTAATATTGCAGTGTGCAGTCCTTTTTTGATATATTTCAAGCATTTGTAAAGCCAATTTTCCATATTAATTTCAGCATTCGATCCCATTGTACAAACAAAACTGAGCAAAACTAAGTGAGCGGCAACAGTCAAAAAATTTGCGAACGGCAAAAATCTTGAGTGAAGTTTAAAAGCTTTTTTCTACTTTTGCCACAACAGGCGGCAGGCGAAGAGGGGCAAAGGCGAGAGGCAGGGGAGACAGTTTTGAAGTTGAATTGAAATGCGCTGAATGGCAGTAATTGCCTGAATATGTTACATATGCACACACATGAGTGCACAAATGTGTGTGCGAGTCCTGTATATACTTTTGCTTTTTTTTCGGGCAAATCATTTTTATGCTTTTGCCAGGCAGAAATACTGGAGACACACTTTTCATATTTCTTTATTTTTTGTATATTTTTTTTTTTTTTTGCTCTCTTGCCTCATAAATAGTGGTAAACTGCAACTTGCCACAAGAAGCTGCCTGCTGCCTGCTTGCCTGCTGCTCTTTAGTGCGGAAATGATTTAATGCGCTTCACAACTCTTCAGCTGAAGCTTTAGCTTATTTTGTTAAGATTTTTTTTTGAAAGAGCGAGAGAGAACTGCCACAAAGTATGCAACGATTTTTTTTTTTTTTTTTCGGCCGTTGAGGCAATTAGTTTAGTCAGTGACTTTTTTTTTAGCTTTGCCTCCTTTTGTATGTCCCGTCTTCCTTGCTGCGTGTTACTTCCTGGTTAGAGTGGATAACAATACAAATTTATGATTTAACTAAATACAATTCATTATGGTGAAATGTATTGAAAGTAAAGAAAATGCGGGGAATATAATCTCAGTAGCTTACTGTATGATTCCGAGGTTTAGGAAAATTAATCTTTTATATGAGTAAGTTTTTCTTCTATATATTTAAGTTTTTTTTTTTTTTAAAAAAAGAACACTAGCTGGAAATGACAGGTTCAAGGGCGTACACAGTATAGTTCAAAGAATATTCCTTTAACAAAGCTGTGCAATAAGTTTTTCACTACCTACTTTCTTCCTTATTTATTAGTTTTGGTGTTTTACAAACCTGCACTTCCCAGCATAAGCCCCTGAGAGCGAGAACTTAGTTAATAAATCGACGACCTGGTGCCAGTTTCGTTGCATATTAACTAGGTTTATTACTGACATACCTATTGGTTCCGAAACTAAAATCATTTTGAACTCCGCTTCCTTAACTAAAAAATATTCTGAACATTCAGTACTTATTTTCTTTAAGAACGTTCCCTTACGACTAAGTTAACGTATATATTTATGTTTAACGTATAAAACGTTACATACTACGTTTATGCTATTAGAAAATCATGATTTTTTTGTCCTCAAAGTAAGCAAACTTTATTTTCTTTAAGGGGGTCTTACGCCTTTGCACATGGTTTTATGAGTGTTTTTTTGTAATAATTCTGAAGAGAAACCCATAAAAGCAGTTTCAATTTGGTTTCTTGTTTTGTTTTGTGTTAGTTATTAATTAAAAAATAGAAGGCTAACATCGGCTACGCCGAGGTTTTGAATACCCTTGCAGTTTTTGAAAGGCGCTATTATTGATAACAAAAAAGTTTTTCTCACTAGAACTAGTTTTTTGACCGACCGTTTACATGGCAGCTATATGCTATAGTCATCCGATTTTGATAAATTTTTTCAGAATTGTGTGAAAATATATAAAACTAATAAATACCACGATTGGTGACGCTACGATGGAAAACAAACAAGTTTTTCTCATTAGAACTGGTTTTTGGAACGATCGTTCCTATGGCAGCTATATGATATACTCATCCGATCCGGCCGATTCCGACAAATGTGCAGCGTATTTGTATTTAAAGACTTTTTGCAAAGTTTGGTCAATATAGGATTAAAACTGAGGGAGGAGATAGCATAGAAACAGACGGACAGACGGACGGACGGACAGACGGACGGACGGACGGACAAACGGAAATGAACTCAGCTCGTCATGCTGATCAAGAATATATATACTTTATGTGGTCGGAAATGCTTCCTTCTATGCGTTACAAACATCGTGACAATTTTAATATACCCTCTGCAAGGGTTTAAAAATGTTCAAAGGTAGAAGACCCCTCAAGAATTATTTATTTGTCCAAGACAATTTATAGTCAGCTGCATTATACATAATCCACATTGTGCACTCACGCAGGTTGTCGGACCAGTTAAGGGTATACAAAAATAATTAGTTTTAAGGCTACTACAAAATAAATATTTTCCTTAATTATTGATATTCATAAAACTAGCATACTTAGAAGGGCAAAAATCATGATTTTTTTTATTAGTGCACAAACGTAGTAACAAAGCATTTACCATACTTGCAATATTTCCTCTTTTCGATGTTTTAATTTTGTATGCAAACCCTGAATGCTAGTCTTCCAAAACCAATTGGAACCCCTTAACCAAACATTTCTCCCTCCAACTACCAATTGTTTTGGTCGATGATTCATAGCACCTCGAATCTTAGGGAAAAATAAAATATTGATTTAATTCTTAAATCGTCTTAAAAGACGAGACAATTCAAATGCGGACTACGTATGCGTATACGTAGCTAACGATACACAGTACTGTGAATAAAATTCATTGCTCCAAAAAATTGCCGTTTAAACTTATTTGAACAATCAATATTTCGCATACTTAGCTTACAAACTGAAAAAATATTTTCACTTAACTTCTTTGGGTAAATTCCTTCCCTAAGGGGTGGAAAAACTCCGCCTAGGGATTCAGTTTCACCACAAATGTCCAAGTGTCCATTCCTGTGCGTAGATTGCCAATCAGGCATTCAGTCTAGACAAACCATTTTATATACATATATTTCCCTTTGTTTTTAATGGCTTACATTTATTCTAAATTTGTATGTTTAATAGGGCCAAGGGGTTATCTTTGCATCTTTTAGGCGCAGCATTAAAAGTTACAATTTTGTGTGGCATATCAGTTGTTAAATATATATAAGTTTAAGGACCGCCACCTGCTCACCACTCTCTCTCTCTCTAGTTCTTTCTCTCTATCTTGCTAGCAGCTGCGTGTGCAAACACTTGACTGAGTTCCTTGGGGAACTCTTTTACTTCTGGCAGACAAAAAACTAAAACTATTTAAAATAAATAATTGCACAGTTAAACCAGCTGCTGCTGCTGCTGCTGTTGCAATAAGTCTGAATCTTACTGTGGCCAGGTGAGCTATTCTCTTGAAAAGACTTGCCCATTTAGGTTTGCTTAATGGTCAGACAGTTGGCGGAAAAAGTTTTAGCGGCTCAATTTTGAGCAAATTTTTAGTGAGCGGTTATGTGTAAAATTCGCTCATGTTTATTCAGTTGCTCACTTTACATCCCAGTGCAGCTTTGTCTTTAAGTAATTTTCTTTTGTTATATATGTATATTGTTAACAAGTAAAATTAAAACGTAAATGTTTGAAAATTAGATTTTGCAGCCGGGGAGACGCTTTTGTTGAGTTCTCTCTCTCGTGTGTGTGTGTGTGTGCACTGAGGTGTTGCCTAGTTTTCGGCTTGTTAGTTAGTTAAAAGTTTTTGCGTGCAATTAAAATGCTGCGCAAAAAGTTTCCTTTTCTAACATTGTTCTTAATTTTTTTTTTCTTCTTTTTTTTGTGTTCTTCTTCTTTTTGGTTTTTGCCAGTTTGCCAAAGCCAAATACAAATGAACAGCATTGTCTCAGCTCTTTCACTCTTTCTATGCGTGTGTGTGTGTGCGTGAGTCCTGTTAGCCTGCAGTCACAAAGTGTACAAAGTCCTGTGGCAATTGTCTGATTGTTTTCTTAGCCACAGCAGCAGCAGCAGCAGAAAGTTCGTTATCAGTGACATTTTGGCGTATAAATAGCAAACTCCACAGTTTTACCAGCCCTTCTACACCTCTGGCCCTAACCCTCGGCCTTAGTCTCTGTCTCAAAGTTAACTGTTAGCTTTGTACGTGCTGGCAATGACAATTGAAATGTATATTCTAAGCAGCAGCTGCCGCTGCCAAAACCAAAACCTAAGATTGAAAGGCAAGTCGCTGCAATTAGCCAACGAAGTTTCCCATTTTTAAGCAATATTTTTGTATAAAGAAAGAGCGCAGAGTTGTTGACACTTATAAAAAGCATTGTTAGTTAAAACCATTCCAAAAATAAATAAAAGTCATTTGGCAACCGAAATCTTTAATATAAGAAAAGTTGGTTTGATCGGTGTGTATCGAGCCCCAGCCTTGATTTTTCTTGTAAAATGGTTTATTGTTAATCTTTGTGTCCAAAATTAGCTGCCAGTTCTTGCCCATTCTCGAGTTTTGCGATTTTTAAGAAACACCAGCTGCCGGTAGGCGAACAAAATTTTGTCTGTAGGCGATAACTGCGGGTTTAAGCTAGTAATGTTTCTACCTTAATTAATTATCCCGCTCCTTCGTGAAGTAAAAGTCAGAAAATGCATACAATTCGCATGCAGTTTTTGTTTTCAATAATGTTTCATTTGCAGCCATTATGGATTAAAAGTCATTCAAACTTCCTCGAGTATCAAAGGACATCAAAATAGATTTGAATGAGAAATATGAGAAATAGTTCTAAAATTCAGAAATTTGAGTTTTTACAGCTCATTCATTTATTGTAAATTATTTCCGAACAAATTCATCTTTCGTTTTGTTTGAAACTTAATTATCCTTGAGCCACATTGGCATTAAATGACATTAAACGTAATCGCCAACAATGTCCAAATCATTTCCTGATGGCATATTTAATGCAACTACAAAACTTACATAAATACATTTAAACTAATCGTTAAGCCCTAGACATGTCACATCCGCACATCGATTAGTCGAGCATTTCTAATGAAATCAATAAAACAACCTCAAGTCACTGGTGCGTGGCAGAAGGCCAATATAATTGTGTGGTATTTGTGTATTGCTTTGGCGATTGCATTTCATTAGCATGTTCAACACGCACACACACACACAGGCGTGGGTCCAGGGATTGTCATTGAAGTTTGACACGCGTAATCAACACCTTGGCTGTCTGAAATTACTCAAAAATAAAATGACCCCGAAATCCTTAATCTGTTTAGCATCCTTGTCGCTTCTTGTTCGCGGCTAAGCACAACTTTGATGTTAACTTATCGTCCTCTCGCACTTTATGCATAAGTAGCCGCGGGACCCACACACGCGCGGGCGGCCCCTTCCCCCACACCTACTCCTCCTTTCTGAAACCAACGAAAAGTTCATTTTTATTTGCCTTGTCTGGATATTAATATCGCCGAACAGCGGCGGCTAAACTATGCCTAAACCATCGTAACCAAAGGTGGGCCAACTGAAAGTACCAGCTAACAAATATGGAAAATCTTTGGCAAAAAATTTTAATGGGGTTTTAATTTTACGGTGGCCAACTTTCGAAAAATTGTGGTTTTGAACAGGGCTGCAAACCGGAATTGCAATTATTTTTAAACTGCGAACCGAACCATGATCTTTAATATCGGTACGAAAGATTTTTTTTGGTTTGGGTATAACTCAATTTCAAAAAAACGCATAACGTTCAAACGGACGCGGTATACACTCTAAGCAAGCGTAACATTTCAAATAAACTTAATAGTAGTTTGTTTTAGACCACTTGACCCTTGCCCTTCGGGGAGTTTTCCAACACTGTATTCCAACAATGTTTTCAACAGCGTTTTTCAACAATCATTTTTGAACATTGATTTCTAACACTGCTTTTCAACATTGCTTTTTAACACTGTTTTCCAACATTCTTTTATAACATTGTTTTCCAACACTGTAGTAGTAGTTTGATTTCGACCACTTGACCTTGGACCTTTGGGGAGTTTTCCAACACTGTATTCCAACACTGTATTCCAATACTGTAATCCAACACTGTATTCCAACACTGTATTCCAACACTGTATTCCAACACTGTACTCCAAAACTGTATTCCAACACTGTATTCCAACACTGTATTCCAACACTGTACTCCAAAACTGTAGTCCAATACTGTATTCCAACACTGTTTTCAACTGTGTTTTCCAACACTCGTTTTTTATAATTGTTTTCGAACACTGTTTTTAACACTCGTTTTTGAACATTGATTTCTAACACTGCTTTTTAATATTGCTTTCCAACACTGTTTTCCAACATTATTTTATTACATTGTTTTCCAACAATGAAGTAGTAGTTTGTTTTTTTTTACACTGAAGCCATAAGGCACTGCACCAAGCTGAGACTCTGATTTCAATTCTAGTATTGGTAGCTGAGAATAAATATGTATAATTTTCATTCATGTCTTTCTTCCGGTCCATCGCTTTCGTTTTCTCACTATCCACTAATTCGAAATTTACAAAATATGTTATATATTTAAAATTTTCTGTTGATACTTTACGAGTTGTTGCTTTGATAATGAAAAAATTGCTCTACGACTGCCTTAAGGCATTTTTGCATGCGGCCTCGTTACGGCTCCAATGTAAAAACACTATAACACAGTTTTTTAACATTGTTTTAAACACTGCTTTTCAACATTGCTTTACAACACTGTTATCCAACATTCTATTTTAACATTGATTTCCAACACTGTATTTTCACTTTGTTTCCCAATACTTTGTTCCAACACTATTTTATAACTATGTCTTCAACTTTGTTTTCTATTACTGTTTTTAAACTCTCACATTAAAGCCTTGTGAGTGTTCACCACACTCAAATTTTTTTCTGAGCGTATCGGCCCTGTTCTGATTTTCGAGTCGATTTTCGTGTAAACATTAGTATTTTGCCATCGAATTCAATAGCGTTGTATAGAAGGTGACAAATAATCCTACGGTTACTAGATCAGGTATTAGAAAACTCGGAATTGTTTGAGCAGCTGAAACCGGCTGCTTAATTTCAAGTGAATTCAACTCGACTCGAAGTTCGGAACAGGGCCCTATATCTTTCATTTTGGTATGTTAATTTTGAAAAAGAATTGAGTGTCCTATTAATAATACGTACTTCACTATTTAAACCGATGTTTGACTCAGGCATTGCTTTATATTAATTTTTCAAAATCCATGAGGAAATTTTAAAATTTTATGAATTTTTCAATTTGTACTAGTCCACTCAATGGGCATAACCAAATACTTTTTAAAATAAAAAGATGCGTAACGGCCATTAATCTGAATGTCAGGTGAAATTTAAAGAGAGGCCATTAATTTTTTCCCGTGATTCACTCACACAGACAGAACGCACATGTGAAATCGTGGGTTTAGGCTAAAAAATTTCCCGGATTTCATTTGTAAGGGCGTTACGCACACTCGGAAAAAAATTAATAATTCCGTACCTAAACAGGGGAAATTTAAGAACAAACGATCTTAAAAGCTCGGAATTTCTAAATCTGAGAACGAAATTTTAATTTCAAGTTCGAATTTTCATTAAAAATTCCTTTTAACTTGAAATAAAATGTATTCTACAAATAATATATTATTCTATTTTTGTTATTATTCTAACTATTTTGTTTCAAAATGTAAGACTGATTCATTCAAGAAAAAAAAGAATAAAAACTCTTCAAATTTTGAGAACAAAACAGTCTAAACTTAATCACGAACAAACTAAAATTTATATTTTAAGACTACATGGTAATATTTCGGTAAATTTGAAAGAAAAATATTTGCTTGAATAAACCTATTTTCTTCCCATGGTACAACTCTCGCTTTTTATACACTGTACCAAAGGTGAAATGAGTATATTGAGTTTGTGCAAATGTATGTAACAGCCAGAAGGAAGCATCTGCGACCCTATAAACTATATATATATATATACACAGAGGGAAAAAACCGAGAACATTGGACTCAAGATGAGCACAATCGTTACCAAAAACAGTGTAAAAACGGGAAATCTCATATGTAGTAGAATGTTCTCACTACAAGAACATTTTTTTGAGAACGCAAAAACTTGAATTGAGTTGTTTTTGTTCCGTTTTCAAGAACACTTTTTACTTTATATGAGAACAAACAATACTCATTTTAAGTAATTTCGTTCTCACTTTGAGCAGATCAAAGAGAGCTAAATTTCTCTCTCTCGCTCGCTCTCTCTGTTTTTCAACCCCCGTATAGTTGCGAAATACCATAACCCACGGAATTGAAAGTCAAAAAGGCAATTATACTCCGATTGAGTTGAATTTTGCTCATTTCAAGAACATTCAGAACATTTGTTCTCAAAAATTTTGAGAAAAATCTGTTATTGTTTTGAGTTGCCGGCAACTTATTTTCTGAACAGGTTTTTTCCCTCTGTGTATATATAACTATATATTCTTGATCAGCATCAACAGCCGAGTCGATATAGCCATGTCCCTATGAACAAACAGATCTCAGAGATAATAAATGCTCGATTTTTCGAAGTAAATGGAGCATAAAATTCTTTAAATATTATTTTAAATTTATGCCACGCCCCCTACCGCCCCCGTAGTTTAAAAAAGAAATTTAAATCCCCCACAATTTAGTAGATATTGTTCGGACCTTCTAATAATTACTTATCGATCCTTATTAATGGGCAGCACCGGCCGTAACCGTAATGGGCAGCACTTTTAAATTTATTAGTTATATACAAACTTTTGCGGATACAGCGTATATCACTGTCGGGCTTGACCGACTTTCATACATTTTTATACACTTGAAAAGTGTATATTAATTTTGCCCAGAAGTTTGTAACGCATAGAAATATTCATTTCCGACCCCTTAAACTATATATATTCTTGATCAGGACGACGAGCCGAGTTCATTTCCGCTTGTCCGTCCGTCCGTCTGTCCGTCTGTCTGTCTGTCTGTCCGTCTGTCTGTCTGTTTCTACGCGAACTAGTCTCTCAGTTTTAAAGCTATCGAGCTGAAATTTTGCACAGAGTCTTCTTTTTTCTGCACGCAACTAATATGTCGGAACCGGCCGGATCGAATGACTATATCTTATAGCTGCCATAGGAACGATCGGCCGGAAAATAAGTCTTAGTGAAAAAACTTTTTTATTTTCTATTGTAGCGTCACCAATCTTGGTATATATTAGTTTTAGATGATTCTACATATTTGTGGAAAAATTGATCAAAATCGGATGAATATAGCATATAGCTGCCATATAAACGGTCGGTCAAAAAAGTAGTTCTACTGGGAAAAACTTTTTTATTTTCCATCGTAGCGTCACCAATCTTGGTATATATTAGTTTTATATGCGTTAACACAATTCTGGAAGATTTTATCAAAATCGGATGACTATAGCATATAGCTGCCATAGGACCGATCGATCGAAAAAAGAGTTTTACTAATAAAAGTTTTTTTTTTTCGTGGTATCAAATTCTTATTATCAATGATTAAAAAATTGTAAATATCTGATATCTATATCCTATATATATTTTACCGGTTAAATCAGTTGGAGTAAACTTTTTCAAGTGTATTAAAACTTCGGCACAGTCGAAGTTAGCTTTGCCTTCTCGTTTTACCTTGACTTTGTCTAGCAGCTGCTTGTCTATGCCTAACAGCAGGCGTTATTTAGCGCAAAGAAGGCCCAAAGCCGCCAAAGCTGTTGTTGTTGTTGTTGTGACGATGTTAATGCGGGGATGTGGGATGCGGATGCTGATGCTAATGTCATTCCTGTCGCCGTTGCCTTGAAACTTTGTACTAAATGACCTGAACAACTTTTGAACAGCTGTCTGCCAACCGCCAGCCGCCAGCCACGTTGCAACTTTGAAGTTTTGGCCCAGTCAAGCCGTGGAGGGAAGAGAGGGGCGATAAAAACTAAAAGTAAACGCTCTGCTAGCATAATAACTTGCCGCTGTCATTTATGCAAATTTCACTTTAATTTTTCAACCTGAACCCGAATCCGGGGGATCAGATCAGCAGACAAACTTCCAATTAGAAACACACGTTTCTCTGGTTTCGCTTTAAAAAAAAAAAGCGAGTACTTTTGTACTGTCATTTGGTAGCAAAATATCCGTAACATTAATATCTAGATGTTAGATATTTGCAAGCTGCTTAATGGGTGGCTTTTCTCTCTTTCTCTCTCTCTCTCTCTCTTACCCAACCCCCATCTTCAACTCGATTTTTCCTGTTTTTCTTGCTGCAAATTGTTGCTGATGATGATGATGGGGCTGGGTGTGTGTGCTGTAGTTGTTGCGGGTCTGGACCTGAACCTGGACCGTGCCTCGACTGCATACGATGTCGTTTCCACCAACACCAAACGACAACGGCGTTGACTCCGATGATGTTGATGATGACAATGTCGTTGATGGGAAATAAAGATAACGACAACGTTGACAATGACTATGACAACAACCCAACGACACTTTAACAGCTCTTGCAGGTGACTCGTTCTTCTTGCCTACACACACACACACACGCACACGCATGAGTGGGTACAGTCTCTGGGGGTATATTGGTTATTCTCAGACCAGACACAAATAGAGATCATCTTAATTCCTCATCCTAACATAAAATAAAAAATTTAAAGGAAATTTACTTTAAATTTACTTTTTCGGTGGTGTCACAGAAACCTTCCATTCGAATTTAAAGTCTTAGCTGCCACTGAAATCTCTTTTGCTTGATTTTAAGTCACTCGTGTTTTGTTTAGCGATTTTGTAAATTCACCACCCAAACAATTTTGTTTAGTCAAATTAACTTTTGAATTTAATTTTTTCTATTTTTTTTTGTTAATAAGTTGTCAAAAATTAATTTAATTATTTTTATACGAAATTTGCATTTTAATAATTATTCATAAATCCCACCAAAGGCTATCAATCCAACCAAAGCGAATACACAACCCAACATGAGTTAGCATTGGGCTTGTTCCGCAGAAGAACTTTGTCCCTGATCAATGATATTTTTTTTTGGTAATTTACGTAGCCTACTTTTCCTCTTGTGTTTAATATAATATTTACATGAAGCTTTTCCAAATGTCAATTCAACAAGAACCCTAAAAGTATGCTAAATAATAAGATCAGTTTTATTAAGCTGATCAGTAATTAAGTATCTGTGCTGAACGCGCCCATTGATAATATCAGCCGTGCTCCAACTTTTACATTCGCAAACATTTTGTGATTTTAAGACCAAATCTGCTTCTAAAACCGTTTTGAAATCTGAAAAATTGTGGGAATATGAAAATGGGAGCATGACTGATTAAAAATATTTCAGAAAATGATTTAAATTTTAACTAAAACTTAAATGTTCTTTAACATTTATCATCTAAAACATAAAATTTTCTACCAAATTAAAACAAATTAATAATAAAAATTGATAATAATTATTTTATATATATCTAGGTTAGACGTTTCGAAGCAACTTTTAGTAATTCAAAAAGCATTCTTAATTCAAGTTAAAAATTTGATTAAGTTATTTAAAAACGAGAAGGAAAAGCTAACTTCGACAGTACCGAAGTTTTAATACACTTGAAAAACTTTTCTCCAACTGATTTTACCGGTAAAATATATATAGGATATAGATATCAGATATTTAATATTTTTAAATCATTGATAATAAAAATTTGATACCATAAAAAAACTTTTCTTAGTAAAACACATTTTCCGATCGATCGGTCCTATGGCAGCTATATGCTATATCCGATTTTGATAAATTTTTTCGAAATTATGTGAAAGAATAAAATACTAATATATACTAAGATTGGGGACGCTACGATAGAAAACAAAAAAGTTTTTCTCACTAGAACTCGGTTTTTGACCGACCGTTTCTATGGCAGCTATATAATATAGTCATCCGATTTTGATCAATTTTTCCAAAATTGTGTGGAAGCATATAAAACTAATATATACCAAGATTGGAGACGCTACGATGGAAAACAAAAAAGTTGTTCTCACTAGAAGTAGTTTTTTGACCGACCGTTTATATGACAGCTATATGCTATAGTCATCCGATTTTGATCAATTTTTTCCGAATTGTGTGGAAACATATAAAACTAATATATACTACGATTGGTGACGCTACGATGGAAATCAAAAAAGTTTTTCTCACAAAGACTTATTTTTCGACCGATCGTTCCTATGACAGCTATATAATATAGTCATCCGATCCGGCCGGTTCCGACATATTAGTTGCGTGCAGTAAAAAGAAGACCCTGTGCAAAATTTCAGCTCGATAGCTTTAAAACTGAGGGACTAGTTTGCGTAGAAATATATATAGGATATAGATATCAGATATTTAATATTTTTAAATCATTGATAATAAAAATTTGATACCATAAAAAACTTTTCTTAGTAAAAACACATTTTCCGATCGATCGGTCCTATGGCAGCTATATGCTATATCCGATTTTGATAAATTTTTTCGAAATTATGTGAAAGAATAAAATACTAATATATACTAAGATTGGGGACGCTACGATAGAAAACAAAAAAAGTTTTTCCTCTAGAACTCCGGTTTTTGACCGACCGTTTCTATGGCAGCTATATAATATAGTCATCCGATTTTGATCAATTTTTCCAAAATTGTGTGGAAGCATATAAAACTAATATATACCAAGATTGGAGACGCTACGATGGAAAACAAAAAAGTTGTTCTCACTAGAAGTAGTTTTTTGACCGACCGTTTATATGACAGCTATATGCTATAGTCATCCGATTTTGATCAATTTTTTCCGAATTGTGTGGAAACATATAAAACTAATATATACTACGATTGGTGACGCTACGATGGAAATCAAAAAAGTTTTTCTCACAAAGACTTATTTTTCGACCGATCGTTCCTATGACTGCTATATAATATAGTCATCCGATCCGGCCGGTTCCGACATATTAGTTGCGTGCAGTAAAAAGAAGACCCTGTGCAAAATTTCAGCTCGATAGCTTTAAAACTGAGGGACTAGTTTGCGTAGAAACAGACAGACGGACAGACAGACGGACAGACAGACAGACGGACAGACAGACAGACGGACAGACGGACGGACGGACAGACGGAATTGAACTCAGCTCGTCGTCCTGATCAAGAATATATATAGTTTATGGCGTCGGAAATGAATATTTCTATGCGTTACAAATATTGATATCTTTGATATCTTCAAATTTTACAACAATTGAAATGTTTGTAAACATTTTGTTTAGGTGCACGTGTCGTATGAGTGTCTTTTTTTGTGTTTAAAGGGATTATTTAGATAGCAAATATAAAAGTTAAAAGTAATCAAGGTTTTGTCAGTTGCACATATCATATGAGTAATTTTTTACAAACCTTTTAAAAAAATTTATTTGGTGTAAAATTTAATAAATTACATTAGTCTACAGCGAAAAAGACCCATTGAAGTCATTATTTTTTAATGATGTATTTTGGAATGCTGAACTCAAAAATGAATTTCAAAAAATTTTGTAAGAATACGTTTTTGAGTTATAATTTTCTTTTAGTTTTTCAGTAGGTACCCATACCTTTTAAGCCATATCTCGAGTTACAATCTTTAGATAAAGTCAAGCAAGGGATTAATCAAAAGGTTATGCAATTCCCAATAATCTAGTCAAAGAACATTTTCCAATCGGTTTAGTAGTTTAAAAGTAAGAAGCAAAAATATTTCGAAAAAAATTAATTTTTTCTCAAAAAAAAAAACGTGAAAAATTTGATATTTTAAAATTTGTAAATGGTTGAAAATAAAAATCAAAAAATTGTTTTTCCTTTTATTCTTACAAATTGCCCTATTACGAAGATTGATGACGAAAATCTGTGGATAAATAGCGA
The DNA here is from genome assembly GCA_018904225.1 of Lordiphosa mommai. Taxonomy (NCBI): domain Eukaryota; kingdom Metazoa; phylum Arthropoda; class Insecta; order Diptera; family Drosophilidae; genus Lordiphosa; species Lordiphosa mommai. Next base: position 299,006 of record JAEIFT010000188.1, read on the forward strand.
AGTTGTAAGCAATTGTGTGAAACAACTAGTTGTCAAATTTGACTATTTTACGTGTTCATTACAAACAATTTTTTTACTTTGCTTTTTGCTCAATGTACGAGTTCCAATAGAAGCCAAATCACAGAAAAAATTAAGAGCAAGGCCAAAAAGGAAGGAAAAATAAAAATATTTTCTAATAAATACATAAAACATTGAAATTTGACTATTAGTACTTGTACTCAATTGCTCACAGCTCCTTTATTTATCCATAGATATTCTTTACCAATGCCTTATTTTCTTTGTAGAAGTGCTATTCGTAAGAACAAAAGAAAAAAGCAATTTATTTTTATCAGTTTCAACCTTTTACTGATTTTCGGAAATCAAAATTTGCACGTTTTTGAGAAAAAAAAATCGATTTTTTCGAAATATTTTTGTTTGTAGCATTTTAACTACTAAACCGATTGGAAAATGATATTCAACTAGATTATTGAAAATTGCATACCCTTTAGATTAATACCTTGCCTGACGACATCTAAAGTTTCTATCTCGAGATATGTCATAAAATGTAAGGGTACCTACCGAAAAAACTGAACAAAATTCTAACTCAAAAACGTATCCATACAAAAATTTGTGAATTTAGTTTTTGAGCTCAGCATTCCAAAGTACATCATAGAAAAATAACAGCTTCAATGGGTCTTTATTTTTTTATTTTTGAAAACTAGTGTTATAGGACAAAAATAAAAAAATAAAATTATTATTGGCGTACATGTCGTATGAGTAATTTTTTATTTGTGTTAAATTTCACTAGACTGTCAAAAACAGAGCGTTTGAAATGTGGGTTTTCTAATAGATTTAAATCACCACAAGAAACAACATTTTCCCATTTAATTCTTATGTAATAAAAACAATTTTCAAATCAGGTTTTTATTATCATTTTTCGAGGAATGAAAGCATGAAGCAGTAAGTTTCCAAAATGGAGTAATCGATCACCGAATTCAAAAAGCCTTACAGTTACTTTAAGATTAAAAATCAGTAAATGTTTTTCAAATATATAAATTTTTCTATTTACTTATTAATAGGTGGCTTAAAGGTGTTGTAATCTTTGCCCTGCGACTGCTGGGCATCTGCAAATGAGGTGTTCCAGATTTCGTGCATGTGTCCCCTGTTGTTATGCCTAACTTCTTTGCATGAGCAGCAGTTAGGCAGTGGCCAGTTTATATGCTTATTATATGTCTGCGAACTCTTCGTTGGAGCTGTAGTAATAGTGCGTGCACATGATTTTGAAGATAATGCAGCCGAATGTGTTTCTCCACTTTTCCGCTGCCTCCGCTGTGTAAAAGAAATGTTGACATTTCTTACATTTTTGAACTTCTCAAGATATATTGCAACAATGTTTTGGTAAACAAAAAAGGCTTTAACTTGTTTACTGGTATTTTATAGATATCCCAAAACGGTTCAAAGTCAAATACTTTAGGATAAGAAAAATCGTACTTGAATGGATGCTTTTGTACTTGGTTCAAGCATTTTTGTACCGATCGTACTATAAACACTATTTGTGCCTGTTTTCAATCTTTTCAATCTCTTTTTCAATCATTTCTTTTTCAATATTAAATCTTCAACATCGGACTCATACATCTCCGACACCAGCTTCAGCAACTGAACTACCATGAAGCAAGTTAAATTCGCTTCCCTCATTATGCCATATTTTCTAGGCCTGGCTTTAAAATGAAGGGGTATCATTGCAAGTGTCATACTTACAAATTCTACAAAACTTTTTCTTTCCACACACCTATCTATATACATCTACATATTTATATATAAAGCTGCAACAGAAGCTCTCGACAAAATTCAAGCACTCTGCACTAGACCTTGTTTTCATTTTTTCCTTTCTGTCGAGTGCTTGCTGTGTGTGTGTGCGTGTGCATCGTCTTCTGTTTTTAGTTGCCTGCTTTTATTAGTCGTTCTTGTAATCGCTACCGCACCCACAATATGGCCTCCTTCTCCGCTTGGCTGCAGGCCCCCGCCCCCCTCCCCCTCTCCTTGGTGTGCTGACTGTTATTGCTTAACTGGTGTTGATAATAACGATGATCATAGCCAAGGACCAAAGGAGAACGCAGCCAGCAAGTCAGCCGGCCATAATTTTGCCATTTCTTGCCCCCACCTCTGCTTTGCATGGGAATTTTGTTGTTGTTGGGGTATTCTTTTTTTCCTTTTGCAATGTGTGTGTGTGCGGCGTTGTCGAAGAGCTTTATTGAAAAGGAGGCAGATTTTGGGGGTTGTTGTTTTTATGCCTTTTACCAAAGTCAGGCAAACTCGTTAGACTAGCATTCCATCCTCTTCCCCCATGCAAATTAAGTTAGTTTTTGGTGCAAGGCATAATAAAAACAAAAAGCTCATGATTGCTACGAAAAATGTGCTCTATTCGACGATGCAAGACGCACACACAACAAAGAACCTGTAGATTTCGGCTTTTAAAAGCACATTAAAAGAAATTGCTGGCAGTGGACCATTGCATACTTTTAGGCGCACCAGGCACAAAATTGAACACAAATATGAAAGAGTTGTGTCTGTGGATGCCTCTGTGTGCTGGATTTGTCTATGTCTCGTGGGTTGCCTGGAAAGTTGCTTGGTTTCAAAACAAAATGCACAAGAGCTTTGAACTATTTTCTAATATAAAAAACAAAATTCAACATTTTGCAGTTAATTTTAGATGATTATTTTTGTAATCCTCGCATACTTACAAGTTTCACAGTCATATATGTGGTAGTCCTAAAACTAATTTTTTTAAGATAAAGTACAGTTAACAAACTTTCTTAAGCATTTTTATAACTTTAGTGGCTTGTTGTATAAACTGTCACACAATAGGAAATATTTCAATTTTTGTGGCATTAATTAATAACTTAAAAAGTAAGCGAGGTTTTTGGATTCGGGTTAAATTTTCAGTAAAAATGGGAGTGGCAAAACTTGGCCATAGATTTTAAAAAGGGTTTTAAAAAATATTGCATACTTTAAAGGTCAAATGTAACAGAATGTCACTTAAAAGGTGCTACTAGGTCAGTTTGTCCTCTTTCCCTGTCATCATTTTACCCCGGCGCTTTCACCAGAGACACTCGATTACTGATTAGTTTTAAAAAACTACGTATACTACATAGTATATTTTTAGGTGGCGTATTAAATTAGAAATAAGGTTTTACAACATTAAAATGTTAATTTCATAGGACACCTAAAAATATACTATGTAAAATCAGCAATCATAAAGCACAAATCGCTAATCGAAATTGTCTGCTGAATGGCATCATTATTTTAAAAATATTTATTTGTTTATTTAAAATTCATTTTATCATATAAAACAGCCAAATGATTGCTGCAAAATCAGAAACATATTTTTGCAATATTAATGCAAACCAAAAAATTTTTGGTTTTTATTTATTTTCTGGAATTCTCATTATATATAATTTATATTGTGCCCTGAGCGTGCATTGTGTAATATAACATAATTTTGCAAACCAATAAGCCGAGATGATGTGTGGTTCAAAAGGTTTTGTAGACTGACTTTTGCCTTGTCATTCGGAACAATGGGCGCGTTCCGCAGAGACACTTGATCACTGATCAGCTTCATAAAAATGCTCTTATTATTTAGCATACTTTTACGGGGACTTGTTAACTTGACATTTGGAAAAGCTCCATACAAATGTCATATTAAACACAAGAGGAAAAGTAGGCTACGTAAATTACCAAAAAATATATCATTGATCAGGGCGCAAGTTCCCCTGCTGAACACGACCAATGGCTAATCCTTTCCGTCACTTTCATGTACATCGAATAACTATCTCAATTTTGCAGTCCTCTTTAACTGCGCAAAACTGCTCTTTTGAAAAATGATCCAATATTAAGGCCAAGGGCATCAACGGGCTTCGTATTTGAGTGAGACATTATTTTCCTTATCATTTTCGCCTTTTGCGGACATATAGATAGTATCCTAAGAACTCCTAGCAGGTCAGCTTGCCCTCTCTTACGAGCAACCTTGCTTGCTGCTTGTATTAAAAAGAGCATATTATTCGCCTCAGATAAAGAAAGCTAAGAATCTTGTTTTCTCCAACATCTAATGCTTTTAAGCACAAATGACATAACAGAAAGATCAACTGGACTCGTGGATTTTTGTATGTTGGGCAATTGTACTGCCTTACGCTAGTCAGCATATTTTAGCTTAAAAAGTATCAGATTTCGATAAGTTGATAAGTTGTTTGCCTTTTTGCCTCCAAATTTACACAACACATACTGATTTTTTCCTTTGAATATCTTTTCGATGCGTCTGAAGGAGCTTGGTTTAACCCACATATGAAGTAATTAACGAGAGCGTAAGTTGAAGTCGGCCCTGCTCGACTTCGATATACCCGTTACTCAGGGTAAGGTTGCCCAAATTGTGGGAGATATGAGGAATTTTTCAAATTGCGGGGGCGGAAACTTTTCTATCGTTCATCTGATCGAAAAATGATGTATGGCAGATCGATAGGTAATGATGATTAAAATATATGTCTAGAAGGTTCGAACAAATCTATTTTCAAAATTGTGGGAGATATGAGGTTTTTTCATATTGCGGGGGCGGGAGGGGGCGTGGCAAAAATTTGAATCAAACTTGATCTGCGTGCAGAAGATACAAGTCTACTCTGAAAAAATTGTAGCTCTAGCTCTTATAGTTCCTGAGATCTAGGTGTTCATACAGACGGACAGACAGACGGACAGACGGACATGTCTATATCGACTCGGCTATTGATGCTGATCAAGAATATATATACTTTATGGGGTCGGAAATGCTTCCTTCTGCCTGTTACATACATTTGCACGAACTTAGTATACCCTTTTTACTCTACGAGTAACGGGTATAAAAATAATCAGATTGGCCAGTCGCTTTTTATCCACTGGCAAACATGTCGGTATTGATAAAATTGAGGTTATGTCCTAAAAAATTTGATTTCGCGAAAAGTTCAAATATCTGCACATTAAGATAAAGTGCTTCGGATGCAGAATTGATGACTCTACAAGGTGCAAAAAGTCTCAGATCTAACAAATGCATACAATTTTTTGCATGCCTTCAGGAAGTTAAAATGTCTTCACAAATTTTATAACCCTATACGGACCTGGGAAGTAACACGAAGTTTTCTACAAAATTTGTGAAAAGAAATAACAGAAGTAATGATTCCTTCACCCTTTACGTTGAGCTCATACGGAGCTGAGAAGTACTGTTGCGCTTAACAGCACATGAATTGAACTTATGTTATTTTACTTCAAGCAACTTAAGAAACATTGATTCAAACAATGTCTTGTCGCCATTGATCCTTTTTGAGTGTTTCGGGTTGAATGGCAGCGATTTCTCGGCGTATGTTGGCCTTAAGTTGTTGGAGAGTGGCTGGTTTATCAGCAAAAGCCTTTCCCTTCAGGTATCCCCACAGAAAAAAGTCAGGTGCGGTCAAATCTGGCGAACGAGCCGGCCAGTCGAAATAACCATATTTCGATATCAATCGATTCGGGAACATTCCACGCAGTAAATTCATGGACATGGAATCCATGGTATGGCATGTTGCGCCATCATGTTCGAACCAATAGTCGCCCATGTCATGCTCGTCCAACTCATCTGTCACAAAATCGCCTAACATGACCCGATATCGGTCGCCATTGACGTGCCGCGACGTCGGCGCTTACGACTGCTATTGCCTCCAAACTCCGTCTGGTAAGCGGTTTATTCCGTCGAGTAGAGGTTGCCAAAGATCCTGTGGCATTGAATTTTACCACCAAAGCACGAATAGTCCTCGGAGTAGGCGCATTCTGGCCACGATACTTCGCTCTGAACGCGCGTTGAGTCAGCGTAACAGAGGAGTTTTTTTGAAAATAAATTTTCACAATTTCAGCACGTTGTGTCGGTGTAAAGTGGTTCATGGTTAAAATTGTACTGATCAGACGTTTCCAAAACATAAACAAACATGGCGATCTGTCACCGAGTACCACTATAAGATATGCCGAAGTAAGCTAAATTACATACTTCGCAGGTCAGTATAGGGCTTATATTGTGAAATGCCTTACGAATTTCCGCGACAACTAGGACAAAACGATTTATAGCTACAGACCAAAGGTACAAGCACATAGTACAAACCACAATGATCAGATTCCAACAAAAATATTTGACCAAAATTTGTGTTTTTCTTACTTTTTAACAATTCTAAATTGCAGCAAAAATATACTCATTTTTCATACAGCTGTCAATAGATAACAAATGTTAACTTTAACAGCTGTTATATAACATTTCTGGTATGTAACATTTAGGATTGATGAATTTATGATCTAATGGCAAATAAAATTTGTGGATATCACATAATCATATTAAACACAAGAGGAAAAGTAGGCTACGTAAATTACCAAAAAATATATCATTGATCAGGGAGCAAGTTCTTCTGCTGAACACAGCCAGTCTATTACCACGCTGATATATAATAGCCTTTTTAAATATGCTAAGTTTAGGATTAAAACAAGTAGTAAGAGCATCAAACAAATATGTTTCTGATGGAAAAACGAAAGGCGGTCTTCAAACTAATTTTCTTCTTTTTGTAAAAAAAATTTCTACATACATTTTAAGTTATAAACAAATGCCTGAAAAATTTTATGAAAGTGAAAGTTCTCAATGCTTTAGAACAACTTGCCCTAGAAGTATACTATATTAATTATAGCCAGTTATTCCTAAGAATACATATCCCCAAAAAGTAGGCTACATTTTTCATTAGTTCTACTCAAGCAAGTTGTTAACAATTTTATGTCATTTCGCGCTCCCTGAAAGATGGTCCCTTTTTATATCAAAATAGGTATACAAGAAAAAATCAAATCTTTTCTTAGCTACTCAAAGAATTTGAGGTAAATTGTTAGCAATTTCAAGGAATTTGATCCCTGACATTCCTCTGCTTTAAAGATTAAAAAATTTAGCGCCCTTTAATTCTTCTTAGGGCATTCCTTTAAAAAAAAAATGGCCATGTTCAGCAGAGTAAGTAATGTAGAGCCCTTTAATTCTCCTTAAGACATTGCTTTAAAAAAAAATGGCCACGTTCAGCTGGTCAGCTTGATCCCTTCTTAGCTATACTCAAGGAATTTGATCCCTGTCATTCCTTTGCTTAAAAGATTGAATAATGTAGTGCCCCATAATTCTTCTAAAGGCATTCCTTTAAAAAAAAAATGGCCACTTTCAGCAGATCACGTTGATCCCTTCTTAGCTACTTGAAGAATTTGATCCCTGTCATTCCTCTGCTTTAAATATTAAATAATGTAGCTCCCTTTAATGCTCTTTGAGGCATTTCTTAAAAAAAAATGGCCACGTTTAGCAGACCAGCTTGATCCCTTCTTAGCTACTCAAGGAATATGATCCCTGACATTCCTCTGCTTAAAAGATTAAATAATGTAGCGCCTTTTAATTCTTTCTAATGAATTCCTTTTCAAAAAAAATGGCCACGTTCAGCAGATCTGCTTAATGCCTTCTTAGCTAAATTTTATGAAAGTGAAAGTTCTCAATGCTTTAGAACAGCTTGCCCTAGAAGTATACTATATTAATTATAGCCAGTTATTCCTAAGAATACATATCCCCAAAAAGTAGGCTACATATATTAAAGTTCTTTATTTCAAAATTCAGTAACAACTACAATTGCTTTTGGGTTGTTAAAGGTTCTTTAGAATATAGCTGATTATATTTAAAGACCAGAGATTTTACTACTACTAACTAACGTACTAATTGAGTGATCCTTTTTCTTTTTATTAAATGACAAAATTATATTATGTGATATTTATAACTAAGCCAAATGTAGCCAAGCTGAATTTTTTTATGTTATTTAATTTGACTTAAGATAAAATATTCCAACTAAGCAGCTTAGTTTGTAAGACTTTTCGCTAGGCCCTATCTACCAGCTGTCAAACAATTTGGTTCTTTTTTTTTGGCATTTATTTGTTGCGTGTATGTGTGTGTGTGTGTGAGTGTCCTGACAATTTCTAATCGTTGAGATTACATGTGTTTCTGCCTTTTTAAATGCAAATTGAACTTGTTAGCAGAGAGAGAGAGAGAGCAAGAGCAAAAGCTCAGCACAGGGGCCAAAACACTTAAACTGTATGTGTGTAGCCCATTAAAGCAGGAAAATTTAACATAGGTTTTCCAAAAAAAAAAAAAATACCTCACTGCCAAATGGGTTTGGGCCATAAAAAATCTACTGGGCCAGGCACTCGCGACAAGGCCAAAAGGAAATGCATCAAATGAGTGTGTGTGTGTGTGTGCGTGAGCGTGTGGGTGTCCCTTCTTTATGGCCTTGTTTTGTCAGTTATTTTGAGCCCATCTTTTGCCTACTTTTGCTTGCCTCGCTTGGCAGTGTTAATTGCTGCTGACATTTGTACTTGGTTCAAGGAAGCTGACAAAAACTCAGCTAGCTAGGGTTGTCAAAAGACGGCTTTACATTCAAATTGTTTGTGAATAAAAACTAAAAACCACAGTTTACTTAATAATGAAATCTAACAATTTAGTTTAAGCCTTAATTCTTAGCCTAGTTTAGATTTTTGATTTCACAATTCTTTTTGGAAAAGTTGACAACACTGTTGTCCACACGGTTTTTGTGTATTTTTGTGTTGTTTTGGCCTTGGCTACAAGTGCCAGCTCAGTTGCTGCTTCTTCGTCCAGCTGTTTGTCTAACAATTGAAATGTCATGCAATAAATCTACCTCACACACATAGATACAGGGGGGGAGAGAGTAAGGAATGGAGAGCAGCCCGGCAGCTTTTCAACAACTTTTCACATTTCCACATTTTTGCATGAACTTTTTGACGATGTCAGATAGTTTTGTGCCCCCGCGCTCAGTTTGTGTGTGTGTGTGTGTGTGTGTGTTGCATCGTCAGTAGTTGGTGTGGGCCTGAAAAGTGCGTCAGCAGCATTCATTATTATTTTGTTCACTTTTTTTTTACTTTGTTTCTGTTTTGTTGTTGCAACTGCAGTCCAAAAGTTTGACTTTAGGGCGTAATTTCATTGCGAAATATTTGCTCAAAACACACTCACACACACACATACAAATGTGTGCAGAAATGTTTAATAAATATACATGAAAAGTTTTCAATTTTTTTTTTTTTGCTTTTTGTTTCATAATTTTATTGCCATTTTTATGTATATTTTTTTGCCCTCAAAACTATGCATTATTTGTTTCCCTCGCTTTTTTTCTACCCTTTGCCTAGCCTTTTAAGAAATTTATTTCACTTACACACACACACACATACTTTGCAAAACTGGCGCATTTTGGTGTTGCATACTTTTGGGAGCAAGTTTTTATGTGCCTGGTTTTTTTATTCTTTTTCCATTAGTTCTACTCAAGCAAGTTGTTAACAATTTTATGTCATTTCGCGCTCCCTGAAAGATGGTCCCTTTTTATATCAAAATAGGTATACAAGAAAAAATCAAATCTTTTCTTAGCTACTCAAAGAATTTGAGGTAAATTGTTAGCAATTTCAAGGAATTTGATCCCTGACATTCCTCTGCTTTAAAGATTAAAAAATTTAGCGCCCTTTAATTCTTCTTAGGGCATTCCTTTAAAAAAAAAATGGCCATGTTCAGCAGAGTAAGTAATGTAGAGCCCTTTAATTCTCCTTAAGACATTGCTTTAAAAAAAAAATGGCCACGTTCAGCTGGTCAGCTTGATCCCTTCTTAGCTATACTCAAGGAATTTGATCCCTGTCATTCCTTTGCTTAAAAGATTGAATAATGTAGTGCCCCATAATTCTTCTAAAGGCATTCCTTTAAAAAAAAAATGGCCACTTTCAGCAGATCACGTTGATCCCTTCTTAGCTACTTGAAGAATTTGATCCCTGTCATTCCTCTGCTTTAAATATTAAATAATGTAGCTCCCTTTAATGCTCCTTGAGGCATTTCTTAAAAAAAAAATGGCCACGTTTAGCAGACCAGCTTGATCCCTTCTTAGCTACTCAAGGAATATGATCCCTGACATTCCTCTGCTTAAAAGATTAAATAATGTAGCGCCTTTTAATTCTTTCTAATGAATTCCTTTTCAAAAAAAATGGCCACGTTCAGCAGATCTGCTTAATGCCTTCTTAGCTACTCGAGGAATTTGATCCCTGACATTCCTCTGCTTAAACGATTAAATAATGTAGCGCCCTTTAATTCTTCTGATTTAATTTAATAATTCTCCTTGAGGTATCCCTTTTCAAAAAAAAAAAGCCCACGTTCAGCAGAGCAGCTTGATCCCTTCTTAGCTACTCGAGGAATTTAATCCCTGACATTCCTCTGATTAAAAAAATAGGTAATGTAGAGCCCCTTAATTCTCCTTAAGACATTGCTTTAAAAAAATGGCCACGTTCAGCAGATCAGCTTGATCCCTTCTTAGCTATATTTAAGGAATTTGATCCCTGACATTCCTCTGCTTTAAATATTGAATAATGTAGCGCCCTACAATTCTTCTAAAGGCATTCCTTAAAAAAAGAAATGGCCACGTTCAGCAGAGCAGCTTGATCTCTTCTTAGCATGGAAGGAAGGAATTTGATCCCTGATATTCCTCTGCTTAAAACATTAAATAATGTAGCGCCCTTTAATTCTCCTTGAGGTAACCCTTTTTAAAAAAAATGGCCACGTTCAGAAGAGTAGCTTGATCCCTTCTTAGCTACTCGAGGAATTTAGTCCGTGACATTCCTCTGCTCACATGATTAAATGATGAAGTGCCCTTTAATTCTCCTCAAGCCATTCCATTTCAAACAAAAAGTGGCCACGTTCAGCAGAGCACCTCTTAGCTACTCGAGAAATATGTTCATTGACATTCTCTGCTTAGAAGATTAAATAATGTAGAGCCCATTAATTCTTCTTGGGATATTCCTTTAAAAAAAAAATGGCCATGTTCACCAGATCAGCTTGATCCCTTCTTAGCTACTCAAGGAATATGATCCCTGACATTCCTCTGCTTAGAAGATTAGCGCACTTTAATTTTTCCTAAGGAATTCCTTTTCAAAAAAAAATGGCCACGTTCAGCAGAGCAGCTTGATCCCTTCTTAGCTACTCGAAGAATTTGATCCCATACATTCCTCTGCTTAAAACATTAAATAATGTAGCGCCCTTTAATTCTTCTTTAAAAAAATGGCCACGTTCAGCAGATCAGCTTGATCCCTTCTTAGCTTCTTAAAGAATTCGATCACTGACATTCATCTGCTTAAAAGATAAAAAAATTTAGCGCCCTTTAATGCATTTTAAGGCATTCCCTAAAATAAATGGCCACGTTCAGCAGAGCAGCTGCTTAGCTATTTATGTAATTTTTGTTAAATTACTTACAATTCCCCATCATTACATTGCTTGACAAGTTTAACCACATAGAGTCCTTTTATTCTTGAAGTGACATGTTCTTTTATAATAATGGCCACGTTCAGCAGAGCAGTTTGATTTCTTTTTAGCTACTCAAGAAGTGTAGGGTAAAGTGTTAACAATTTCATGTCATATTTCTACATGAAAATGTACACTTTTACTCGCTTTTCCCAACAGCCACTTGGAAAATCAGTCAGGAGTATACAGCAAGTGATCATGAGGCTATCTTATGCACAATCGGCGGAAGGGAGAGGGCGCCAAATCTCGCTGCAAAAAGGCATAAAACAGAGAGAATTTTAATTTTTAAATTTACAAACAATCTGTAATATTCCAGATCTAACTATTTTCTAAGGTCGAAACAGAATTTTTTTATTATTTTAAAATATAATTTGACATTTTGTAGGCAATTTGAATAAAATTTTGTTATTTCTAGGCATTTTGAACAGTCAATTTAACCATTTTCCAGCATCAATAGTTGGCAACATTCTGGAATGGGTATTCTCTTTGCAAGTCTCCTGACGCTTCTTTTATTTCGAACTCGAAACACTTCGACTATTGGTAGACATTTTGCCCCCAGCTATAAGTTCAGTCATTAGAAACAATAACAATTCCTTGCATTTTAAACACAAAAAGTTTCGTATGTCTGTTTTGAACAGAAATGAAAACAACAAGAAAAGGTACAGAATTGTACTATGAGATTTGAAGAATTTCTGACGCTAGAGCTTTACATTTTGCACAGTAAAACCGCTCCAGCAAACTATCAGTTATTTTTTTTTTTTTTTTTTTTGTTTCCATTCATGCACTGTTTTATGTGCTCGTATCTTGCTGCATTGCTGTATTTGTGTAAAAGTCTTTTAATTGGCAAAAACAACAACAACAAAACAAAAAATAACTTCACCTGAAGTGTCTGTGTGCCTGTTGTGCATGCTGTCCGTCAGTTACTAGTTTCAAATTTGAAAACTTCTTTATGAATATGAAGAGAGTCTTTGTTTATGTGCATCAAGTGTGAAAATTATTTGTTAGCATTTGAGTAAAAGTAACTGAACAAACTAACATCAAATTAAGTTAATAATTCGAGTTGCAAGTGGAAACGGAGAATTTTTTTTTCAGTGCCCCAAAAAGTAGGCAATGAAAATGAGCAACAGACTACAGACATTTTTTATCAAGTGCTATTCTTTCTTCTCCCATTCTCAAAAGATTGGTATCTGCTACTTAAAAGGACATTGTCGACCATGATCTATAACATAGATTTTTTTGTTGTTTGAAAACAAAAGTTTAGCAGCTGTGAAAAAAATTATGATTTAATTTAAAACCAGATTGAATTTCCTTCATTGCCCTCCCTTCAAGCCACCTAACCTACATTTGCTCGCACATTTTCCCTGCTTGAAACTTTGCTCATTGAATTGAGTTCATTAATTACAATTTATGGACAACATTTTAGTGTTGTTGCACACTTCACACTTCATTTAAGTGTTTATTTGTATTGATTGGAATTTATGTGGGTGTTTTCATCTCTTTTTTTTTTTGTTTTTCCTACTTGCAGCAACTATCAACAGATCCAGCATCTGGGCTATGCCGGCCATGAAATTGCCACCGAGAGTATCTCACAGCAACTGGGACTGCAGGACAAGGGCTATGAGGAGTGGGTGGGTGAAATGATTGGCATGCGTGAAATTCTACGCCACTTTTCCAATGTGTCCGTCAACGATGTGGTTGGCATGCGTGCACCATTCCTCAAGCCTGGACGCAATACCCAATATAAGGTGAGTGGCGAACAACTGGGATGCAGCCAAAAAAAAAAAAAAACGAGAAGGCAAAGCTAACTTCGACTGTGCCGAAGTTTTAATACACTTGAAAAACTTTTCTCCAACTGATTTAACCGGTAAAATATATATAGTATATAGATATCGAATATTTAAAATTGTTTAATCATTGATCATAAAAATTTGATACCATAAAAAAAATTTTCTTAGTAAAACACATTTTCCGACCGATCGGTCCTATATCAGCTATATGCTATAGTCATCCGATTTTGATCAATTTTTTCTGTATTATGTAAAAGCATATAAAACTAATATATACCAAGATTGGTCACGATACGATGGAAAACAAAAAGTTTTCCTCACTAGAACTTGTTTTTTGACCGAGCGTTTATATGGCAGCTATATGCTATAGTCATCCGATTTTGATAAATTTTTTCAAAATTATGTGAAAGCATATAAAACTAATATATACCAAGATTGGGGACGCTACGATGAAAATCAAAAAAGTTTTTCTCACAAAGACTTATTTTTCGACCGATCGTTCCTATGGCAGCTATAAGATATAGTCACCCGATCCGGCCGGTTCCGACATATTAGTTGCGTGCAGTAAAAAGAAGAATCTGTGCAAGATTTCAGCTCGATAGCTTTAAAACTGAGAGACTAGTTCGCGTAGAAACAGACAGACAGACAGACGGACAGACAGACAGACGGACAGACAGACGGACGGACGGACAAGCGGAAATGAACTCAGCTCGTCGTCCTGATCAAGAATATATATAGTTTATGGGGTCGGAAATGAATATTTCTATGCGTTACAAACTTCTGGGCAAAATTAATATACACTTTTCAAGTGTATAAAAAAAAAGGGCAAACAATAAGCAGAAGCATCATTGACATGCAATTGACGATTGCATTTTCCTTTTTTGATATTCGAAAATTGAAAACCGAAGCCAAGTGAAAAATACAGTAAACAGATTTATTTGGAGATGAGAAGCTTGAGGAGAATGCCTTAAATAATGTGATTTTTTGAAAAAGAAAGCTAAATTAAAAAGAAAAATATTTCTCGTTAACGGCTTAATTTCTTTTTGAGTAGCACTTTTGAACCGATTTCAAATGGTTTTTTTTTAAACCGGGAAGGTATTTTACTTTAATTCTTCTTAAGGCATTCCTTTAAAAAAAAAAATGGCCACGTTCAGCAGATCAGCTTGATGCCTTCTTAGCTACACGAGGAATTTAGACCCTGACATTTCTCTGCTCACAAGATTAAATGATTAAGCGCCTTTTAATTCTCCTCAAGCCATTCCATTTCAAACGAAATGTGGCCACGTTCAGCAGAGCACCTCTTAATAATTCTATTTTACACATTAAATTTCCTGCTTTAAGGCCTCATTTCAGAAGGCATACAAATTTATTTCGGCACTATGCTTCATATAAATAAGACAGCTGCTAAAAAGCATTCAACCTTTAGAGCTTTTCAAAAGTGTTTCTATTTATATGAAGCATAGTGCCAAAATACATTTTATCAGGGACGGTAACAGTTATAACTTACATATATTATTAAAGTTCACATTTAAGGGTTATTGTTAGGGGTTTTTATTACTAAAGCTTCAAATAACAGTTATTAAGGACTTTTATTTTTTTACTCCACACTAAACAGTTATACAAAACTTTTATATTTATACACTTGAAAAGTGTATATTAATTTTGCCCAGAAGTTTGTAACGCATAGAAATATTAATTTCCGACCCCATAAACTATATATATTCTTGATCAGGACGACGAGCTGAGTTCATTTCCGCTTGTCCGTCCGTCCGTCTGTCTGTCCGTCTGTCTGTTTCTACGCGAACTAGTCTCTCAGTTTTAAAGCTATCGAGCTGAAATTTTGCACAGAGTCTTCTTTTTACTGCACGCAACTAATATGTCGGAACCGGCCGGATCGGATAACTATATCATATAGCTGCCATAGGAACGATCGGTCTAAGAACAAGTTCTAGTTAGAAAAACTTTTTTGTTTTCCATCGTAGCGTCACTAATCTTGGAATATGTTAGTTTTATATGCTTTCACATAATTCTGGAAAAATGTATTAAAATCGGATCACTATAGCATATAGCTGCCATATAAACGGACGGTCAAAAAACTACTTCTAGTGAGAAAAACTTTTTTGTTTTTTATCGTAGCGTCCCCAATCTTGGTATATATTAGTTTTATATGCTTTCACATAATTTCGAAAAAAATTATCAAAATCGGATGACTATAGCATATAGCTGCCATAGGAACGATCGGTCGGAAAATGTGTTTTACTAAGAAAAGTTTTTTTTATGGTATCAAATTTTTATTATCAATAATTTAAAAATTTGAAATATCTGATATCTATGTCCTATATATATTTTTCCAGTTAAATCAGTTGGAGGAAAGTTTTTCAAGTGTATTAAAACTTCGGCACAGTCGAAGTTAGCTTTGCCTTTTCGTTTGACTCCGAGTATACCAGTTATTAAACACTTTTATTATATTATTCAAAAAATAACAGTCATAGAAAGACTTTTATTGAAAAGTCAATAATAAGTTAAAAATTTTATTTTTTGACTCCGAGTACACCAGTTCTTAAAAACTTTTATTATATTACTCAGTAAAAACCAGTTGTAGAAAGACTTTTATTGAAAAGTCAATAAATAACAGTTTCTAAAGACTTTTGTTTAATTACTCAGAAATAACAATTATTAAAGACTTTTATTTTATTATTCAGAATATTAGAGTTATCGAAATACTA
This sequence comes from Lordiphosa mommai, assembly GCA_018904225.1. Taxonomy (NCBI): domain Eukaryota; kingdom Metazoa; phylum Arthropoda; class Insecta; order Diptera; family Drosophilidae; genus Lordiphosa; species Lordiphosa mommai. Next base: position 314,881 of record JAEIFT010000188.1, read on the forward strand.
TTATTATTTAACTCAGGAAATAAAACTCTGTCAGTGACTTATATTTTAAAATCACAACATAAATAATTTTCTTTATTTATGGCAGTTAATGATATGAATGGATCATTTAAGCAGAGAGCAAACCGCTGAAGCTGTAATAAATTAAAATACTTTTTTTTAAATAAAAGTCTTTGAATGAGTTTTATTTACTGAATTTTATAATAAAAAGTCTTTCGATAACTCTTTTTTCTGAGTAATAAAATAACAGTCTTTCATAATAATTATGTTCTGAGTAATAAAATAAAAATCTTTAGTAACTGTTATTTATTAACATTTTAATAAAAGTCTTGAAAAAACTGTCATTACATGAGTTAAATTATACAAGTATTTCAATAACTGTTATTTGTTAAAAAAAAGTCTTTTATAACTATTATGAACTGCGTAATATTATAACGATAACAAAGAACTCTTATTTTTGACCATTACAATAAAAGTCAGCAAAAAAAAAGTTTATTGTGGAAAGTAAAACACACGTTTGGGTGTAGTTCGTATAATTTTACCAAATGAGCTTCATTGTTTTATTGCTATAAGAGATTTATGGAAATAACTATAATATTCCGTCCCTAGACGGACCTCTAGAAAGAGGTCTTAAGGCTTAGATATTTTAGTAGATATGGTTCTTAACCTCTATTAAACTAATTCAGAACTTATCTTGAACCGAAAAAACATCTATCTCCATATTACACACCTACAAACCGAATTTCAAATAATTTTATGGCTTTGGCTCTGAATCACTTTCGAATTGGTTCCAACTGATTCGTTTTAGAACCGGCAAAATATTAATATCCATATTACCCACCTTCACACCAAATTTTAAGCTCATAGCTTAAATAATTTCTGTGTTTGAACCGGTTTTAACTGGTTCGTTCTAAAACGGTAAAATATTTTAGAAACCAAGTTTCAAGATCAAAGTCTTATTAATATTAATAAATAAATAAATAATTTCTGAGTTATGGCTTTGCATCACTTTTGCACTTCATGAAATTTTCACCGTATGTTTATTTTGATCAGAAAAACAGTCGTACTCTATATTCAAAGTCGATGAACCGGTTTGAAAACGGTTTAAGCCGGTTCAAAAAGGGTTCAGAGACATGTCTCTGAAACAACTAATCCGATCTTCATAAAATTTTCACAGTATGCTCATTTCAATCGGGAAAGGCTATTGCCCAAGTCTAACCGGTTCGAAAGTGGCTTAAACCGGTTTAAAAACGGTTCAGCGCCATATCTCTGAAACAACTAAGCCGATCTTCATGAAATTTTCACAGTATGTTCAATTTGATCAGGAAAAACATTGTAGGCTATGCTCCAAGTCTTTGAACCGGTTAGAAAGCGGCTTAAACCGGTTCAAAATGGTTCAGAGCTATATCTCACAAAGAATAAACTTGTAGTTTGGTGCAGGGCTGCAAACCCAAATCATTTTTTTCGGAGCTCCGGTTTGCGGGTTCGAACCAAAACTTACCATTGGTTAAGGTTCAGAAATTCAAGGTTCAAGGTTTTTGTGATAAGGTTTTGGTTCGAACCTTTTGGTCTATACTACTTCTTTTATCAATAAAATGCCCGCTTAAATAAGACTTGTAACTTATTTTGAACCGAACCGAAAGTTTTGGTTCGGAACAGGTTCAGGTTCAGATTTTTTTTAAGAGAGGTTCGGTTCAAGGTTCGGTTCACAGTAAATGAAAAGTCGGAATTCCGGGTTCGAACCGGTTCGGTTCAAAACCGGTTTGCAGCCCTGGTTTGGTGTGTAGGTAAGTTATGCGGAGACAATTAATTCCCTGATTCAAGACCTGTTCCGAACACGCTGAACCGGTTGAAAAGTGGTTCAGAGCCTTATCTCAGAAATGATTGAAGTCCTATACTTGATATTTTGTGTATGGGTTAATTATATGGCGTAGATATTTAATGTTTTATTACCGGTTTCGAACTAGCTGAACTAGATCAAAAGTAGTTGAGTCACAACTCAGAAATTAAATTTCTTGAACTTGAAATTTTATGTATATGTAAAATATATAGGATTAGACATTTTTACTTTTTCAATACCTGTTCCGAAACCGCTGAACCGGTTCAAAAGAGGTTTAGAGCCTTATCTCAGAAATTATTTTAGCTAGGAACTTGATATTTTGTGTGTGGGTTAAATACATGGAGCAGATACTCACCGGTTTAATGCTGGTTTCGAACCAGCTGAACCGGTACAAAAGTGTTTCAGACATAGTTCAGAAATTAAAGTTCATGGACTTGAAATTTGATCAGTATGTAAAATATATATAGATAGAAATATTACTTTTTAAAAACCGGATTCGGATCCGCTGAACCGGTTCATAGAGCCATATTTCAGAAATTATTAAAACCATGATCTTGGAATTTGATGTGTACGTTAACTATTTGCAGATATATATAGACATTTCACTGGTTAAAGACCAAAGATGGAACCTTATCTCATAAATTATTGAATTTGTTGAAAATTGGCGTGAAACATTTCACCGGTTCAAGACTGATTCCGAACCCAATTAAACCGGTTCAATAGTGGTTCGGAGCCTAATTATTTAAGTAGCAATTTTAAAGTAGAGTTCCTGAAACAACTTCTTTTTCTTTTTCGTGTCTCGCTTTAATTTCCAGCTTCGGTTGAACAGAAATTGAAGTCAATTGAAAAGCGTAACCTCAGTTTCACTTGTGAACACACACACACACACACGCACGGACGTATGCAAATGCCTTGACTGAAGCGAAAATGTCTGCTTGACATGACATGACATCAATGTCACAACACATACATATAACGCTTCAAGTGCACCTCACTTCACCCCTCAGTCGCACCCTGTCATTTAAAATCATATCAATATCCAGATCATTTTACACCAGATAATGGGTGGGTGGGGGAGGTGTAACATGGTGTATGGGCGTGTAAGTGACACGACAAGTACTACTGTACTGCATAAGAGGCCTAGTCAGGCATTAGACATTTATGCAGCTAATCAAATTGAAATGTATTTTTTATTTGTATTTCACCCATCAGGTTCTGGAGGACTTTGGCTATATCTATGACAGTTCGATCACCGTACCACCAGTTCCTGTGCCCGTTTGGCCCTACACTCTGGACTATAAGATTTCGCATGAGTGCAAAAGCGGCACATGTCCTTCACGCACTTTCCCCGGCGTTTGGGAGGTACCCTTAAATACCCATTATGTGGAGGGATATGAGGGTGGTCATTGTCCCTATATGGATCAGTGTGTGCTGCACAATTTGGATGAGAATGAAGTGTTGGAGTGGTTGCAGGAGGATTTCTCGCGTTACTATGAACAGAATAAGGCACCGTATATGATGCCATTCCATACGAATTGGTTCCAGACCAAACCCCTGGAGAATGGTCTGCACAAGTTTTTGGACTGGGCTCTCGAATTGTGAGTATTTTTAATAATAATATTAAGTTATTATTTTTTTAAAATTAGTTTTATATTTCAAAGATTTAGGAACGAAGTTCAAGTTCTGGTTACATCTTTTTTAAATGAAGAACTAGAACATTTGGAAAAACTTTTAGTATTTTTATAATGAACTGGTTAACTTGTTTAGTTTTTTAAAGAATTTATTTATTTTTAGAAAAGAAAAAGAAAAATATTTTTATTAAGAACTAGATCGTTTTACAAAAACCTACTAAAGTTGCCCGATTTAGCAATTTTGAAAGTGTTTAGATGTTTATTAGAGGTAGACCAGAGATATTTTGTTGCCGAACGGTGGTATTTTGGGGTTAAAGGGCCATAGCTCATCCCGAGCGTAAGAAGCTGCTCAGTTCCGCTTAGCGGAATTTAGCTGGTCTGAGTACTAAGCGTTAAGCAAGGTTTTCAAACACTTAAATAAATTCAAGCAGCCCATAGAGAGAATCCAATTACATGGCTCTGAGAATGCTCTGAGAATATTCTAAGAGGCCCTACTCAGATGCGCTCTGAAAATGAGCATGAGCCTGCCAACTCGTTTTTCAAAAACAGCTGATAAGCTCACAGAAAATTATGAAACTTGCTTTATAATTCTTAGAGGTATCTGAGAACTGAGCACACAAATTAAAAAAAAATGCATTTAAAGAAGACTTAGAGCCAAAAAAAATAAATAATTTTAAGAACTTCTCGGAGGCTAAACAAGTTGCGCTGATCAAAGCGGTCAAGATGGAACCCATTTTATCAATTTGCCGCTCTGTCGTCCTCCTTCAGTGTTTTTAGTATCTGAGTAGCTAGCCTAAACTCATTAAAACGTAATTTTTAAAGATTTTCTGAGATTTTAGACCCAAAATCAATAATTTTCCAAAATGTTGACCCCATGCTATTTTTGTTATTAACCTTTTTATATTATGTTAGCTATTTCTAGGAATTTTTGTTTTTTGCAAATCAGGGAAATTTTTCTCACAAATTCTGGCCATACTTTTCTGACAAAAAACTTGATTCTTTCTTCATACAACATTTAATTTGTACAATTAACTAGGTCGCTTTAAAGAATCTGTAATATATTTTTAAAAAACTAGTTCATTTTTAAAAGGAACTATGTCACTTTTGAATTGGCGAGTTTATTAAAAACAGTCCATTATCATTCAAGCTAGAAAATATTGATGTTTTTTAAAAACTAATTCACTTTAAAAAGACATTTATTTTTCCCTTTTTATAAAGAATAGCTCAAGATAACAAAGAACTAGCTCATTATTACAAGAAACTAAGATTGTTTATAAAGATCTAATTAATTTTAAGAAACTGGGTAATTTAAAACATAATTTTTACAGAGATCTAAAGCGTTTTAAAAAAAACCGGTTCATTTTGGCAAAGAACTAGGACCATTTTAAAATAACATATTAATTTGTACAATAAACTAGGTCACTTTAAAAAGATCTGTATCGTTGTTTATAAGAACTAGTTAACTAGGTCACTTTTCAAAAACCAGGTTATTTGACCGGATCCTCGATCACAAACTACCCTGCACTTCTTAGAAAACGCACCATGGAAAAATATTATTTAAATACCTAAGCCTAGCACTATGAAAACCTGTCTCTTTTTATACCGACTCCACAATATTGTGGTTTAGTGTCGTACCGTCATGACACAACCATTGCTCCGACCTACCCACTAGGCATCAGAATGGGCGAAAGTCTCTGAGTTATCTTGTCCCTGACCGAGCAGCATATCAAAGCTATATTAACCTTTTCTATATCACTTTAAGGTGATAGCTCAATCTGTCAGAAAGACTTACAAATAATAAAATCAATTCAACAAAATCTGATTAATTTGTACAAAGAACTAGTTCTTTTCAAAAAGAACCAGTTCACTTAAAATGTTTATTTGAAGAATTTCATTATTTGAACAAAAAACTGAATCATTTTTATAACGAACTAGCTCGTTGAAAAGAACCAGTTCATTTTAGTCAATGACAAGGTCGCTTAAAAAGATTTAAATAAATTTTTTAACGATGTTTATGGCCTTTACAACATATTTAGCTTTAAGTGTTCTTGGCTTATACCGAACAGCCTATCAAACTTATACTTAACTAATGTATATCACTTTATATATAATTTGTTTAATTTTTACAAAGAACTAGTTCGTTTTCTAAAGAACTTAATTACTTTTAATAAATTGATTTTACTTATAAAAGCACTTAATCATTTCGACTACTAGGTAGGACATTATAACCAAGAACTGATTCATTTTTTCAAAGAGCTAGTTCTTTTGAGAACGTTCATTATTTCACTTAAAATATACATTTATACTTTTTACAAGTAAGAAGTTTACTTCTAGAAAGATATAGATTTTCCAAGAACCAGATCACTTTAAAAAGGCATTAACGAACAACTTATTCGTTTTTAAAAGAACTAGCTCATTTTGACGATATCTTAATATTTTTCAAAAGATTCCTTTCATTTATCAATGATCATTATAGCTTTAACTATTAATTTAGTTTATTTGTGCAAAGAACTGATTCATTTTTACAAGAAAAGGTAGTTCACATTGACTTTAATTAAATAAATTTATTTTTCCACTCTGTTTCAATCAAAACATTTGATCTAGTTCGGAACTAGTTCAAATGTCCACTTCAAAAAGTTTGATATATAAAAATTTGTTGTTATTCAACCCAATTTTTGTTATCTGCGCGCACGGCTCTCAATTTATCATAAATTTATTTCTCCTTTCTGGACGTTCATTTTTTTTGGTGTTTTTTTGTGTTTTTGTTGGTGTTTTCTTAATTGAAAGCCAACTTCGTCTCCAACACACACACACTCACACATGCAGAGGCGTCGTTTCCTGCAGTGCACTTCCGATTGCCGCTGGCAAGTTTTATATTCAATTAAAAAATACACTGAAACAAGCCAAGAGAGAGGGAGAGAGAGAGAGAGGAGCAAGTGAGCGAGCAGCAGCTACAAAATTGGCAATTGCTATAAAAATTGCTTGGCGTCGGCATATGTTGGGCCCGCAGGTTGAGAGCCAATCCAATCGGCAACTGGGCTGTGCCGCCAGTCAGTCAGTCAGTCGGTCAGTGAGTGAGTCAGTCACTCAGTCAACCATATGCACAGCTCGAGAATCTCAGACTCCCGACAATGGCGACGCTGCGGTCAGCACTTAAAAAAATAAAAAAAAAATGAAAAAGCTGAAAAACCATCAGCAGCAGGCGAAGGGCGAAAAAAATCGCACGTTTTAATGAGAAAAGTTTAATTTTGTTAAACTTTCATTTTGAAAAATATCAGTTCAGGCACAGGCCCAGGCTGCAGGTCCAGGTTCAGGCAGGTTGTGTCCGGCAGGATGTACCAAAGAAAACAAAAAGATAAAGGCGAAAGAGCTAACTAAAAAGCCATGTTAAAACGCACAAAAACAACATGAGACGAGAAGGTTAGGGATAGAAGTAGGAGCCAAAGGACAAGCGAAAGTGGCACACACACACACACACAGAGCGTGCAAGGGGCCACTTGCGTAATGAAGTTATGCTGATAGAATCGCACTTTGTCAGCGACCCTGTGAAAGCATCTTTGGGATTTGCCTGTATAGAAAATAATGACACTGATGAGGTGGATTATGATGTGGTCAGGACAGCAGCTTGCCACAAGTGATTAAAAGCGAGTACTGTGAACAAATATGGCACCCATCTAACAGCGAGCTATGTCTTAGCTCTTTTTTCTATGATATCCACAAGTTTCTTTCTTTTTTCAATTCAAAAACGACCCTTTATCTGACTGAAATAAACACACATGATCCAAGAAGTCAAAAAATTCAATATCGCTTTATTAATTCAAGTACAAAATATTTTGCATTGAGCACCAAGCTTACCTTTAATATCAAGCCCATAAAGTATGCAACAGAATATAATAATATGTCTTATTCGAATCTGTCCCTACAATTTCCATCTGTTTTAAACACTGTGCTTATAGAGTGACGATATATTTCTGAGCTTAATATATCCTTTAATTAAATAATAACTTAACAATATTATAGGCATAATCCAGAATTTTTTTAAGAGCATAACTCTTTAACAGACCTTAGGCTAGGGGGACAAAAACCAAAAAAGTCCGTGTCATGTCATTAAGTTCAATTCATTATGCGAAGTTGCTGGCATGTTAGAAATATTTCTTGATTCAAGAATCAGTATTTGAGTATGAATTTCTAGGAACAAGAATTTGCATACTTTATCTAAGTATGAAAAATTCGTTTTCCAAGTAGAAAATTTTTGAATCAAGAGCTCGACAGACTCAAAACCAAGTTTCTCTTAATCTCAAGTTCAAGAGTCTACCTTTCTTGAATCAAGAGCTTTTACTCTTAAATCTTTTTCCAATCAAAAGCTTAAGCAATTTTTAATTCAGTTGTTTTTGTTTTATTAATAATGTAATTAACAGAATTTTGTAGGTTTTAAAGTTTTTTAAAACCATCTTAAGGCAGTTTTGAGGCAGTTATAGTATCTAACTATCTATCTAGTATCAGTTATAGTATCTAAAAACAAAGAATTTAAATTGTATTTGTGATTGCTAAAAGTGCACAGTGAGGCTCAAAAGTATTCGCGCAAAAATATTATATTAAATCAGCTTGCGAATACTTTCTAGCGGCACTGTGTTGGACGAATGCGCTGCCTTTGGCGCCATGTACATCTGTATGTATGCGAAATTTAATTAAAATTAAATTGCTTCATTTCTAAAATTTATAAGAAATTTTTCTAACATTTCTATATTTTATGGAGGATTTTTCTGTCTTAAAAATTATTAAGATTTAATTGGATGATTTATATTTAACAAAGAGAAGTTTTTCCGCTTTTATTGTATTTTTGATTGATTTTGATTTTATTTTTATTGAACCTCCGGCTATAAGGTTTGCTATACATTTTTCGGTTTCACTTACTGATACCCACATACAATCATTCCTTATAGCTTTTCGAGTCTCTAAAATCCTATACATATGGGTTCGTTTCCAAGCAGGTTTCCGGACTTAACATTTTTGATTTTAATTCATTTTTTTCGAAATACATCCTCATGTCCCCTGAAAATTCGCGGTATTGCAGAAAAATGTTGATAATTTTATAAAAATTTTTAAAATTTCCAAGAAACGAAAGAGTGTTTTTTAAAAAATAGATTCATATTGATTTCGTCGAACAGCTGTTCACAGCTTTACAAACTTTGCAGAGTGCCCAGAAAAAGTAAGGAAATAAAGGTAATACTAATGCATTTAACGAAATCAGCTTTGAGACTGATTTCTATTTGATTTCAGCTTGTTTTCGAGTGTGACCGTACTCTTCTGATTTTGATTTGCTTTCACGAAATCAAAATCGAAAGCAATTCACTTTTAGGAATCCCTCTAGTATTTAACTAAAGCTACTGATAAATATACTAAGTTAAATTTTTACTTAATAATATTACATAAATATAAAAGACTTAAAAACATCAAAATTTAGCGCATGCTTGGAACAATAAATAAAATATTTTTAAGGCCGTTTTCTAATGTTCCCATTTTGTAAATCCAGGTGCTTATTGAGAGAATATAGGGTGCCTACTTTTAGGACGTTTTTAAAATATCTTTGCTTGTGTCTACGACACATTTGATTTTAACCGCGTCCTAAAAATAGGCTACATATATTTTCTTAATAAGCACCTGGATTTACAAAAAGGGAACATTAGAAAATGGCCCTAAGAATATTTTATTTATTTCCCAAGCATGCGCTAAATTTTGGTGTTTTTAAGACTTTTTAATTTTAAACAGTTACTTAATATGTTTTAAAGTTATAAATAAATATAAATATGCCCCGCTTAGACATGCAGTCAGCTCCAAAGCTTCATTAGTTAAACTTGATTTTTACATATCGCTTTAAAGAACATACACAAATTAATAACCTTATTTAACATTAACCCAAGGTATTGGATTTAGAGATGCCTACTTGGGAGCATATATATTAGAGATGCGCGCGTAAGCAATTTTTTCTTCACGTATCCCACGACTCACGAAATAAAAATCTCTTGAAGCACGATTCACGCACACAATTCGTTGAGCGTTTTGCGTCAAGCACGATTCATGCACGATTTAGGGAGGGGTTACGATGGATCACGCACGATCATCCAGCCCCGAATTTTTGCGTGAAGAGACCTAAATTCTATCATGGGCTTCATGGCTACACTGCGCCTTTTGTATGAAGCAGCTGCAAACAGCGGATTCACGAAATCAGAATCAAATCAGCTTGAGGAATAATTTTTTTAGTCAAAAAGAATGAGGGTTTTCACTAGTCCTCGTAAAATGGTAAATGGTAAATTTACCACACACTAGCTACTGAACGACCCTTTGTGATTCATGATAGTAATTTTAGTAGTAAACCAGAGTAGATTCAAAGCTTAATATTTTCGACCATTTTCTGCTAGGTTGGTGGCGTAGGGCGCTGAATGCATAACTCTAAAACTGATGGTTGTGTGTTCGATCCTTGAAGGGGGTGGGTGATAAACACTGTTTTTTTTTTAGTTTTATTATTTTCTTAAATCGGTAATAGTTTGGCGCTTTTACTTTCATTCATTTTTTTGCATAAAATTCAAATTTGGTTGATCTATTCAGTTTTTTCTTCTCTCCGAGATCTAATTGTTCATCAAGAAAGGCGTACGGACGGACAGACGGACTTAAGTATATCGGCTTTTGATGCTGATAAAGAATATTTATACTTAGCGGGTCGGGAATTCTTTCCGCTTCCAGTTACATAAATTTGAATTACAATAGTGTACAATTTTTACTCTACAATTACGGGAATGAAAAATAAATAACATATTCATAAAAAAGACACAAAATAAAAATAAAAAAAAAAAAAAACAGTCCTCTTTTGTCTTTGCCGGGATTCCATCAAGCCTCTCCACTCAGCCATCGCCTATTTCGAATATAAAGTAGCTAAGTTGCTATATAGAAGTGACACGATACTAAGTTTTTTTTTTACAATTTTACGACGCATTTTTATAAACATACCCCAGGGTCTCGGAAAGGTTGTATTTTTTTTCTCATGTGTTTTGTTGTTGTGTCGTAAACTTATGGAGTTTAGCATTTACAATTTACCATTTTACGAGGACTAGTGAATACCCTCAATAAAAACAAATGTCGTAAATATATTTTCGACTTATATTCACGATTTTCAATTGTAACACGCACGAATCACTCCCGGATCACGGATATAGACTCACAAAAGTCTGTTTTTCTTCACGATCGCATCGTGACATTTAAGGACACACCGTGACACGATAAAATTTACGTCACGCGCGCATCTCTAATATAAATACTCTCCGAATCTGTAAAAGCCTATGTCATATTCCAAAATAGGTAAGACTAGGTTAGCATATTCTCAAATATGTATATAGGTCAAAGATATGTAAATATGTCAAATAGTCAAAACGAATAAGGATTTAAAATAATCAACTCTTCATAAAATAAATTTGTATGCAATCAACAATTTTATGGGGCCATCTATTTAAAATATGATTTTACCTAAAATCCGATGTCTGCTGATCAGGAATATATATACGTTACAAACATCAGCAAAATTTTAATATACGCTTAGGAAGAGTATATAAATAGCCTACCCTTTCCACGAATGACCAACATAAATATCTTTAGATTTTAATTTAATTTTTTGTTTATAATTTAATAAAAATATAATTTAACAAACAATTTATGTTTATAATAGAAATTCCATCAGGTAGAGGCAAACCTTAAGTTTTTAAAATACAAAAAAATAATTGCCAGACACACTGAGCCAGCTCTTACCAAAAAAAAAAAAAAAACACATACGCATACCTTAGTTTATGGCAAGCTGTCAGTGTGAAGTTGGCAAACTATAAAGATCGGACCTGGCCAACACCTGAGTGTGTGTGTATGTGTGTGTGTGTGTGGAGTGGGGGAGGCCAGTGGCGGGGTTAACTGAACAGCAGCAGCTGCAAAACTATTTCTCGCACAATTGTACGAAGTTTTTAATTAGTGTGAATGACTTTCAACATTGCGTTGGTGTCTGAATGAGAAGCCTGAAAATTCGTACATTTAACTTAAACAATTTTCTCTCTCTTCTTTTAATTTTTTTTGTTGCAGACCCGATGTCTACATGCTGACCGTTACCCAAATGTTGCAGTACATGACCGATCCCAAGGAGTTGCGCGATGTGAACTCGATTGAATCGTGGAAATGTGATAAGAGTATTGCCGTGGCACCCAAACCCTGTAATATATGGCAAACGTGTGCTTTGCCATTTAAGATACCGGAACAGAATCTAACAGATACCCGCTATATGGAGACTTGTCGCGAATGTCCCAATGTATATCCCTGGTTGGGTGATGCCGGCGGTACGGGCATCTCGGGACGGGATAATTACATTTTCTCGGGTCCCAGCAATGACCCCACCGAAGAGGGCAATGCGGAGCAATAGAAAGTCAAGTTTGTCCCATCTCTCTCTGTCTCTCTCTCTCCCTCTGTCTGAATGCTCAATTTTCCTTAACTTTTTTTATTTGCCTAATTTTCCATATTGTTTTTTTTTTTTTGTTTTCCAAATTGTCGTTTTCTTGATTAATGGTTAAGCAAAATTGTGTCAAATTTGTTTGTAGTTTTTAAGCGACCAAAATATTGTTTAAAAAGATATGGATTTTTTTTTTGTATAAATAAATTGATTATTTTTTGTCAAAAAATTAAAATTGCAGAATATGGTAATCTTTACTTGCTATCTTTATTATTGCAAAGTTTCATACAAAATTTGTGGAAAGAAAAAGCAGAAGTAATGATTCCTTCAGCCTTTACATTGTGCCCATACGGAGCTGAGAAGTATTGTTGCGCTTAACAGCACATGAATGGAACTTATGTTAACCAATGTGCAAGATGATGATGAGAATACGTCAGCCTCTCTGGAACTTTTCTCTTTTGAAAGGGATTAAATAATAACAAAAACGCAGGACTAAATATATCTAGCTAAAAGAAAACTTTATGAAACGCATTTTTGCTGGGAAAAATAATTATTATTTAATAAGTCCCTGGTATGCTTTGAGTCAGCGTCAAGTCAATGTCAGTTGTGACTCAAAGCAAACATCAGGTGCAGTCGCGTCTTCTCCGGGGCTGGATTGGTTACCCGCTGCAGCAAATTCACCACATTCACGAATTGGGCCAAAAGCATAAATACACGACCAACAAATTTTCAATTACTTGTCTGGGATAATATTTTCGGGAAATGCAATTTGTCTGACTAACTTTATTCATTCATTTTCTGAGGCTGGGGAAGTTGCTGCAAGCACACACACACACACACGCACACATATGGACACTTGTTCTAAGCAAACAGCAGCCATGAATGCGCTTTCATGTTCTGTGCGTGTGTGTGTGTGTGTGAAGGCTTGTGTTTGCTTGTGTTTGTAGTTTTGTTCCGAAAAACAAAACTTTTCACAAAAACGAACTGAAAAACGAACGCACAACGTGTTGAGGCAAACGGACAGAGGTAACGGTAACAAACACTTTTGCGCTCGCTCTCACACCCACCCATTCGCCCACTTTCACACACCCAAATGTCGTACACAAAATGTGAACTAGTTCGAACCAGCAGAAATAAACTATGTAAAAGTAAATTAAAATAAACTTTTGAATCTGTTTTTTTTTTTTTGCTGTTCTCAAAAGGCTTTTTGTATATTTTTTTGATTTTCCCTTATTTTACCAAGTCAAAATATTGTATAAGAATATATCAAAAATGCGGAAAACTGGAAAAAATCGTACAACTTTAAAAACCTAAAACATACAATAAAATATAAATTTCAAAAAAATACTAACAATTCCAAAAATTACCGATATACTAAGAACAGCGTGCTTAAGGTAAGAACGCTTTAATTGAGACCGGACGTTCGACGTTTAGGAACCATCCGGTATTATTATTGGAACGAAACAAAATTTATTGCTGACTGTCTATCTGATTGTTTTTATTTATATCAACTTAGACTTAACATCGATCGGTTGAAAAACAAGGGAGTTTTGGAAGTAAAATGCTATTTAGTCACCCAACAGGCAGCGGAAGGCAGTGACGCGACTGCGGCGTCGACTGCGTGTGAGTGTGTATGTGTATATGTGCAATTAAAAACATAAAAAATCACGGATACAGGTAATTTCGTAGGCGGGCACTTGACTGCAGCGCTCTTACTTGTTTTTTAAGTTATTCAATAATCCCTTACAGACATAAAAGAGGGCGCACCCTGTATTTCACTTCATATGGTCGGTTACTTTCTTCCTGTTCAATACTTTTGCACAGCTTCATGTTTTCCCTTTTACGCATTTTTAATGGGTACAGGGTATAAAAACTTTAAATATTAGTTTCAGTCGGTATACCCAGCATCTGTTCAGTTTAGGATTGTTGGTTTGATTTAATGACCACATTTCTGTCATATCCAAAAAAATAAAAAAACAAGAAAGAAAGGCGGTCAAACTCGACTGTAATATCCTCTGTACCTGCCGAAGTTAGTATATAACTAATAAACTTTAAGTGTTGTGTCACATAAGCTGTGTAAGTGCTGTCCATGGTATTTATTTGTTTTCTTGTAACTCGACTGTCGTTCTTCTGATCGGGAAACGATGTGTGATGGATCGATAAGTAATTATAATAAGTGAAAAATGATTTTTGAATTTTTTGTTTTTAATCTGTATTGTGTTCGTGGTATTCATTGCATATCCTAACCGACAGGGTACACCACATTTTGGGTCCCGTAAAATCGGTAAACTTCAGGAAAGTGATAATGTATAAATTATTATTATTATTCTTTCAGATGATCCTCTAGACTGGTTTGGTTCAGTGGTTTATGTAGCCTTCATACCACCGGTTCGGTTTATAAGATGGTTTTTAGAGCAAACCAAACCGCGGATTCGGTTCGGTTCAATAATTCACTCTGAGTTTTCAAGCATTTTACTTTCTAATAAGAACTTTTTAATCTTAATGGTATTATTTTCGAAGTAAAAGTCGTAAAAATATACCAAATATCACGTACATAATTATATGAAGTTGGTCATATAAGATTCAGGAATATTTAAAAGAGCAGGAATGCAATAGATATCATATTTATCTGATTCTCAACTACCACATCATCCTCTTGAGCAAAATATGGGATATCCTAGCCAAATAGGTGCCTGGCAGTTCCTTTACTGACAAGATCACGTTCCAATATCTTTACAAACGCTAAATAGTGCATTAGAAAATATTCAATCTGCAACATCCAAGAAAAGAATATAGAATAATGACAATTTCATTTGGAAAAAGACGACAATGCAAAAATAGTCTAAGTCGGGTTGTGTGGAAATACTGGAAGCCAACTACAATCTTATTAAGAGGTATTTTGAAAACTCTACATCGCTACAATGATGCAAGGCTTTTCGAGTAGTTGATTTTCCATAGTTTGCAAATCATCTTTGAGTTTGTCACCAAACCGAACCGAACCGTTTTCATTTTCAATTTTCGGTGCGGTTAAGCATTTTCAAACAGACTCGGGCTTGTTTCGCGGTTCGCTACGGTTTGGTTCGGTTCAGAACTGGTTTGCATCCCTGCTAAAATTTATAAACATTTTTTCCAATTTTAAGAAAGTTTGGTATAATATTTAAAAAAACTTGCCTTACATTAGGCAAGGAAATATTACGGTTGATTTTATGTTTTCAACTGTTTTAGTGTGTGTTTAAGGGGCTGTTATACCCCTTTAGGAATTTTGTCAGCGTATTTAGGGCCATAATGGACCGTAGTCTTATAACACGTGTCCAAATCACGAATGATCTCTATTTTTGCCGCGGCTACGGCAGAAACACAATTTATCCGAATTTATTTATCCAAAAATTATAAAAGACCAGAAATTAGTATTTTAAATCAGTATTTTTGATATTTACTGGCTGCAACGCCGCTCATCACTTTTACCTTGACACGTTTGTTAGAGTTTAATGTCTGTAATATAATATTTCTGCGATCGAAATGAAATTTTCTAGTGCACAATAAAACCCGAAAATAGAAAATGAACTCAAGGAATGGTAGAAATAAGTTTTTCTTTATTTTAAAAAAATATATGAAACTTTACTCTGCTGATGTCCTTTTTTTGTTGGTTGTTGCTCTTCACCTGGGTGTCTGGAACTAGTTCTTAGAAAAATCAAACTCATCGCCGCTGGCTCACAATGGTAGCGTCATGACAATGGTGGGGCGGATGTTGTTTGTCGTGCTTAAAGCAATGTGTGTGTGTGTGTGTGTGTGGGTGTGGGTGTTAAGGGGGCATGGCCTCGCCCTCGCATCTCGCATGTTCCCTTTGACGCTTTGCACGTGTTTTACCCGCTGAAATTGTAAAAGTTTTGTGATTTTTTCCGCCGCCCTTTGGGCGCGCATTGTCATCATTGTGGCGCTTTGGGTGTCGCGTTGTCGCCATTGCCGTTCCAGGAGCAGGAGCAGTAGCTGCCGCGTCTAATTTCTGTTTTAAATACATAGTTGATATCGTTGGCAAAAGTTGCAAATTGTGCTTTTGCCTGCTGCTGCTTCTGCTGCTGCTTTTGCTGCTGCCTCCTAACTGCTTTGAATAATGCATAAATGCAATTTGCAAGTTGAATTGACTATGTGTGTGTGTGTGTGTATGCGAGTGCGGTTTGCATCTTGCTTGTATGATGAAAAATTCGGTCATATGAACTTACATCTGTAGTACACTGTACAACCCACAAATGGCGCCAGCAGCAACAGCAAATCGATTCAAAAATTGTACCAGTTTATTGATAGATTTTTTTAACGAGACCAAAGTAGTACAGTAGAAAATGAACCTGCAACGCTTCAAACAAAACAACCCACTAAAATAGTTGTCATTTCTAGAAAATATATATATGGGCGATGAGGTAGTCAAAAATCACAGTACCAAATAATTACACCTCCAAGTCGTAAAATAAATGAGAAAAATAGAAGGCTAACATCGGCTACGCCGATGTTTTAAATACCCTTGCAGTTTTTGAAAGGCGCTACCATTGATAACAAAAAAGTTTTTCTCACTAGTTAGTTTTCAGACCGATCGTTCCTATGGCAGCTATATGCTATAGTCATCCGATTTCGATCAATTTTTCCAAAATTGTGTGGAAGTATATGAAACTAATATATACCACGATTGGTGATGCTACGGTGGAAAACAAAAAAGTTTTTCTCACTAGAACTAGTTTTTTGACCGACCGCTTATATGGCAGCTATATGCAATAGTCATCCGATTTTGATAAATTTTTTCAGAATTGTGTGAAACCATATAAAACTAATATATACCACGATTGGTGACGCTACGATGGAAAACAAAAAAGTTTTTCTCACTTGAACTTGTTTTCGGACCGACCGTTTATATGGCAGCTATATGCTATAGTCATCCGATTTTCATAAATTTTTTCAGAATTAAGTGAAACTATATAAAACTAATATATACCACGATTGGTGACGCTACGATGGAAAACAAAAAAGTTTTTCTCACTAGAACTTATTTTTGACCGATCGTTCCTATGGCAGCTATATGATATAGTCATCCGATCCGGCCGATTCCGACAAATGTGCAGCGTATTTGTATTTAAAGACTTTTTGCAAAGTTTGGTCAAGATAGCTTTAAAACTGAGGGAGGAGATAGCATAGAAACAGACGGACAGACGGACAGACGGACGGACGGACGGACGGACAGACGGACAGACGGAAATGAACTCAGCTCGTCATGCTGATCAAGAATATATATACTTTATGTGGTCGGAAATGCTTCCTTCAATGCGTTACAAACATCGTGACAATTTTAATATACCCTCTGCAAGGGTATAAAAAGACTCATAACTCCAAAATTTTTGAGCTTTATTTAAAAAAAAAAAAGCTTATATGTGACTCAGGGGTATGATATAGGTGTTCGATCTAGCTGCTATTTACATATTTGTGAAGCTAATTATATAAAAAGCACGACTGTCAAGATTCATTGAAATAGCTTTAAAACTGACTGAGTGGCAAAGGGAAATGATCGCTAACCAAACACAGAATGAGATAATTTCTCAGTGCGGCTATATATATGCACCAAGCTTGTTTCTTGCTTATGTTAAATTAGAGCGGCTTGGGTTCAAAAAGTGTTCTACGATATTGGAACATTGCATTTGAGTGAAGGTATATGTAAGGGGTGCGTTTGGGACTCAAGTGCGCAGGGCGTCTATAAATAAACTACAACCCTACAAAAAAAAAAAAAAAAAAAACGAGAGCATAAGTTAAAATCAGGGACCGAAAATAATGATTATTTCTTCATTTTCAATTTCAAAAATCAGTAATAAAGAAAAAATCGCAAAACGTTTAAAAAAACCCAAAATGATCCCTAGCGACAGGACTTTTTAAATTCTGCAAGATTTTTATATGAGTAATTTTTTAGAAAAAAATAAATTTTAAAGATAATTTTTTGATATTTATTAGTTATTCAAAATATAATTATTATTTTTGAGTTTTTTCTTAAAATTCAAAAATTATAATTATTTTTTCATTTTTATTTATAATAAAAAAAAATGTTTTTTTTTTGAGTTTATTTATTACTCAAAAAATAAAAATTATTGCTTGAGTCTTATAATTAAAAAAAAAATAAAACTCAACTTCAAATATCTCGGTCCCTATTGCACTTTTACACAACTTTTTGAACATTTTAAAGAATTTTTTAATCTTGGGAAAAAATAATTTTTTCCATATGGGGCATTCTTTCTCAAACGTCCCAATAAAAAAATGAAAATATTTGGATTGGCTTCATACTTTGGTGAATTGTTATCCTATATGAAGGTAATAAATTCCCAAAATATTAACTCATTAAAAAAAATTTTTTTAGAAATTAGGGGGGGGTGGAAGTTTTGACATTTTAAGTGACATTGGTATTATCATGTCATTTTGTCATTTTAAAGCATTTTTCATGTACTTTTTGAAAAAAATAACAAAAATAAAAAAAAATTAAAATTCACCCCCTATTTTACAAAATTAATCGTTATTTTTCAATTTTGTCCTAAATGGGTATTTAAAAAAAAAAATTTTAATTTTTTTTTAAAAGCTTAGGTCATTTCCTATAAAATGTGTAAATATGATAGTGGGACAAAAATAACTATAGGAAATATTGAATTAATAATAATAATTAAAAAATTAAACTTTATCGATTTTAAATTATAAATATGACATTTTAAAGCATTATTCATGTACTTTTTGAAAATAACAACTAAATTTAAAAAAAGTTAAAATTAACCCCCTATTTTTATACCCTTGCAGAGGGTATATTAAAATTGTCACGATGTTTGTAACGCATTGAAGGAAGCATTTCCGACCACATAAAGTATATATATTCTTGATCAGCATGACGAGCTGAGTTCATTTCCGTCTGTCCGTCCGTCCGTCCGTCCGTCCGTCCGTCCGTCCGTCCGTCCGTCTGTCCGTCTGTTTCTATGCTATCTCCTCCCTCAGTTTTAAAGCTATCTTGACCAAACTTTGCAAAAAGTCTTTAAATACAAATACGCTGCACATTTGTCGGAATCGGCCGGATCGGATGACTATATCATATAGCTGCCATAGGAACGATCGGTCAAAAATAAGTTCTAGTGAGAAAAACTTTTTTGTTTTCCATCGTAGCGTCACCAATCGTGGTATATATTAGTTTTATATAGTTTCACTTAATTCTGAAAAAATTTATGAAAATCGGATGACTATAGCATATAGCTGCCATATAAACGGTCGGTCCGAAAACAAGTTCAAGTGAGAAAAACTTTTTTGTTTTCCATCGTAGCGTCACCAATCGTGGTATATATTAGTTTTATATGGTTTCACACAATTCTGAAAAAAATTTATCAAAATCGGATGACTATTGCATATAGCTGCCATATAAGCGGTCGGTCAAAAAACTAGTTCTAGTGAGAAAAACTTTTTTGTTTTCCACCGTAGCATCACCAATCGTGGTATATATTAGTTTCATATACTTCCACACAATTTTGGAAAAATTGATCGAAATCGGATGACTATAGCATATAGCTGCCATAGGAACGATCGGTCTGAAAACTAACTAGTGAGAAAAACTTTTTTGTTATCAATGGTAGCGCCTTTCAAAAACTTTTTAAAACATCGGCGTAGCCGATGTTAGCCTTCTATTTTTTAAATTAATTTTTTAATTATTATTATTAATTCAATATTTCCTAAAGTTATTTTTGGCCCACTATCATATTTACACATTTTATAGGAAATGACCTAATTTTCAAAAAAAAATTAAAATTTTTTTTTTTAAAATACCCATTTGGGACAAAATTTAAAAATAACGGTTAATTTTGTAAAATAGGGGTGAATTTTAATTTTTTTTATTTTTGTAATTTTTTTCAAAAGTACATGAAAATGCTTTAAAATGACATATTCACAATTTTAAATCGATAAAGTTTTGTCATAGTTATACGATTTTAAAAATACGAATGTCCCTTAAAATGTCAAAACTTCCACCCCCCCTAATTTCTACAACTTTTTTTTTAATGAGTTAATATTTTGGGAATTTATTACCTTCATATGGGATAACAATTCACCAAAGTATGAAGCCAATCCAAAAATTTTCATTTTTTGACTGGGACGTTTGAGAAAGAATGCCCCATATGCGATATGTGGAATTGAGTTTTTTCTCTTCCATTTTTTTTTTTTTTAATTCTTTATTTCGTAATACTAATAATAATAATAATTATGTCTAAGCGCTATGCTACAATCATTATTTTTTGAATAATAAATTAAAATCAAAAAAAAATTACCATTTAACTGTTAAAACTAAATTTTTATTTAAAAATTATAATATAACAATTTCAAAATTTGTTTGTGATAAAAATTGCAAATAAAAATTTATTCCATTTAAGGACTCGCCATTCAAAATTATGAAGATTCATGTACTCCATTTTATCAGGGGATCCATATTTCGTAGTAATTTTTTCACTTCCATAACTGTTATTTTCGGTCCCTGGTTTTAACTAATTTTTAAAACGTAAAAGAAAATAATTATTTCTGAAATAAATAATAAAACTTAAGAAATAATGCTTAAGTTTTAATTTATAAAATAAAACTCATAACACTAGTTTATAAAACTAAAAAAAAAAATGAAGACCCATTGAAGCTGTTATTTTTGTATGATGTACTTTGGAATGCTGACCTCAAAAATTAAATTCAAAATTTGTTGTATGAATACGTTATTGAGTTAGAATTTTTTTCAGTTTTTTCGGTAGGTACCCTTACATTTTATGACATATCTCGAGATAGAAACTTTAAATGTCGTCAAGCAGGGTATTAATCTAAAGGGTATGCAATTTTCAATAATCTAGTTGAAGATCATTTTCCAATCGGTTTAGTAGTTAAAATGCTACAAGCGAAAATATTTCGAAAAAATCTATTTTTTTCTCAAAAACGTGCAAATTTTGTTTTCCTAAAATCTGTAAAAGGTTGAAACTGATAAAAATAAATTGTTTTTTTCTTATGTTCTTACGAATAGCTCTTCTACGAAGAAAATAAGGCATTGGTTAAGAATATCTATGGATAAATAAAGGAGCAGTGAGCAATTAAGTACAAGTACTAACAGTCAAATTTAATTGTTTTATGTATTTATTAGAAAATATTTTTATGTTTTCTTCGTTTTTGGCCTTGCTCTTAATTTTTTTCGGTGATTTGGCTTCTATTGGAACTCGTACATTGAGCAAAAATCAAAATAAAAAAAAAATTTAATGAACACGTAAAATAGTCAAATTTGACCCCTTGTTGTTTCACACAATTGCTTACAACTTCGCTATTTATCCACAGATTTTCGTCATCAACGAAGAATAAAAGAAAAAACAATTTTTTGAATTTTATTTTCAACCATTTACAGCTTTTAGAAAATCAAATTTTTCACGTTTTTGAGAAAAAAATCATTTTTTTTTCGAAATATTTTTGCTTCTTACTTTTAAACTACTAAACCGATTGGAAAATGTTCTTTAACTAGATTATTGGGAATTGCATAACCTTTTGATTAATCTCTTGCTTGACTTCATCTAAACTTTGTAACTCGAGATATGGCTTAAAAGGTATGGGTACCTACCGAAAAACTAAAAAAAAATTCTAACTCAAAAACGTATCCATACAAAATTTTTTTTAATTCATTTTTGAGTTCAGCATTCCAAAATACATCATTAAAAAATAATGGCTTCAATGGGTATTTTTCGCTGTAAACTAGTGTAATTATTACGGTCCCTAGTTAAAATCGGCCCTTCTCGACTTACTCGGGAAAAGGATAAATTAAAGAAATTTTTTAAAAATCGCAGATGCTTCCTTCTGCCTGTTACATACATTTGCACGAACTCAGTATACCCTTTAACGGATATTAAAAGAGGAAGAATGATATGTCCCTGTTTTCTGACAATGACCCAAGGAATTTCGTCCAAAATTCAGGGCTATGCCCCTGAAAATGATAAAGCTGACGATAAATTACAAAGTACAACATATTTCACTGAAGTTTGATAGCGACGAGAGGTAAATAATAAATTATAATCAGTGGTTTTATAGATTTACCGCGACGGCTGAGAAATGCAGGTTACAAATCTGGTATTATAAATTTTTTTGTTGAAAATTTTTACTTTGATGGCCACTGGTTTCACATAATGGGCGCGTTCAGCAGAGACACTTGATCACTGATCAACTAACAAAACTACTCTTATTATTTAGCATGCTTTTAGGGGGTCTTGTTAAATTGACATTTGGAAAAGCTCCATGTAAATATCATATTAAACACATGAGTAAAAGCATGCTACGTAATTTATCAAGAAATATATTATTGATCAGGGAGCAAGTTCTTTTGCTGAACACGGCCAATTAATCTACGTGATTTTTGTTTAATTTTAAAATAAATAAAGGTCGTATGAACGAATTTGTTTTCCGTCTGACGAAGTTATTCGCTAATTTCTAAGCATACTTATTTTTTTAGTATTTTTTTTTAAGTGTTAACAAAAAAACTTTTAAATTAACATAAATGCCCCTAAAAGTATACAGTTTTGGACCATAACTTCAGATTTTGATAGTTCACAAATGAAACCAAAAATAAGAAAGAAATATAGTCGAACTCCTCTACACCGTTCGCTAGGTCATTTCCCGGGTTATTTGGCACTGTAGCACTGTGTTGTTTCTAATGAAGCTTTAATAACATTAGGACACAGAAAAATTTTTTTGTATAGCTTTTCTCAATATTTTAAATTTTGCTTAAAAAAAAATGGGCAGTTTTTGTGGGCTCAATAATTATTTAAGAACAACGTTTTCCCTTAATTGATCCTAGATTACAAGTATGCTATAATGCTTGATTGGATTTTTGTGACACAGACTAATTGAGCCGCCCCAATGTATATCAAAGCCGTGATACCCTTCCAGGATTAAAGTTGTCACTTATTTCACTTATAACGAGAATTTCTGTTTAATTCAGTTGCAGCAAAAATTGATGACTGTCAAAAGGACAAAAGGTAAAACTTCTTGACTCCACACCGAACCCACCTTAACCGCAATGTCACGTGCATATAGTGCTGAATGGGCGTGGCAAGGCAGTTGGGTTAATTGTTAAGCGGCGTGTGACTTTTCCAGCCACAACTCTCAAACCGCTCGTCAACACACACACTCACACACACACACACACACATTGAGACAAAAAAGTTACACGAATATGATGTCAAGAGCGTAATTATTGAATTACTTGACACACACTCCCAAAAAAAAACTGTGAAAAAAAACATAAGTTGGCACATGTACGTGGTAATATTATGCAATATAAAGTGGCAACTTGTAAATGCGTAAAATGGCAGTTACCTCAGAACGAGAGTGAACAGTCGAGGGGAGGTGGGAGGTTGAACAACAAAACACCAAAACATGACGACGACCAGCCTTGTGTTACCTGACACCAACAACAAGAAACAGCGGCAGCGCCAACAGTGGTAACGGTAACTGGCACGTCCGTGTCTAGGCCACACACTCACACACCCCACTGCCACACACACACACACTCGCGTGTGCTCGCTCTCTACATTCGTTTATGCGGTTAAAGTAGTAGCCACCAGAAAAAACTCCATCGCTATACACAAATACTTGCGCATTTAAAATAGAGATGAGCCTGAGGAGAGTGTGTGACAAATGCTTAATGATTTCAAAGGTATTGAAATGATATAGCCATGTCTATCTGTCCGTATGAACAAACAGATCTCAAAGATTGTGAGAGCTTAAGGTTTGTATGGGACATAGACTCCTTAAACTTGCAGGCAGATCAAGTTTACTTTCGATTTGTGCCACGCTCCACCGTTATATGAATAAACCCTCATACTTTTACAATTTTGGAGTTAGATTGTTTGGACCTTCTGGAATATTATACTACTCTTAATTTTTTATCGATTCACTAAAAATCGTTTTCCGATCAGATACACGATAGTCGAGTTATAAGCAAAACAAATAATTTCAATGGACAGCACCGATCGCAACCGTGATGGGCAGCACTTTTAAACACTTTAAGTTTATATGTTATATACAAACTTTTTTCAGGTACAGAGTATATTACTTGCTTTTCACAAAATTTTGTATTTTTTTCGATATAAAAAACATACTCCAATATTTTGAAAAGCAATAGATGGTTAATGTAAGAATAATCAAATTCAGATAAACAGGAGAAATACAAATAAGAAAACCCTCGAAAAATATATTTTTAAACAATTTTTAAATTTGGAGAATGGCGACGCAGGTGAAAATGTTCGATTTTTGTTAAAAAAAAATTTTATCCTATCGCCGCGATTTTTGTTCAAAAAAAAATTTTTTTCATAACCGCAAAAATAACGAGAAGGCAAAGCTAACTTCGACTGTGCCGAAGTTTTAATACACTTGAAAAACTTTACTCCAACTGATATAGCATATAGATATCAGATATCTAAAATTTTTAAATCATTGATAATAAAAATTTGATACCATATAAAAAACTTTTCTTATAACTTTTCTTTTACTATAGTAAAACACATTTTCCGACCGATCGGTTCAATGGCAGCTATATGCTATAGTCATCCGATTTTGATACATTTTTTGGAAATTATGTGAAAAAATATAAAACTGATATATACCAAGATTGGAGACGCTACGATAAAAAACAAAAAAGTTTTTCTCACTAGAAGTAGTTTTTTGACCGACCGTTTATATGGCAGCTATATGCTATAGTCATCCGATTTTGATACATTTTTCCAGAATTGTGTGCAAACATATAAAACTAATATATACTACGAGACGCTACGATAGAAATCAAAAAAGTTTTTCTCACAAAGACTTATTTTTCGACCGATCGTTCCTATGGCAGCTATATGCTATAGTGATCCGATTTTGATACATTTTTCCAGAATTATGTGGAAGCATATAAAACTAACATATACCAAGATTAGTGACGCTACGATGGAAAACAAAAAAGTTTTTCTAACTAGTACTTGTTCTTAGACCGATCGTTCCTATGGCAGCTATTTGATATAGTCATCCAATCCGGCCGGTTCCGACATATTAGTTGCGTGCAGTAAAAAGAAGACTCTGCTGCCAAATGTAAGCAAAAAATGAGAAAAGATACTTGCCACATAATTTTTGTCGCCCATGTGAATAATTTTTTGATTTTTGTATTTTTTTTTACATTGCATTTGTATTGGTGTGTATGTGAGAGTGGCTTGTGCGCGGCCGTCAACGGTGGTGGTAAAAATAGAATACGTCACGACGAGTCGCGATCGTCGTCCCTTTTTTGTGAGGGCCATAAAATTTGACTATCTGCTGTTTTCGCAATGACCTGATGACCAATTAACAAAATGCATTGCGGCTGAGGAAAAAACGCAAAATAAACCTGATCTGCGTCAATAAGATTAAAGATGTGATGCAGAACAATTTACAACTTTTCACGCTGTCATCTCCAATTGCATTCAATAGTGAGTGCTCCTTCTGTATGTCTGTAAGTAAATGTAGCAAAAATGTGTGAGTAAAGCGCGTGCCTTTTGGCGTTCATGTGGTAACAGTTACACCTACACACAAACACACAGACTAACGCCAAGCTATTCGCATATGCATAGAAAGAAATGTTTACCTTAAATTGCCGCCATGCACCTCGGACTACCCACTCTCTCTTCACAACCCACTCTCTCCCAATCCAACCGTGTGCTCGTGAGTCGCAAAACTTTGTCATTCAGTTAGGTGTAAGTTAGTTTTTGGCTTAGCAACGCCAACAGTAATACTAAAACACTTTAAACATAGCCAGAGGTAGAGCAGGGATAGAGAGTGAGAGAGTTACCGTAATTTAGTGCAGTTGGCAAAATGTGCGTACGTGTGTAGAGAGTCACACACACACACACACACACACTGACATTAAGAGACTTGGTTTTTAAGGTTTATGTGAAAGTTTGACTATAAAATGAAACATTTGAAAAAGGTGTTAAAAATTTTAATCAATTTTGAAAAAGAAAAAAACATTACAACAGTTTATTTTGTTCGCTCATCAACCACACAGACTCCAGGCCAAAGCCGTGTGGAGAGATTGAAAAGCGGTCTTAGCTGGACCTTTTAATGAGGAAAAGTTTTTAAAATATTTTACTTTGACAGGAATTTAGTTGAAAGTAAAAAGAAGATTAACCATCGATAAATATAAAACCCTGACAAGAAAACATAAATTTGGCAATAAAATATTAACCAGCCTTGTTCTCAATTCCACTTCTGCAACAATATTGGGATTTACGGCCCTGCTCCGAATTCCGCTCCGATTTTAGTGTAAAGGTTTCTGTTTCGAATTTTAGTTTTATTAATTTATATGTTTGTAATAAGCAAAATCTGTGGCTTCTAGATTCCATCGTCCTTTTTAGTCGAAATTAAACCACTTGGCATTAACAATCGGTTTCAACCACTAGAACAATTCCGAGTTGTCTCAATCCTAATCTATTTAGTAGCCGTAGAGTTACTTCTTCTTCTATATACTAATATAAAATTTAAAAATCGAAGCGGAATTTGGAACATAGCCTTTAATACCAGTTTTAAACCAAATTTGGTACCTAAATCACCATAAGTGAAACTGAGAACAAGGCTGACGAACTAGATTAGGTCCACCTTTTGTGAAAGGAGCGAAAAAGTAACAGCTTTACTTTCCGACCTTCCCGAAATAATGTCTATTAAGATTTATACCGATCCAGATACCAACCTAAATTTTCAAATTCAATCCCGTCCCCTTCACTATCATATTGATGTTAATCAATGCCGTCTAAAAACCAATCTCAAATTTAAAAATCTTTTTTCCTTTCGTGCCGATCTTTAGTTAGCGTAAATAACGATTATTTTTTTATTTTTCATAAAAAAAATCATTCACTTATAACCACCAATCCAATCCCAGATGGCTTATCTGTCCATTTGCACCATGATTTACAAATCTTCGACTTATTTTTATAACTCTCAAAAATAACGATTAATTTTTAATATCATTTAAAAACTTTAGAAATAATCATTATTTTTGGAGCATATAAATAAAAATCTCAATTAAGAGTTATTTTTGGATTTTAAAATAAAACTCAAGATATACCGATTATTTATGGATCAAAAAAATAAAAATCAGAAAAGAGTTATTTAAGGATTTTTAAATTCAACACATGAAATAACCATTTCTTTATTAAGCATTAAAATAAAAATCACAAATAAGAGTTATTTAATGATTTTAAAATTAAGCTTACAAAACACCGATTATTTTTCGAGTAAAAAAATAAAAATCTAATATGGAAGTTATAAAATGATTTTTAAATAAATCTAAAAAAATAACGATTATTTATTGATTACAAAAATAAAAATCTAAAATAAAAGTTATAAAATGATTTTTATTTGCTCACTCAAAATAAAAATCATTTTCAAATAATGGTGTTATATGTATTTAAGTAAAGTCACTCTATAAATTTAAAACAAATCATTAGTGCTTAGGCGGAAGGCAGGTTGGTTTAAATAGTAATAATAAATTTGAAAAAATACTTTACGAGCAAAATTTGTTTTTTAAATGTTGGCTTGTGTAGTAGGGTAGGGGACCTTCAGTTTATACCCTAATGCGACAATGCCCATATAAGTAGAAGCCGATACTTGAAAATGATTTTTATTTTGAGTAAAAAAATAAAAATTATTTTATAACTTTTATTTTAGATTTTTAATTTGAGTAAAAAAATAAAAATCATTTTATAACTTTTATTTTCGATTTTTAATTTTTTTTTTTAATAAAAAAATAATCGTAATTTTTTCAGTTTTATTTAAAAATCATTTTATAACTTTTAAATTAGATTTTTAATTTTTTAAGCTTAATTTAAGAATCATTAAATTACTCTAATTTGTGATTTTTATTTTAATGCTCAAAAAATAATAGTTATTTCATGTGATATATTTAAAAATCCTTAAATAACTCCAATTTATGTTATTTATTTCTGTGATCCATAAATAATCGGAATTTCTTGAGTTTTATTTTAAAATCCATAAAAAACTATTATTTTGATTTTTATTTTTATACTCAAAAAATAATCGTTTTTTCTTGTGTTTTTGAGTAATGTTAAAAGTTAATAGTTATTTCTTGAAAAGTTTAAAAAAAACAAGATATAAATTATAATCTTTACGGACCCTGATTTTAATCCCTTGCCGTTGCTTAAAACTCTAGTTCGGATTTCAGTCTTCCTTCCTATTACCGATGGGTTGTTAATGTGTAAACAACTGAATTTTGTTCACTAAACTGAACAAGTGTTCTTCCTTAATTGTTTATTTTTGTTCACTGACTCTTGTTCAGTGACTCTTGTTCAGTCACTCTTGTTCAGTCACTCTTGTTCAGTCACTCTTGTTCAGTCACTCTTGTTCAGTCACTCTTGTTCAGTCACTCTCGTTCAATTACTCTTGTTTAGTTTCTCTTTTTCAGTGACTCTAATTCAGCTACTCTTGTGTTCACTGACTCTTGTTCAGTGACTTCATTTAGCTACTCTTCTTCAGCGGCTCTTGATCAGTGACACTTGTTCCGTGACTCTTATTCAGTTACTCTTATTAAGCTAGTCTTGTGTTCACTGACTCTTGTTTAGTGACTCTTGTTCAGTCACTCTTGTTCAGTGACTCTTATGCAGCTACTCTTGTGTTCAGTGACTCTAGTTATGTTAGTTTTGATTAGTTTCTCCTGTTCAGTTACTCTTGTTCAGTTATTCTTGTTCAGTGACTCTTTTTCAATTACTCTTGTTCAGCAACTCTTGTTCAGTGTACCTTATTTAGCTACTCTTATTCAGTGACTCTTGTTTAGCGACTCTTGTTCAACAACTCTTGTTTAGTTACTCTTGTTCAGTGACTCTTGTTCAGTGTACCTTATTTAGCTACTCTTATTCAGTGACTCTTGTTTAGCGACTCTTGTTCATTGACTCTTTTTCAACAACTCTTGTTCAACAACTCTTGTTCAACAACTCTTGTTTAGTTACTCTTGTTCAGTGACTCTTGTTCAGTTACTCTTGTTCAACAACTCTTGCTTAGTTACTCTTGTTCAGCGACTCTTGATCAGTGAGTCTTGTTCAGTTACTTTTGTTCAGTTACTCTTGTTCATTGACTCTTGTTGAGCGACTCTTGTTCAAAGACTCTTGATTAGTTACTCATATTCAGCTACTCTTGTAATGTTACTCTCATATAACCTGAATAAGCCTAACGCTTTCCGTATCGAAATAAAAATATGTGCAAAATTTTTAATTTCAAGTAAGTTCTTCTTTTAGTTTGCCACATTTGTTCTAATCACTTTTCTCCCAACATGATATCTTTAATTGTTTGGTGCATTGTCTCGCTTTGGAACAATTCCCATCAACTTTGAACTTAATTCCATTACAAGATTTTCTAATTCAATATTCTTTAGCCGGGTAATTCGCCAAAAATTTGGCTGTCATTAGCAGGCAAAAGTTTTTGTTTTGCTCTGCATGTGTAATTTTCATTGTCCGTGGTTGTTTCTGGTTTGTTGTTGTTAAATCTTGTCTGCATAAATATATCGCATGACAACGCGCACACACACTCACACAACTGAAGTGGCAAGTATATGTGACTATTAGAAGAACCAGAAAATATAATGCATATATTTCAAATAAAAATTAAATCAACTAACTGCGATTTCCAGTCATCGCAATTAAAGTTGAAAATTTTTTTGTTAGATAGTCCAGCCTTTGCTAAAGGGTATTAATAAATTGATGATGATGACATATTCTCTAAATTGTAGATTTGTTTGCATTCGCCTAACAAATGTTGTCATGTCACACAAAATCGATGCCAACTAATGAATAATATAGGGAGCCACCCTTCTATGTAAATGCCCGTTTTGACAAAAATATTCAACTCTAAACTATGGTGCAAAGTGGTAGGGGAGGGCAGGGTTGCGGGCTACAACATGATGTTGTCTGTTTGGGGGGACAATTTTTTTTTTGTCTATTACAAGCTGAAGTTGATGTCAGCGGGTATATTTGCTGAGTTGAACGAAGGTGAGAAGGAAGTAATCAATTTTTAGCTAAAGTTATTGTTCACTTATTTAACTTATTAAGTGCTCATTTCTCATCTTCTACATAGCCATATAAACTTACAAATAACAGAGTAAATTTTACATTTATCTGACACATAGCACCTATCTAGAAGATGAAAAATCGGCCCTTAATCTGGTATTTAATACGAAGTTTAATGTCAAACAACAACAAAAAAATTGTGCACCGATCCTTAAGCTTTTGTGAACAAATAATTAAACCTGAACCTGTTCCGAACCACAAATTTAAGGTTTGTTTCCACTAAAGTTATAGACTAGACTAGTCCAAATTTAAACAATTCTTGAAAAGTAAAAATGTCCGGACGGATTCTTAAAGGTTGACACACAAAAACATTTTCCAAATTTTTTTCGGAATTTTTGTTGTGGAAAAACCCATGGCAAGAGGCTAGTGAAGTTCGTAAAAATGACTTAATTCTTTCGGCCAAGGCTTAATTGATAAAAGATTGAAACTTTGCATAGCCGTCTTTTTTCTGATCCTCCATAACACATATTTTTATTTTCCGCGTATTACGCATTTATCAAGTACCTCCCATAGAGACGATTGCCCCTAAAAAAAAAGATTGTGCTATAACTTTGTTGTTTGTTAAGATATCTGAATGAAATTTTTACCGTATGCCGTTTTAATTTTCCTCCAAAACATATGTAAATTTCAGAAGAAACACATTACTATTTAACATCAGCAACCAGTTGGATGCAAATTTCTTTTAAGAATATCTCTTCCGTTTATCAAGATAACACCACCAAAATTCATATTTATCAGTTCTATACAGTCCCCCACAATATATTTCAATCTTAGTTAATATGCAACATTTTAACGGGTAGCTGCCCTAGAGACTGTTGCTCTTGAAATAGAATCTAGTGAGAAAAACTTTTTTATTTTAAATGGTACCTTTACGAAATTTCACATTTATTAAATTTATGTACTTCCCCACAATATATAAGAATTTGAGTAAAATCGCAGCACTGTATCATTGTTTTTTATTTTAATTTCTTGCTTTTAACAAAAAAAAACAAAAATTTTTAATTTAGACATGATTTGTTGATACTTGTATTATTTTTCCGGTACTCCGCAACAACTTGAATAAGGTACTGCTTGCTTTCTTTCTGTAAATAGTTTAACAGCTCTCTCAGCGTGATCATTGACTACTTGCAGGCTGCGTAGCATATTTTGAGAATTTTTATATTCCTCATCGTCACACCATTTGGTTGGGTCATCTTTGATGAACTTCAGATTTATATCAAATCGTTTAAAAAAAATTGATGTGTTTTCTGTGATAAAGTCATGTAAATTCCATTCCCTTATATTTGTCATTCTTGAAGGTGGTATAACAAGTCTGAATAATCTGGTGTTCTCGTCCGGATTGGATTGTTCCTGCAGTGCTTGACACATTAATCGTTTTTCAGCGACAGAAACTTTATCATCAAACAGGGCCAATGCAACAATTTCTTCTGACAAGTACCATAAATGAGTGCTCATCTTCTTAATGACAATTTTAGACACTGCTGAATCTACGTTTGCGTATTCATAAATGGATTTTAAAAATAGTAAGTCTTGGTTCGGCGCCTCCACGGACTTCACGCAGCCAATCCACGCTTTTACATAAAATTTAATTATGAAAAGACTTACATCGCGCAATGAGTTTATGTCCTTTTTCGCAACCTTAAAAGATTTTAGAAATAAGAATATTTTCAGCACGTATAGCGCTTTAGACATCCAGCGCGCGTGGTGCATTGCTCCAGGTGATCGAAACCGTATTTTTTCCAAAGAGTCACCAATAAATATTAATGTGAGCTCTACCAATTCCTTGTAGTCGGCACGTAAAAATGACTCGATTAATTGTTGTCGACAATATGTGATTATTTCATCTTTACAATCATTTAAAACCATTTTCACCTTTTCGTCGAGGATTCCCGGTTCAAATTTGGATTTGTCTATATTAGGCCATGCCTTTTTAAACCTCTCAAAGATTGCCACTGTTGGTCCAGAAGTTTCACCAAACTTAACGTCAAAAACTGCTTTCAAAAAAATTTCATAAATGTGGTGCCTGCAAGCAAGTTTTAAAAGTGGACGCTGCAGCACTAATAGCTCTAACGGATTGATAGTCGCTCAACCCAATTCCATCAAGTGTCGAAACCAACTTGCTGTCGATAAAATTAAGTTTCTTTGGTATTGTTTTACCATTTTGCAACCCCGAAGCTTCAAATTCTTCACTGCAGTCAGAGTCACCTTAAATAAAATATGAAGTCTTTAAATTAGTCATAAAAATATAAATTATTTTTTGTACCTTGACTTGCACTATCATCTTTATATCTTCGCCCAATGTTCTCTTTTGCATTAAGTTTAGAAAGTCGAAATGTATTTAATTCGACTACTTCTTCCGATTTCTTTCTCTCTGAAATTGAATTTTGCTTTAGGTTTAGCACTTACACGAAAATCTTAATCCAGCTGGTTTATAAATTTTTCCCGCCTCTTGATTTGCATCTCGGTTTTTGATCTTATGTTTTTAAGAACACGTTTGTATTCTTTATAAAGATCTTTTATTTTATTAACATATTTGGTGGCAGCTATCGATTTTATTTTCATTTTTTTAACTAATAACTTAGCACTCGCGTTCACGTCCTTCTTATTGTCAATAAAAAAAAATAAATTTTGCATTAACACGCGACGGGTAAGAGAATTTCTAATTATGTTGCTTGAATGCCCAATTAACAAATGGTACTTGGTTGATGCCATAATAATTAAAAAAAACGCAAACAAAACAAATTAAATCTGTTAATGTCAAAATCTGAATGAAGACGCTTTGTTTAATTGATAAGTTCTAATTAAAAACATTTAAAGCAAGAAATTAAAATAAAAAACAATGATACAGTGCTGCGATTTTACTCAAATTCTTATATATTGTGGGGAAGTACATAAATTTAATAAATGTGAAATTTCGTAAAGGTACCATTTAAAATAAAAAGTTTTTCTCACTAGATTCTATTTCAAGAGCAACAGTCTCTAGGGCAGCTACCCGTTAAAATGTTGCATATTAACTAAGATTGAAATATATTGTGGGGGACTGTATAGAACTGATAAATATGAATTTTGGTGGTGTTATCTTGATAAACGGAAGAGATATTCTTAAAAGAAATTTGCATCCAACTGGTTGCTGATGTTAAATAGTAATGTGTTTCTTCTGAAATTTACATATGTTTTGGAGGAAAATTAAAACGGCATACGGTAAAAATTTCATTCAGATATCTTAACAAACAACAAAGTTATAGCACAATCTTTTTTTTTAGGGGCAATCGTCTCTATGGGAGGTACTTGATAAATGCGTAATACGCGGAAAATAAAAATATGTGTTATGGAGGATCAGAAAAAAGACGGCTATGCAAAGTTTCAATCTTTTATCAATTAAGCCTTGGCCGAAAGAATTAAGTCATTTTTACGAACTTCACTAGCCTCTTGCCATGGGTTTTTCCACAACAAAAATTCCGAAAAAAAATTTGGAAAATGTTTTTGTGTGTCAACCTTTAAGAATCCGTCCGGACATTTTTACATTTCAAGAATTGTTTAAATTTGGACTAGTCTATTATAGACATTAACATTTTATTGTGAGATTTGAAAAAAAGAAAGTGATAATATAAAAAGATATCTCCGCAATTTCGAAGCTCACCAAAGTCTTATAAAAACTCTAATTGTCTTAGAGCTTTCACTGGCTTCAAAAGAAACCCATCTAAGTCAACCATTTTAGGGCCATTTTCTAATGTTACCTTTTTGTAAATCCAGGTGCTTGTTGAGAAAATATATGTAGCCTATTTTTAGGCCTCAATTAAAATTCTATGTGGGTCGTCGTAGAGTAGGTCGTAAAAGTAGGCAACTTATATTTTCTCAATAAGCACCTGGATTTACAAAAAGAGAACATTAGAAAATGTCCCTTAAAGGTTTGAACATAGCTTCAAGGTAAACGGCTTTAAGGTATTAAGCTCACTGTCTTAACAGTGGCCTAGACTCAAGCATCAGTTGAACGGGCTCTTTCTACCTTAAAGTTAATTTTGTCTGATCTAAAAAGTAGCACAGACCAGCCCTTGACCCTTTGCGACCTCGAAACCCAGTTCAAGAAACTAACAAAAACCGTTTCAATTGGTGTGGCAACGAGTTATCGGCTGTCATATCGGCGATCAACACATTAGTCCTAGGAAAAAATCTAAACCAGTTTGTGCGTACACTTGAAGAAAAAGAAATAGTAAAAATAGAAGGCTAACATCGGCTACGCCGATGTTTTAAATACCCTTGCAGTTTTTGAAAGGCGCTACCATTGATAACACAAAAGTTTTTCTTAAAACTTATAGATACCACGATTGGTGACGCTACGAAGGAAAACAAAAAAGTTTTTCCCCTTAGAACTTGTTTTTGACCGATCGTTCCTATGGCAGCTATATGATATAGTCATCCGATCCGGCCGATACCGACAAATGTGCAGCGTATTTGTATTTAAAGACTTTTTGCAAAGTTTGGTCAAGATAGCTTTAAAACTGAGGGAGGAGATAGCATAGAAACAGACGGACAAACGGAAATGAACTCAGCTCGTCATGCTGATCAAGAATATATATACTTTATGTGGTCGGAAATGCTTCCTTCTATGCGTTACAAACATCGTGACAATTTTAATATACCCTCTGCACTAAATCATATACTCTAAAATATTGAGTGAGCAGGAAAAGGAATTTATTGGTC
Organism: Lordiphosa mommai; assembly: GCA_018904225.1. Taxonomy (NCBI): domain Eukaryota; kingdom Metazoa; phylum Arthropoda; class Insecta; order Diptera; family Drosophilidae; genus Lordiphosa; species Lordiphosa mommai. The sequence goes on from JAEIFT010000188.1 coordinate 349,666, forward strand.
AGTTTACAAGTTTTTATACTTTTTGTTTGCTGTTGGAGAATTGAAAAAAAAGTTTAACCAGGGCGAAATACCGGAACCAGAATCGTTATCCGAAATAAACCGTTTTAAACCACTTACTGGTATCGAAACTGAAACCGATATTAAACATTTTTAAGAACCGAAATCCGTTAACCTTTATAATAGAAACCGAAAAACCCGGACCCATACCAAAACGCTAATACTTACCGCTACTGTTTCGGTTTCTTATTGTTTATTTATGATCATTTCAAATAAATTTTTCAACCGGTAAAATAGCAATATATGCACTACATAAATTCGGACTTAAAGAAAAGGTAGGATATGTTAATATTTTTAAGATAAATATATATAAAAAATTGTCTAAAAAGGCGAAAAAACTTTTCCTCATAAATATAATCTCTCTAATTAAATGTCAAGGATTTCTAAGTCTTAGAAAAATCCTGCCTTAAATATCGAAATGTTAGAAAAATGTTATTATAAATTTTAGAAATGAAGTTTCTTGATTTACATAAATCAAACTTCGCTCACAAATTTAGAAATATTATGTCCTATTTTGAGAAAGTTTCGTTTTAAAATTTAGAAAAATGTAATGCAATGAAAATCTCAGGCAGATTTTAGGTTTCCAACTGTTTTAGTGCGTTTTTAGAGCTGATGCACCCCTATAAGTATTTTACCAGCGTATAATATGGATTCAAATCTATCCAAATGACAAAAGATCTCTATTTATGGCAAGAATGCAGAAGGTTTAAGGACCGATTATTTCGAATTATAATTAAGAATTATTTTTCTGCTTTTATGAAAGATTTGATTTAAGATAAGGTCAAATTTCTCATCTCCTTAAAAGCAGAAACTAACAAACATAAGAAATTAAAGTTTATCTGACACATATTGGCTATCTTGAAGATGAGAATTCGGCCCTAAGAAGGATAAACTTACAATTTACTCTGTTATTTTTAAGATTAAGTGACAGATCAAGAGGAAGATGACAGAAGCGTTTAGCAAAATTGTTTGTCCAAAAATAAATACGAATAGAAATTGTTATATTAAAAAAAAAGAAGTTGTTTCATGTGGCTTATTCTTAGAGTACAATTTTTTAATTCTATAACATCCATTAATTTTTTGATTATCTTGAGACAATTTTAGTTTTTGAATATTACGAAAAATTATACTTGTACCGGTACGTACCGGTATACCGCATAAGAAACTGGGTACCGCATCTGAACCGATAACCAAAATTAACTGAAAACCGAAATATAACCGTTAACCGAATTCTGATATTCATTTTGGTATTAATCCCTGGTTTAACTAAATTTGTTGGTTTTGTAGAAGTAGTTGCAGGGCCCCTGCGTTCGTTTTTGCTGCCCACCGCTGCCATAGACAAAGAAGATCATTACGTCGTCCCGATTAAGAATATATATACCTTATGGGTTCGAAAAAGACTTTTTTATAAAAATTCTTAGTGAGAACAACTTTTTTGTTTTCAATGATAGCGTTCTTAAACTCAACAATTATGAATGTTATACGCTGTCAAACAGTTCTGCAAAATTTGGTCAAAATCGGATGACCATATCCTATAGCTACCATAGAACCGAACGGTCAGAAAATAGGTCTTAGCAAGAAAATCTTGTTTTTTTTCTACGATAGCGTTCCTAGACTCGGGAGTTATAAATATTATATGCTTTCAAACAGTTTTACAAAATTTGGTTAAGATCGGATGACTATATCCTATAGCTGCCATAGAACTGAGTAGATTAATAGGATGAATATGTGGAAAATGGGTTTACAGCATATTTTATTTTTGTTTATTTCTTGATATATTTAAGTATATCATCCCTAGGAGGAGCAGAGGGCGAAAACAAAGTTTTCCTTACGTTTAACGTCTAAAGCCAGTTGCCCATAGTTCAGTAAAACATTTCCGTGTTTATCCATGGACAGTGCGCATCCAAGTCTTCCATTATCCGCATCTGCATTAATTTCTTAAGTTCGCTGAGGCACTTTCCAGTGTATGATTCATGAAGCATAAATCGTCCAAGTAGTCACATAGAGTTTGGTTTATTTTCCATTGAATACTATCTCTCTCGTGCGTTTGAGCACATTATCGGAGCGGTAATAAAAGACATCCTTGCGGAACGTTCGATTGGGATTCGACCTCCATTTGATTAGTTCATACATAAATTTAGTTTAATTCATTCTGCGAAGCTGCTGATCCTGACCTCCCGAAAACAAAAACCAGATTGTCATTTCAGTTTCAGAAATCAATAGCAAATCGGCTCGAGTCCGTTAAGAAAATGTTTCTTTAAATATAGTTCTAGTTATAAATAGTTCTCAGTCTGCAATTTTTTTTTTTTTTTTTTTTAAACATTTTCTTTATTTAAAATCTGTCCCTACGGGGACAATCATTAAATTGTATCGTTTGACCTTGACATACAGATATATAGATAATACTTTGTTTGGCAATTTCATTTACATTTATAAGTGGAAGGAGGGGGAATACACCAATGGAAAAGGGAAATAGGGGGATAAATATGCTAGTCTGCAAGTTAGCCTAGGTCTCGGAATGGCAGGTCGAGTGGGTGAAATCTTTTCAGGCGCCTTCTGGTTTGACTATTGTCTAGCAGATTTATAGCCAGGGTGTTAGGGTGGTCTGACAGCCTCTGTATGTGTTTTTTGCTAAACCTTTGTATTTCTTCTGCCACCCATGGAACTTTGAGCTCCCTGTGTAGCTCTACGTTAGTTGTTAAGAAATGCGCTCCAGCCACTATTCTTATGACCTTGCTCTGGAAACTCTGGATCATTTTAATATTTGAAATGGAAGCCGTGCCCCACAGCTGGATACAATAAGTCCATATTGGTTTTAGAATTGCCTTATACAGCAGAAGTTTGTTTCTTGTTTTAAGCTTTGAATGGCGTCCGATGAGCCAGTACATTTGACGTAATTTCAAGTTGAGCTGCTGCTTTTTTCTTTCAATATGCGTTCGCCAGGTGAGTCGCCTATCCAGTGTAAGCCCAAGGTATTTTACAGTCTCATGTTGTGGGATTGTTGTATTGTTTAAGGTGACTGCCGGGCAATTTCCTCTTCTTTTGGTGAAAGTGATGTGTGAGGACTTCTCAGGATTCACCACAACGTTCCATCTGGCTAGCCATTCATCAAATAAGTTGAGTTGTCCTTGAATAATGCTTGACGCCTTGGACGGGTTTTTGGATACTGCCATAAATGCTGTGTCATCTGCGTAGGTCGCAACTGTAAGCCTCTGATCTTGGATTACTGGCAGGTCTGCTGTGAATATGGTGTAGAGTATTGGACCCAACACGCTGCCTTGGGGGACGCCTGCTCTTATATCAGTTAATTCTGACTCCTCATCTCCGCATCGAACATAGAACCTTCTGCAGTGTAGATACGATTTTAGGAATAGATAGTAAGGGGCCGGGAGTTCTTTTTTAATTTGTATAAAAGCCCCGAGTGCCAAACTTTGTCGAAAGCCTGTTTGACATCAAGAAGGACTGTGGAACAAAAGTGCTTATTTTCATGAGCTTCTAGAATCGTTTGCACTAACCTTTGGCACTGCTCAGGAGTACCATGAAAGTGTCTGAAGCCAAATTGGTGCTTGGGGAGCAAGCAGTTGTCCTCCATTATTGTCAGTAATCTACGCAAAAATACTCTTTCGAGTAATTTGGAGAACACTGTCAATAAGCTTATAGGACGATATGATGCTAGATCTTTATCAGGCTTGCCAGGTTTGGGTATCAATATAACCTCAGCACATTTCCACTGTGTGGGAAAGTGTCCTAGTTTAAGGCATCTATTAAATATGTCCGTTAGAAGCACGATGCAACTTTCTGGGAGGGCTTTGACTGCTGGGGCACCTATGTTGTCGTATCCGGGGGACTTAGAGTTTTTTAGAGAAGAGATTTCATCCAAGAGTTCCTGAGTGCCTACCTCCGGTATGGGCCAATCCATCTGACAGGGGATATCCAGAAAACGGTTGGTGTCTTCATTTTCCCTGATGCTGCATATATCAAAAGGCGAAAAAGTGTTGCGTAGATGTTCCGCAAAGGCAATCGCTTTTTCCTTTTCAGAACGACACCATGTCCCAGTGGAATTTAATACTGGGGCCAGTCTCTTTGTGGGTCTTTTCATATTCCTTGTCGCATTCCAAAGGTTGTGATATGGATCGCCTGGCTCAGCTTCCTCCAAGTATTTTTCTAGGGACTGCCTTCGTAGCCTGAAGAGCATTTCCTTCAAATCTTTTACTGCCTTGTTTAGCGCAGTTTTATCCCTCGGGTTCCTGCTTATGTGCCAGACTCTTCTTAGGCGTCGTTTCTCTGCAACTTTTTGTGCCACTTCTTGCGACCACAGGTGGATATCTTTCTTTTGGGAGTTGACTTTGGGTCTTTGTGGTGGTGTAGCTAAGTTGGCAGCTTCATGTATTTTTCTAGTAAGCCACTCGATCACTTCGTCTATATCCTCGCCTGAGTTTAATTCCACGTTAGGGTCTATTTGCTGCTGTAGAAAGGATCGGTACAGTCGTATGTTGGTGTTTCTATGAAACATACTCATCCGCATAGACTTGGTGGCTGTTGGTATGTTGAGCAGTAGTATGACCGCACTATGGTCAGAAGAAAGATCCAAGCAGCTTTTTACCACTACCTTTCTTGTGTCTATGTTTTTAGATATGGCAAAATCCAACACATCTGGAAGTTTGTTGATATCAGTAGGCCAGTAAGTAGGTACACCAGATGAGTGGCAGCTAAGATTGCTTGCGCTAACACATTTATAAAGATTTCTCCCTTTAGGATTTATTAATCTAGACCCCCACCATGTATGTTTGGCATTAAAATCGCCACCTATTAGGTATCTGGGACCTAGGCTATCTAGCATTTGTTGAAACATGTTGGATGTGACTCTGTTGCAGGGTGGTATGTAAGTGGCAGCCAACACTAGATCCCCAGTTGGACTTAATATTTTTATGCTTGCGCATTGTACCCATTGCTCCTGTAGTGGAGGAAGCTCTGCGAACTTCAGACCACTTTTCACAAGCACAGCAGCTCCGCCTCGGGCTCTTCCATTCGGATGGTTTGCATAAAATATCTCGTATCCATTTATTTTGAAGTAGGTTTTATGGTCAAAATGAGTTTCGGAAACAAGCAGGACGTCAATGTGGTTAGTTTTTTATGTATTGTTCAACCTCTGACCTGCTTTTACTCAGGCCGTTAGCATTCCAAAGAGTTATACGCAGACTTATTTGCATACTTTATTTATTAATGAGGTGAGTAAATTTGTAAGGAGGGTAAATTGAGCAAACATTTGCTCCATCATGACTTCCATGCGTTTAAACATGGAGTTTTGTTGACTTTCTTGAGTCTCTTCTGGCTGTCTGGTAAGGGTGGTGTTTCTCTGACCGCCCAAGGCGCTGGCAAAACTTACGTTTTCATTTACTTTTAAGTACGACCTTTTCTGTCCTTGATGTGATGTTTCTGCAGTCGATCTGACTTTGGGACTGAACCATTCTTTGGCCCTTTGGTATATTTTGCAGCCCTTATAGGATGCAGCGTGATCTCCTTCACAATGAGCACATTTCGCCGGCACATCCCTGGCCTTCATACATTCCTGAGTACTATGGTTTTGTCCACATTTAACACATTTATATGGCAGGCGACAGTACCGTTTGGTATGACCAAAACCCTGGCAGCGGTAGCATTGGACTAGGTCGTCGAATTTTTTTGGTGGTTCAACACTGACGATGGATCTGCACAGGCGATCGATTTTAAATGCTTCAACATTATTACTGGCAGGTTCTAAGTTGACGAAGAATATAGACAATCGGTGGTGGTTTAATTCTGGCTTGTTTGGTTTCGGGTTCTTCGGCCTGTTCATCCATTTCCTGAATTTGATCATCTCGAGGGTCTGCTAGTAGAGCAAAGCGGTTTGCACTTGACATGGGAGTGGGCTGGGACTGGGCAGAGTTGATATTGGCTCTCTTATGATACGGAGTGGCTGACTTTCGCTTCACTTCTCCTTCCTCAGTATAGTCAGATCTATCATCGGAGTCACTAGTGCTGGAGGGATCATCTCTGTTGTCCTGAACCTTCAGCAGCTTGCTTGTACTCACACCTTTATGCCTATTAGGGCTTCTTTTGGCTGGAGCAGCCGTTTGCCATCCTACTTTGGGCGGCGGTTCCATACCATCGCCGTCGTCGCTCATAGCGACGGCAGCAGCAGTACAGCAAAAAATTAACGGTGATTCTCTTTTGATGATAAGCGAATCCGTTAAATCTTATCGCACACACGCACTATTTGTGCTGTGCACGGGTGTATCGAGGAGAGTAAACAACCACACAGGTGTCTCTCACTAGGCCGAGCCAAGAAAAGCTAAGCAACACGTACGCCGGGAGAGCGGAGCACGAGAAGTAGCTGTATATCCACGATCGACAAGAGAAACACTTTCCAACTGTCCGTAGGCACGTCTGCACTCAATAAGAGTTCGATCGCGACTGTGTCTGCAATTGATGCCCTTTTTTACGATATATTTTTAACATAAGGTCACAAAAATACATGTGTCTCATATTTCAGTTATCATAAGCCAATTGTTTCTGTTATTACCAATATTAATCATGTGTCAATATTATTTGTATTGTCTGCCATTCCAAAATTAGATTCAAACAAATGAAACTATAAAATAATAATAATTAAATAACTCTTTAATGTTAAGCAAGAAAATTATAATTTTGATTCTGATATTTCTTCGTAAAGAGCTACCCACTCTATTTTTTGATAAATTTCTGAAGAAGGTTTTTTTCGAAGATTAAAAAAAAACGTTAGATATTCCAAAAAGTATGGTTTTTGATCATGTTTAATTAAAGTCTGCATTTCCCCTTCCATCATGCTGAAATATTGAAAATGTTGCCTCAAATTTGATTCTTTATTTTTTCCCTGTGTGTGTGTGCGTGTGTGTGTGTGCGTTGGCATCAATCATAACTATAATATGGCAAATTATGGATTATTACAAATGTGTGTGTGTGTGTGTGTGTGTGGTTTTTGACAAGTGAGCAAATCAATTACATTTTGTGGCCACAAATGACATTTTGCCTAGGTGTCATTTTTCATAGCCTACTTTTTGGGGTAGGCACAAAAATTTTAAAGCAATTTAAGCTTGTCAACTTGAAGCAGCAGAAGCAGGGAAATGAAAGACGAAATGCCTAAATCTGTCACAATTAATACCCTCCACAAAACTCGTGGCTCACGCCTCGCCTCACGACAAGCAGCTCACACAAAACAAAGTCAAAATGCCCCAGATGCTGTCTTCCTGACGCCAAAAGTGTGTGTGTGTATGTGTGTGTTTGTGTGTGAGTTGGGTGGAGGTAAAATTTGTGGCGCGCGCTCTCATTGTCAACAATATTGAAGGAGAAGCTTGAAGGCGGATGGCGGCCATTAAAGCCATGTTAATCGATTTTCTGTTGCTTTACAGGCCTGCCCCCAACCCCAACTTCTCCGCCCTCACCATCTTCTGCTCTAAGACTGAGCTGTTGCTGACACAAGCACATGCCACGGCACCCTTCCCCCACCTCCTCCTGGGCCAAAGAACGCGGCAATGTTGCAAAGTAGAAAATAATCAGCATGGCCCCAAGTGTTTCAGGTGACGCAACTTGGTGGGGCAATTGTTAATCGTTGGGCAACAACTCAAATTCAAATGTAAATTTAAATCAAATGAGCAAACGAGATTTGAGGAATTTATTAGGTGTCGCACCCAGAAGGCAGAGAAGGTGGAGGCTGAACAGTTTTCTAGGAAATTTTCAGAATCTGAGATTAGAGTTTTCTCCTTTAATATATTCTATTCTATATTCTACTCATCATTACTTAACGAGCCCTACTACACCATTTCCCGATCAGATGAGCGATAGTAAGTTATAAGCGAATCAAATATTGACGCTGGGCAGCACTGGCCGCAATCGTGATGGGCAGCACTTGCACAGATTTTGTGATTCCACACTTCAAAGTTAACAGTAATATACAAACTTTGACAGATACAGAGTATATTACAGTCGGGCTTGACCGACTTTCTTTCTTTGGAAGTTATAATATCATCATTTTTTCATGTTTACTGTTGGAATGATATAAGTCGCCGTTTGGGTCCTTAAAAACTGTGTTGTATATTTTTATTACAAAATTAAAAAAATTGTATTGCTGTTATGAAAGTGATTATGATTAAGGTTAAACAAATTGGTAATCGATTTCAACAAACTGGTTTTAAGATCACAGATCTTCTACCTTTGTAATTTATTTTCTTTTATAGCTTGGACATTTCCCTTTCATCCACTTTAAACCATCTTCAAAACTTCGATATAGTTTAGAATATATAGCCATTTGAGTGATTGAAGTTGTTTAAAACTTAAAACGCTCTTTTCTCGAAACTACGTTTTTATACACTTGAAAAGTGTATATTAATTTTGCCCAGAAGTTTGTAACGCATAGAAATATTCATTTCCGGCCACAGAAACTATATATATTCTTGATCAGGACGACGAGCTGAGTTCAATTCCGTCTGTCCGTCCGTCTGTCTGTCCGTCTGTCTGTCCGTCTGTCTGTCTGTTTCTACGCAAACTAGTCCCTCAGTTTTAAAGCTATCGAGCTGAAATTTTGCACAGAGTCTACTTTTAACTGCATCGTAGCGTCACTAATCTTAGTATATGATAATTTTATATGATTTCACATAATTCTGGAAAAATGTATCAAAATCGGATCACTATAGCATATAGCTGCCATAGAAACGGTCGGTGAAAAAACTAGTTCTAGTGAGAAAAACTTTTTTGTTTTCCATCGTAGCGTCACTAATCTTGGTATATGTGAGTTTTATATGCTTTCATATAATACAGGAAGATTTTATCAAAATCGGATGACTATAACATATAGCTGCCATAGGACCGATCGGTCGGAAAATGTGTTTTTCTTAGAAAAGTTTTTTTTTATGGTATTAAATTTTTATAATCAATGATTTAAAAATTTTAAATATCTGATATCTATATCCTATATATATTTTACTGGTTAAATCAGTTGGAGTAAAGTTTTTCAAGTGTATTAAAACTTCGACACAGTCGAAGTTAGCTTTGCCTTCTCGTTTTTTACTGATTTAGATAACCAATGATGCAATCGACGGAGAAATTAAGTTATTCTGTCCCGTACCTCAATTTCTCGGATATACAATTTTTACTTTTTTTTTACTTTAACCTAAAAAATGTTTTTGGCTCTATCTGTATCCGAACATTTTAAGACTAAAAGGTTGCTAAGAGAAAGGCTAATGCAATTCCAGAGAGTCTTTTAAAACTTAAGATGAGTCAGTGAATTTTCTGAATTTTAAGAAACTCTCAAAATTTTGGGTGCATTACTTATCCTCCTGGAATTTTTTCGGGTGGGTCGTAGTTCCCATGGTCGTTTAAAGAAATTGGGTCAAACCTTACCGATATGAAAATCTGGACTGCAATCTTAAAATACTGGTTCTATGGATACAGAGTACAGCTTGTACTCTATATCCGTTAGTGTGATTGAGAAAAATTACAGGAGTCCCGATGTCAGGTCTTTTTTGGGGTTGCTGAACCTTTTCAATTCCGAAAAGTATACTAAAAAAAAGAGACTGGGAGAGATTGACTATCCGGATGGAGTTGAGACCGCTTTTTACTTACTTAAATGCAGTACTAAATATTCTTTAAAAACGACCGGCAATAATATTGAATAATTAACAAACATTCTTGAATCTGCACTGAGAAAAAAATCCGTTCTAAATGTACCGAAAAATATGTTTTTCGTTCTCAATAGTAGGGTAAGACCGTCTTTTCTTACTCCGAGAAAGGCGGGCTTAAGGTAAGAACGCTTTTATTGAGACCGGACGATCCGGGTCTTATTATTGGAACGGAAACAATTTTATTGCTGATGCAGAACGTGTTGTTTGTTTTAAGAACGGAAAAAATGAGAACAGATTGGGTATAAAAGTAAAAAATCTGTGCTGCCTTTAAGAAAGCCATTTTTTTCTGAGTGTAGAATTTTAAGTTCATAAAGTGAGTCGAAAATTTTAAAAATCGCTTTAATAACTCAAGTACAAAATTTCATGGACTTACAGTGTAAAACCAAAAAAGTATGCAATAAAAAGTGCAAATTATTTTAGCATGAATCTGTCCTTGATATATATTACAAACTGGTCGTATCATTTTACTGACCTGTTTATATAACTTTTTCGTGTTTTGGTTAGTTCATGGTCTTTGGAGCGTTATTTAAATCAGCACAGATACCGCGATTCAAGAACAAATTGGTAATAGCTTAAGAATTTTATGGGCATATTGTACTTATTTTGCTTAAAGAATATATTTGAATTGATTTTGGAACATAGAAATATTTTGTAGAGTTAATGGATATTAATTTAAAACTGTTACTACCTAAATGTATGATCAATAATTCTATTTTTTTTTTAATGTTCAAAGTGTACTAAATATAAGCCGAAACGGTCCTATATCTAGTATTTAGGGATTAAAAAATTTTAACTAAATATAAGTTTTGCGCTTGAATAAATTTTTTTCATACTTAACGAAACGCTCTAAAATCTAGTATTGTTTTAAAAACTGTACTTAAAATATGAGTTTTGTGCTTGAATCAAGAATTTTTATACTTAACGTACCATTGACACCGTTTGTACTTGATTTAAGCACAAAATTCTTGATTTTTTCCATGAAAGGTGGAAAAACGGGGATGTTTACTTCAAGTACAGGCTCAAAGAGTCGGGAAAGATAACTTTTATTATTTTTCATTATTTCTAGCTAAAACAAAAAAAAAATCAAAATACCTGGTCTGATCTCTGGTTCTTTCTATTTTTATAATGATATTTTTTGGGAATTTGTACCCCAGCCACACGGGTGAACGACATAATTTAGTTTTGAATTTGGTGAGGCGAAATTATGTCGTTATGCCCACCCATACATACCAACACCACCTTTCACTTAAATAGCACACCATATTTTCAGATAGTTATTTGCTTAAATCTTAATGTACTTATTACTGCGTTGCAGTTGAGGTTGAAAATACACAAGATAAGCTTAGAAGATATTTAGGCACCTATTTGTTCATTTTTGTACACATGCGCTTTAGTTGTCGTCGTCATCGGACCTATCCCTTTCGGGATTCACTAAATCCTTCTCCTCCTTCTCAAAGTCTGATATGCGTGCCTCCAATTTATCCACCTCTAGCCACATTTGTGTGGCCTTTTGCCAAGTGGGCGGTGGATCTGCATTGATCGTTTCCAATAGTGTTTCCAAACGTTCGCGATCCCAATTAATGGCCTGTGTCCGCCTTTTAAGCATCATAGCCTTCAAATTTTCCATCTGGCCGCCAATTACCTGGGATTCGGCCACCGGTGTAGGTCCCAGGCCGGTTTTCGTGGTCTGACATGATTTATTACGCGTTTGATCTTTATCCTCATATACCATAACTACAATCGGATAGGAAGGGAATTGGATGCCATTCTGCACTGGTAAACCATATACATCCGATTTGGGTCTATTGAGACGACGCGTTTGGGGCAGGGCACGCAATGTACCCGGTTTTATGGGTTCGGTTTGTATGCTAATCGAGCGTGTGTTGTTATCATGCATCTGGATACTGGGCTCCGTGTTGCGTGATAAGATTTTCGAAATACGTTTTCTGGGTGCCATTTTGAGTCAAAGTGCAAAACTGTAAGGGATTTTTATGGATTTTGATTTTAGTTTTAAGCGATAACACCATGCTTGAGCTGAAGATCTCACCCCCACGTTCTTTGCTGATTGTTTGCTTGTGTCGGCTGGTAGAGAAATTTTCTATTTGATTTTGAGTTTAGATGACAACAACTGAAGAATCAAGGCTAACCTGATATAAATGTAGATGTTAAATTCAGGGAATCAAAACAATTTTCCGGGTTTTAATAAGGTCTCTCTGATACCGTTACTAATTAACGAGAAGGCAAAGCCAACTTCGACTGTGGCGAAGTTTTAATACACTTGAAAAAGTTAACTCCAACTGCTTTAACCGGTAAAATATATATAAGATATAGATATCAAATATTTAAAATTTTTAAATCATTGATAATAAAAATTCGATATCATAAAAAAAACTTTTCTTGGTAAACCACATTTTCCGACCGATCGGTCCTATGGCAGCTATATGCTATAGTCATCCGATTTTGATACATTTTTTTGAAAATTATGTGAAAGCATATAAAACTAATATATACCAAGATTGAGGACGCTACGATAGAAAACAAAAAAGTTTTTCTCACTAGAAGTAGTTTTTTGACCGACCGTTTATATGACAGCTATATGCTATAGTCTTCCGATTTTGATACATTTTTTCTGAATTGTGTAAAAATACATAAAACTTATATGTACTACGATTGGAGATGCTACGATGGAAATCAAAAAAGTTTTTCTCACTAGAACTAGTTCTTAGACCGATCGTTCCTATGGCAGCTATATGCTATAGTGATCCAATTTTGATACATTTTTCCAAAATTATGTAAAAGCATATAAAACTAATATATACCAAGATTGGAGACGCTACAATAGAAAACAAAAAAGTTTTTCCCACTAAAAGTAGTTTTTAGACCGACCGTTTCTATGGGAGCTATATAATATAGTCATCCGATTTTGATCATTTTTTTCTGTTTTATGTAAAAGAATATAAAACTAACATATACCAAGATTAGTAAAGCTACGATGAAAATCAAAAAAGTTTTTCTCACAAAGACTTATTTTTCGACCGATCGTTCCCATGGCAGCTATAAGATATAGTCACCCGATCCGACCGGTTCCTAGACATTAGTTGCGTGCAGTAAAAAGAAGACTCTGTGCAAAATTTCAGCTCGATAGCTTTAAAACTGAGGGACTAGTTCGCGAAGAAACAGACAGTCGTCCTGATCAAGAATATAAATAGTTTATGGGACCGGAAATGAATATATCTATGCGTTACAAACTTCTGGGCAAAATTAATACACACTTTTCAAGTGTATAAAAACCTCATTCTTATTCTAAAATTTGATTTTTGATGACAGGTGAAATGTGAGCGTAATTTTATTTGTTGCTGAGCTGCTGCTGCCTTTTTTAGATAAAGCTTAAAAGACAGCGGAAAAGTGTGAAGTTTAAGAAGTTTCTTAAACAATTTATAGATCGTCTCCTGTAAGTAATAACCAAATTTCTGTACTACCTCCCTCTCACCTAACCGCTTCAAGCCGTCGTCCTTACACCTTCACCATGTGCGTGATTCCTATCCAATGCTTTGTTTGTAGTTTGAAGCAAATTGGCTTCGACTTTTGGGAGCGGAAGTTTAGCGCATTGCAAGTGGAGCATAGAAATTGTTGTTGTTGTTGTTATTCACCTCGGACAGTGCCAAAGCCAAAGGTAATGCAAATATATGCACATGTTGAACATAAGTACATGCAAACCGACGCTACATGACGAGGCCAATAGAGTTGATGGAACCAACTAAAGATGCCACCAACTTCCATTGCCATTGCCGTGCCTGTGTTTTGTGTGGGTGTGTGGGTGTGTGTGTGCGTTGGTAGTGTCTTTCCGTATAAACAGCAGGTGATGGCTGCAATTGCATTGAGCATCAACTAGCTCAGGACAGAGTCCAGACTCAGTGCCCAAAATCCATTCAAAAATATACGCATAACGTTTATACGTGGACTTTTTGGTTTTAAGAATCATTAAAAAAAATATTGAAAGTATTAACCGAACCGGTTCGAACCCGAAATTCAGACTTTTCTTTTAATGCGAACCGAACCTTCAACCGAACCTCTTGTGAAAAAATTGTTCAACCTAAACCTATGCCGGACTAACATAAGCTACAAGACTTTGTGGAACGGGCTTTTACCACCCTACAATTTATTAATTTATTTTGTATGATTAAAGAAGTAGAATATATAATGTATTATTATTTATATAATTAAAAAATGAACAGTAGTTATTGCGGTTAGGGCTCGATATATTCCTTACACTTTTTGGTCCTTCGAGCCGGATGTTCGATCTTCTCAAAAAATTGTGTTAAGTGCCTCCTGGTCCTTGTCCCTTACGCTATTTATAGTGTCCTTACAATTAAAAAAATTAAGGCCCTTAGTATAGGACTCCAGATCACAAAAAAATAAAAAATAAATTTTTTTTTAATTTTTTAAGTCAGGTCTTTTTTAGCTTTTTAGAGTTGTGCTAACGGGACCACCGATCATAAAAAGCCTTTTAGTTCCTTGAAGATAATAAAAAATATTTTTTTTTTAGATTTTTTGACATTTAAAAACTCCGGAAAGTTCGAAAAAATATTCCAGAACTTCTTTTTTTGTCAGATCATATTAAAGCGTTATTTTTCCGCCATTTACGGTGTAGCTTTAAGATCTTTTAACAGGCGCAGTCTTACTTTGGGTGCGATAACTCGGCTTCTATCCATTCGGTTTTCATTAAATTTGAATAAGATTACGATGTATCTAACTAAGGCTGGGTTTACACTATTCGACGCATGAGACATGATAATCTATTAGGCATTCATGTGGTCTTGCTTTCAATGTTGAATGTAAAACGAAGATACATCCATTTTTAAATCGCAAAACAAGTTTTCTTACTTAGGATCGATTTCTGATCTTTCAGATGGTGCTATCTGAGACTCCTTACTACACCTTGTATAGCATTTATGTATATCAAAATCTCTCGTTAGGCTGAGTTCACATTGTTCGACGAATGAGACTTGATAATCTATTAAGCCAAGACAAGCTATTCACAATGAAAACAAGACAACATAAGGGCCTACTAGATTGTCATGTCGCATGCGTCGGATGGTGTCAACTAGAGATGGGCACGGGACGGGAATTTTCGGGAATCCCGCCAGTCCCGAAAATTCGTCGGGCTCGGGACGGTATGGGATTGAATTTAAATATCACGTCCGGATCGGGATGGATCGGGACAGCCTATGGTCGGGATCGGGACGGGAGTAATTCATGATTCCGACTTTTGCGGAATCCATTTTAATCATCGGATACCGTTTTATTTTTCGAGCTACACACAAATTAATATATACAGTAATATTAACTGGAAACCGTTATAATCCAAATTGAAATTGGGAATTACTTTCTAATTGTAGAAGTAAAAAACAAGCATGTGGATTAACACGTCTAGGAATGTAACCACCCTTTTTTTTAAATAAAAGTCCTGATTACTTTGGGATGCACCTTATAAAGAAAAATCATTTTTTTGATAGTTATGCCGGATATTTGAAAAACATCTATATCGATATTTTTTCAATCTTAAATAAGAAATATTTAGATATTGATTTTTGTTGATAAAAAATCCATATTTTCGATACTTAAAATAAATATATATTTTTTTTAACAATAATCTTTGGAAAGAGATACCCAGACAGACAGACGCGCAGAAGACAAGACAAGACATTTTTAAAACAAAAAAGATTTGAAAATTATCACAATCGAAGAGAATAAAATCTTTTTTAAGTTTAAATTGCAATCGAATATACGAAAACCACTAGAGACTTCCGGGACACTCCCGATAAATAAAAATTTTATTAAAATTTGTATTATTTTGCTAGCGACCCCATTAAACATTAAACCAAAAATCTGGAAATATACTGTAGTTTTAGTTACAAACATAGAACACATTAAAAAGGTGTCCGCTTGAAAAACAGAAATTTTCTTTTGAATATCCTCAAAACTTTCATCGCATAAACCTTGTGTCGTTGCGCGCACACACGACGAAAATGCCAGCCAGGAAAAGCAGGAAGCTTTGAAGCCTTGAGGTCACTGCAAATGCGTGACGCGTGAAAATTCGTCAAATGCAGGCCAACTGACAGAGGAGACATATCTCCCAATCTCCACTGCTTTCCGAGTCCTGCTGAGTTCATCCTTTGCCTGCTCCTGCTGCTGCTGCTGTTGCTGCTTAAATATGCACAAAGACTTTACCACGCATGGCCATGTAAGGGGCCAGGATGTCCACTGGTTAAGCAGAGGTCATCACTTGAATCGCAATTAAAAGTTGAACGATGATGGATATAAGCTGGGGGAAAGATTGCAGATTAATATGGCTTAATAGGCGGTTTAAGTTCAGAACAAAGTGTGACTGTGGAAGAAATACATTAATAAGTATTAAAAGACATTGGATTTTGGTGCAACGATGCAGTTACATACAGACAGAGTGACAAAAGGCTTTCCGAATTAAACCCAGAACGCAGCCACCTAGATCGCGTGTATCCACACAATACATATGAAGAAAATCATTTGTCAAAAACAACGAACAAAATTTTGCTAAAAACCGGATTTGTGTACCCCGGCCTAGGTCTCGGTGATTTACATTGGCATAGGCCCACAGTCTAATCTCTACATTAATTACTAATCTACATTAATTACCCCCGAACCTAAAATAAACATGAATTTTATCGGAAGAAGAATTCGTCTAAAATGACTTCGTCCCTTCTAATTAAGCTGTCTTCTCAAAGGAGGACGAAACCGACTCACAAACTCTATAAAACGAGACAAGTGTCCTCTGGGTAGCAATGGACTCCGGTTCGTGGAAAGCAAATTGTAAGAAGGCGAATCAAGTAACCGATCTGGCCATATAGCCGATTCGTTTAGAAGGTGGAGAAATATCTGAGATGGCACTCCTTTCACCAAGGGCGAACGCTGGATTGTGATTAGTAAAAGCGCAAATTACTAAAGAGATGATATAAAGGGGGAATCAAAGAAGGAATATTCTTCTGATGAAGTTGAATTTAAGACCGAACGAGGTCAGGTAGTTCTGTACTACCCACCCAAAAAGTTCCACATGGAAATCTATGAAATGTGTTTCTTTGTACTGCAAACCAAAAAAAAATTGGTACGAATACAAAAAAGTAGGTACGTGCACTTCCATTAGTTCACCTAAGCTCTATCTTTTTACAAATCTACTAATTTTTTACGTTTTTGAGAGTTTGTAGATAGCGGCTAAAATTCTTTAGAATAGGCAGACCGTTTTGCGAAGAAGGTTTTTCTAATAAATCATACAGAAATCCCAAGAGTTTGTCCCCACTGACTGACTGATTCATTGACAGTCTACGCAGAGAGAAAATTTTTTTACAATTGGGAACTAGGGCGAGGTTTTGTAAAATTAAATAAAAATTCGGTTTGTAAGTTAAGTAAGCGAAGTAATTGAACACGTGTTTTGCCGATCCACCCACAAGAAAAAGTTCCGGAAAATTCTAAATGGAAAAAACTATTTTTGTGTTGTTCTATGGAAATTATTATTTTTTATTTGATTAAATTTAAACTCGGATTGTCAGCATAGTATTTTAAAGAATTAGACAAATGATTTTCCGATGTTGGAAAATGCGTTCCAAAAGTGGGAAAGTGCCGGGAAAATTCTATATGGGCATTTTTTCACTGACGTGACGAGACATTCGTACGAAAAAATTTAAAAAAAAATTAAAGAGTTAATTTGAAAAAAAAAATAAGGCTAACATCGGCTACGCCAATGTTTTAAATACCCTTGCAGTTTTTAAAAGGCGATAACATTGATAACAAAAAAGTTTTTCTCACTAGAATTAGTTTTTAGACGGATCGTTCCTATGGCAGCTATATGCTATACTCATCCGATTTTGATAAATTTTTTCAAAATTGTGTGGAAGTATATAAAACAAATATATACCACGATTGGTGATGTTACGATGAAAAACAAACAAGTTTTTCTCACTAGAACTAGTTTTTGGACCGACCGTTTATATGGCAGCTATATGCTATAGTCATCCGATTTTTATGAATTTTTCCAGAATTGTGTGGAAGCATAGAAAACTTATATATACTACGATGGGTGACGCTTCGATGGAAAACAAAAAAGTTTTTCTCATATAAACTAGTTTTTGGATCGATCGTTCCTATGATAGCTATATGATATAGTCATCCGATCCGGCCGGTTCCGACAAATGTGCAGCGTATTTGTATTTAAAGACTTTTTGCAAAGTTTGGTCAAGAAGACGGACAGACGGAAAAACGGAAATGAACTCAGCTCGTCATGCTGATCAAGAATATATATACTTTATGTGGTCGGAAATGCTTCCTTCACTGCGTTACAAACATCGTGACAATTTTAATATACCCTCTGCAAGGGTATAAAAATTTTATTTAGATAGTAATTCAATAGCACTTTATTGAAATTAAAAGAATCGACCCAGAGGATTGAAAGAAATAAGTAAAAATATGCCCTGAAGTGACGTTACTTAAAACGGAAGTGGGTTTTGACTCGGAGAAAATTGCAAAATTCTGCGAATCGAGAAACTCTTTTTGTATTAAACCTTTTTCAGTAGTTTTTAGAATAATATAAGTTTATTTTCCAATTTACCAAATATAAATATCATTTCTAGTACTTTTTTTATTAGCTAGTTAAATTTCATTTGGCAATTTTTTAGTGAAGATTATTTTTCTTAAATTATTCAACGCAACAAAAAAATAAATTTTGATTGTAGCTAAAGTTTTGCGAATAGAGTGGAATTGCAAAATGTCTCTTAGGGCTGTAAATAGAAAAGAGAAAATGCACTGAAAAACTGGCCAAAATGTAAATTTGTACTTTCTAGCCCGATATATTTCCATCTGTACTAAGTAAAGCTTTAAATTCTTTAATTAAAATTATTTTGCATATTTACCTTTTCGAAATCAAGTAAGAAGCAACTTTTAATGAACTTCCAAATTTTCGGTAATAGTAGACTTTTCTGCGGAAATGCCCATATACGGGGGTGACACACAAAAATCTCTTCCAACCGAATTCCAATTCCTTGGTGCCACAGAAATCTCCTTTGTTTTTTTTTTCAAAGAGATTTTACCAAATCAACCAAAACCAATTTCCAAACCTACCAAAGCAAATGCGCGAACCATCCTTAGTTAGCATTGACACAGAAAATGTATTTAGGGTTGCCAAGTGAAATTAAATGATAGGCGCACAAATATTTTTAAATTTTACCATTTCTTTTTTTGAGAAAATGATTTAAATTTATTCTGTTCAACGTCAATTTAATTTCTTGCTTTATTTAGATTAATTTAAATTTTTTCTTTAGCTACTGACATTTGAATGTTAGAATTTAGGCGATTTTACCTTTTTAACTTTATTATTACGAACTAAGAATGTTATTTAGAGTAGAAATTAATATGATGTGATGTGGGGAAAAATATAAAAAAAACCCACCCAACGAATTTATACTGAAACTTTAATGTATATTAATTTATATGATCAAAGACGCAAAATATTTTAACAACTTATGTTAAAAATCAAAAGAAATTTGCTATAAATTAATTGCGAAAGACGCAACCCTATTATTGCAGTTAGACCATAATCTGATATTTTGGGTAAAATTTTGAAACTTAAGACTAATTCGTACTGATTTTAAGTACACCCAAGAACGAATCATTCTTAATATTTTTAAGTAAAGAATGGTATATTAACTTAACCTAAACAAAAATCTTTACTTAAGTTTTTCGTACTTAATTTAAGAATTTTTTTTCTCAACTTAGAAACATTTTGGATAATCATTTGAAATTAAATAATTTTTTTTTTAAATTAGAAAAATACTTTTGTTCTAGAACGTTTGAGTACAAAAATTCTTAATTTTAGTTTTTTCATACTTGATTTAAGAATTTTTTTTTCTCATTTTAGAAACATTTTGAGTAATTTTGAAACTAAAATCTAATTCGTACTTCGTTTAAATACACCCAAGAACGAATCATACTTGAAATTTTAAGTACAAAAGGGCATAAATTCTATCCCGTTTCGTTCTAGAACGTTTGAGTAAAAAAAATCTTGACTAAAGTTTTTCGTACTTGAATTAAGAATTTTTTTCTCATTTTAGATGCATTTTGGGTAAATTTGAAAATTAAGACCAATTCGTACTAGGTTTAAGTACAACCAAGTACGAATCATACTGTACATTTTAAGTGTAAATCGGTATAAATCTCTAACGTTTCGTTCTAGAACCTTTAAGTACAAAAAATTCTTGCTTTAAGTTTTTCGTACTTGATTTAACAATTTTGTTCTTACCTTAAGAACATTTTTGGGAAAATTTGAAACTTTAGACTGATTCGTACTTAGTTTAAGTACAACTAAGTAAAGCTTTAAATTCTTTAATTAAAATTATTTTGCATATTTACCTTTTCGAAATCAAGTAAGAAGCAACTTTTAATGAACTTCCAAATTTTCGGTAATAGTAGACTTTTCTGCGGAAATGCCCATATACGGGGGTGACACACAAAAATCTCTTCCAACCGAATTCCAATTCCTTGGTGCCACAGAAATCTCCTTTGTTTTTTTTTTTCAAAGAGATTTTACCAAATCAACCAAAACCAATTTCCAAACCTACCAAAGCAAATGGGCGAACGATCCTTAGTTAGCATTGACACAGAAAATGTATTTAGGGTTGCCAAGTGAAATTAAATGATAGGCGCACAAATATTTTTAAATTTTACCATTTCTTTTTTTTGAGAAAATGATTTAAATTTATTCTGTTCAACGTCAATTTAATTTCTTGCTTTATTTAGATTAATTTAAATTTTTCTTTAGCTACTGACATTTGAATGTTAGAATTTAGGCGATTTTACCTTTTTAACTTTATTATTACGAACTAAGAATGTTATTTAGAGTAGAAATTAATATGATGTGATGTGGGGAAAAATATAAAAAAAACCCACCCAACGAATTTATACTGAAACTTTAATGTATATTAATTTATATGATCAAAGACGCAAAATATTTTAACAACTTATGTTAAAAATCAAAAGAAATTTGCTATAAATTAATTGCGAAAGACGCAACCCTATTATTGCAGTTAGACCATAATCTGATACACAGATATTCCAACTAGACTTTTAAATAATTATTTGAAATCTCTTAAAGTGTGTGTGTGGCACCGACGGATTTTTCGAGTGATTTACAAACCAAACATCCTCAAAATCTCTAGAGATTTCTTTGTTACCTCCAATGTACATACATTTCAGGTTAACATTGTTTCAAAAATAGGTTTTCACTTGTATATCATGTTAATAACAACAACCTCAATGTAAAAAAAAAGTTTTTTTAAATATACCGATTTCTAGCCCTTTTTTTAACGAAGACTTTCGTAATGGTATCCCAGCACTCAGAAAAAAAAACGGCCTAGTATTAAGGAATTCTCCGTATTCTTTTGTCGCCCAGATAAGCTCGCCTAAGGGCCGATTTCTCAAATTCCACATAGAACTATCTAAATTTATTATTCTTAACTTAAATAAAATCTTTTTAAAAAACAGAAAATAATTTTTCTCATTATGTTTTCAAATAAATAAACATATTAGCATAAACATAAAACATACCGGTATTAGTGTTTCGGTATGGTTCCGGTTTTTTCGGTTCCAATTATTACGGTTAACAGTTTTTTGGTTCTTAAAAAAATATTTAATATCGGTTTAATGTTTTTGGTAATTAAAAGTAATTGTAGTACTTTCGGTAGCAAGTTTTAATAACATTAAACATTTAAAAAAAAAGTGTACAAAATTGTAATGGTAATTTAATATTTAATTACAAAAAATCGTAATTGTAAAGGTAATTAAATGTTTAAGTACCCAAAAATCGTAATAGTAATTGTAATGGTAATGGTAATTTCTATTTACAGCTCTGAAGATGCCTCTATACTTTAAAAATGTTGTTAGACAATTTGAAAATAATATTATAATAATATAAATAAAATTAATATTTTTAATAGAATTTATTATAGATTTTCCTATTTATAGATTTTCCTGAAAGAAAATACTATAGACCTAAAAATATTAATACCTACCAAAGTTCAATTTTAAACGAGCTATTCGAAAGCTTTTTGTAACGCTCAAATAAAGCTTTTTTAAGTACATACAAAGTTCTAAAGCTCTTGCCTTAAATGCATATCACGATCATAAAAAGTTTGTCGACCAGTTTTGTTTGTGATGAAAGAAGCAGAAAAGAAGCTTGCATCTCACAAACGAATGCGCCTTATCAAGCAAGCAAACACCAACCACAATATCGACTATGAAATACCCTAACCCCAAAAGTAATGTATTATTTCTTAGAAAGTTTTTATGGTTTAATACCAAACTACAGAAAAATATAAAAAAAATATTAAAAAAACGAGAAGGCAAAGCTAACTTCGACTGTGCCGAAGTTTTAATACACTTGAAAAACTTTCCTCCAACTGATTTAACCAGTAAAATATATATAGGATATAGATATCAGATATTAAAAAATTTTAAATCATTGATAATAAAAATAGGATACCATAAAAAAACTTTTCTTAGTAAAACACATTTTCCGACCGATCGGTCCTATAGCAGCTATATGCTATAGTCATCCGATTTGTATAAATTTTTAAAAAAATTTGTAAAAGCATATAAAACTAATATCTACCAAGATTGGTGACGCTACGATGGAAAACAAAAAAAATTTTCTCACTAAAACTTATTTTCCGACCGATCGTTCCTATGGCAGCTATATGATATAGTCATCCGATTTTGATAAATTTTTTCGAAATTGTGTGGAAACATATAAAACTAATATATACTACGATTGGTGACGCTACGATAAAAAACAAAAAAGTTTTTTCTACTAGAACTAGTTTTTTGACCGACCCTTTATATGCTGCTATATGATATAGTCATCCGATTTTGATAAATTTTTTCACAATTATGTGGAAGCATATAAAACTAACATACACCAAGATTTGTGCCGCTACGATGGAAAACAACAAAGTTTTTCTAACTAGAACTAGTTCTTAGACCGATCGTTCCTATGGCAGCTATATGATATAGTCATCCGATCCGGCCGGTTCCGACATATTAGTTGCGTGCAGTAAAAAGAAGACTCTCTGCAAAATTTCAGCTCGATAGCTTTAAAACTGAGGGACTAGTTCGCGTAGAAACAGACAGACGGACAGACGGACGGACGGACAGACGTAATTGAACTCAGCTCGTCGTCCTGATCAAGAATATATATAGTTTATGTGGTCGGAAATGAATATTTCTATGCGTTACAAACTTCTGGGCAAAATTATTATACACTTTTCAAGTGTATAAAAAAAATACCTAAAACTTACCAAATACGTATAAAAACAACCAAGCATCAAAGGGAATTAATACAAAATATCCAATAATCACATTTATATAAATATATACAAACCTGAAAATAAATACTAGAAAATTTCACTCATATACCAAAAATATTCAAAAAACAAAAACCAAAACTATTCATAGCTCAAAAAATCAAAATCTGAAACACCTACTCGCACTTAAAATCTCGTGGCTCTATCTCTTTATTTTAAATTGCGAGGGCGGTAACTCGACTATCTTTCATCTGTTCGTAAAATAAAGTATGGTGGACCAAAGGTTCCAACAATCTAATAGCCTGTCTCCACTAAGGCAGATATGTATGTACATATTTTGACATATTATCAAATATTAAAAAAAATGTAACATTTTTCCCATAGGAAAAAAAATGTACATATTTATGATATGTGTACACATATTTTCAACCCGACTGCTGTTAGTGCTGAAAAACGTAATACAATAAAAAATTCTCAATTTTCCTGGGGCAAATATTTGTGTCCAAGAACCAGCACGATAGTTCAACTCAACCTACGCTTCTTGGATATCACATCAACGTCGTTTTGCTACCAGGCAACACGTGAAAGCACTTTTTCTCTCTTCTCCTTTGGCGAACCCTGGTTTAAAGTTGAGTTTGTCCACACGGAAACTCTTTTTTATCAAACATTTTACTGTTTGTTAGGCAAACACAAATCAAATCAAACAAAAATCAGCTTTCAAATTGAAAAATATGTACATATCCTAGTGGAAACGTTCTAAAAAAAATATGTACTTATCGATATGTATGTGAACGTAGTTGAATGAGGCTATAACTTTAAAATTATGGGAGATATGAGGTTTAAACAAACTTAATCTGCCTGCGGACAATACAAGTCTACACTGAATAATGGTAGGAACGAGGTGTAGTGGTGTAGCTTGCCCCTCCACACCTCTGTCCAACAAGCAAGAGCTTTTAAGAAAACATCATGAAGTTTGCTTCATCGTGTAAATGCGGTCTTAGGCTCGATTTTTCATGTTCTAAATAGCTGCTATGTGACAGATAAACAAACATTTTACTCTGTTATTTGTTAGATTATGTGACATATAGTGCTATGTAGGAGATGAGAAATTGGCCCTAATAGTCTCCGATATCTAATCCGAAATCCGAGAAGCATTAAAAATATCCTACATAATTCCCATTTCAATTATCATAAACACAAACAATTTAAAAAACATTTAAAAATAAAAATAAAATTAAGCAGGAAGCAATAAGAAAAAAAAGAAACAAAATACTAAAAGTTTTGAAAACAAATCTATAAAATTTCCAAAAATATCCAATACCGGAAAACACCAACAAAATTTAATTATATCACACATTATACCCATTTCGATTATAAAAAAAAACACTATAAATCGAGATAACATTTGAAAACAAGGCTAGAAACCAGTCCGAAACCGAACTCCTGAGAACCGGTTGGGTTCGGGTTTTTTGGATAACCTGAACCGGACCTTTTTCATTTTTGACTCCTCGGGCAACCGGACCGTTTATTCAAAAATACGTTTCGAATCACAGTATTTTGTTATTTAGTTCTTAAGGAGAGTATTCAAAATAAGAACAATAAAAGGTCATAAGAGTAAAAGAAAGCAACAATCTAATATCAAATATAAAATCTGCCAATGATCTATATTATAACCTTAAAAAATTGTTTAAAAAAACATCGAAAAATGTTTTAAATTTTTGGAAAGATCTTAAAAAAAGAGACTTAAAAATATTGTGTCAGTATCAGTTGAACGATCACTTTCAATACTTAAATTGGTTCCTTGTAGTCTAAGATCTAGTAGAAACAAAACATCTTCAGGAAGATATAAGACCTATTACCTTAAACTATGTTGGATAAGGTTAGATTAGAGCGGTTGCTGGGGTTTCAACAAGCACACTTAAGACAAGGATTTGGCCCCTTGTGATATCGAACAGACACCTTACTTACCTTAGACCGCATTTAGACGATGAAGAAAACTTCATGAAGTTTCTCAAAAAGCTTTTGTTTGTGGGAAAGAGATGTGGTGGGGTGGCTTGCCCCTCTACACCTCTTTCCTACAAGAAAAAGCTTTTTCAAAAACATCATGAAGTTTACTTCATCGTGTAAATTCGGTCGTACATTCCTGTGTTCAAAAAGTGAGATTTACTAAGAGATTTTTAGGAGGCTTGTATAAAACCAGATCGATGTCTAAACGTAGTTTGAGCTAGATCAGACACGTCCATTAGAAATTAAGAGCCGACATTTTGCTTAATACCCGAAGATATGTCGTTAAATAAGCCTGCACGTTGCCATAGGCATACCTAAGTTCTTTTTTTTGCCAATAGTGTCCTAACATCTGGAATCAGAAGATGTTTCATTCTTTATAAAACTGTAAAAAAAATGTCTCTACTTGTCAAACTTGATCACTTAACCCAAGCACTCCAAAAACATTGTGGTTAGGGTATAGAGCAATCGAGATAGTCTGCTAAAGACAAAGCCTTCAGTTAAAATCCTCAGCAGCTGACGCTAGCACAGAAATGCCACACCCAATTCTTTTGATACACGGAGGAGCTGGTGATATTACGGACTCCCGCATAGCGGGTAAATTCCAGGGCATCAAGCAATCTCTACGTGCCGCCTGGCCCAAATTGCTGGATAATGGCCCCACTGCCGCTCTAGATGCCGTGGAAACGGCTGTAAGAAGCATGGAACTAGACGAATCATTCAATGCCGGCTTTGGATCCTGCCTGAATAGCCGGGGCGAAGTAGAAATGGAGGCTAGCTTGATGGAGGGCAAGGATCTACGTGCTGGTTGCGTGACTCTACTACGCGATGTGTCGCATCCCATAACAGTGGCACGCCGTCTCATGGAGAAGCAAAGGCATACCTTTTTGGGCGGTGAAGCAGCCCAGCAGCTGGCCCTGAGCACGGGCAGTGAGAAGCTACAGTCCGGATCACTCATTACTCCGGCCGCCCAGCAGGCTTTAAAAGAATTTCAGCAGCAGGAGCAACAGGGTCAGGACATAACCTATGCACGCACTGAATTAGCTGGTGATCCCAGCGGTGAGACCGTAGGTGCCGTTGCTTTGGATATACATGGCAATATAGTGGTGGGCACTTCCACCGGTGGCATAACCGGCAAATGGCCCGGACGTATAGGTGATACCCCATTGCTGGGCAGTGGCACTTATGCGGATAATGCAGTGGGTGGTGTCTCCACAACTGGACATGGTGAGACCATTATGCGCTTTAATCTGGCACAGCGTATATTGATGGCCATACAGCATCAGGGTTTAACCGCGCAGGCCGCCTGTGAGCAGGAATGTAAAGAGATGACACAACGCATTGGTGGTACGGGTGGAGCCATTGTTATAGATGCCCAGGGTGAAGTGGGCATTAGTTGGACTTCACGTCGCATGGCCTGGGGTTATGTTAAGAATAATATGATCTATTATGGCATCGAACAGCAAGTTGTACACCAAGAACCTCTACACACGGCTTAGATGATCTTGCAGAGAGAGAAAAACACAGGTTATAAAAAATCAATTTTATGTCGAGTATTACACATTTTTCCTGCTTCTTATTGAATAAATTACTTAAAAAAAAATTACACAGAGAGTTATTTTGAGACAACCAAAAACATACAAAATAGTGTTATATATATACAGGCTTAATATTAACTTAAAGGTAAATCTAATAAGAACATGTGAAAGTATAAAGTAAGAAACTAATTTCGGTTCTGTTAAGGGAAAATGGATAGCCCTGTTTTTAATTCCATTACACCAAAATTTCGGTTTTTAGACACACATTTGGTCTAAGGGTGAGTCTGATCTACTGCAAAAATCGATGCAAAAATTGGTCGAATAAAAGAGATTAACGCCTGTATAAACTACCTCAGGCCAAAAACAAGTAAGAAAGTCGGTCAAGCCCGACTGTAATATACTCTGTACCTGCTTGTATATAACTAATAACTTTAAAGTGAGGGGTCACCCAATCTGTGCAAGTGCTGCCCATCACAATTACGGGCAGTGCTGCCCAGCGTAATTATTTGATTTACTTAAAATTCGAAGATCGTTCATCTGATCTGGAAACGGTGTATGGTGGATCGATAAGTAATGACGATTAAAATATATCCCTAAAAGGTTCAAACAATCTGTCTTTAAAATTGTGGAAGATATTCGATTTTGTTCAAATTGTGGGGGTGGCAACTCTGCAATCGTTCATCTGATCGGAAAACAATGTATGGGGGCTCGATAAGTAATGACGAGTAGAATATATGTATAGAAGGTTTGATCAATTTAACTCCAAAATTGCGGTATATTTGAGGTGTTTTTCAAATTGCGGGGGTGGCAACTCTACTATCGTTCATCTGATCGGAAAACGATTTAGGGGGGCTGCAAAGGTAATGACGAGTAAAATGTATGTCTAGAAAGTTTAAACAACCTAACTCCAAAATTGTGGAAGATATTAAGTTTTTTTTCAATTTGCGGGGGAGGCAGGGGGCGTGGCAAAAATTAAAACTAATCTTTATCTGCCTGCAAGTATAAGAAATATATGTTCCATACACCTCAAATCTCTATCTCTTACCATCTCTGAGATCTCAGCGTTCATACGGACAGACGGCCATGTCTATATCGACTCGGCTGTTGATGCTGATCAAGAATATATATACTTTATCGGAGATGCTTCCTTCTGGCTGTTACATACATTTGCAGAAACCCAAAATACACATTGTACCTTCGGTACAGAGTATAATTAAGACTGGTTCGGATCATTAAGGTTTTATACCGCCGATCGGGTTTAAAACATGATTTTTGTACCAAAACAAACCACGGTTTTGTTCGGTTTAGTAGTTCACTCACATTTTTTGAGTAATCTACTTTCTAATATAACTTTTAGATATTAATTTTGAAATTAAAATCAGTTTAAAATATTAATATTCAATCTAATAATTATATAAAATCAGATAATCTTGGAGAACGAAATGTTAGATAGAATATATATCGTAAGAACGGCGCGGTGTCGATTGAATTTTCAGTTACTAGAGCATCCACGGTAGAAAAATTACATATATTCCTACAAAGTAGAAACCTGGCAGTACTATAATCAAGAAGAACACCCCAGCAAGCAATATTAGGAGCGCTCAAAATTATGTGTAGGAAAAGAGCCGAACTTAAGAGCGTTTTTGGAGTAAACTCATAAATTGGAGCGTTTTCGGAGCACATTCAGTTCTTTCTAAAAATGGGCTCATAAAAAGCTCTTATATCTGAGCATATTCAAAATTAATGTAAGTAATAAGTAAGTAAAAACGGCGCTGAAAATAACGAAATGTAGATTCATGCGACAAGCAAGACGATAGATAATTCTCAAATTTATTCAGTTAGTGCAAAATTTTTCTCATTTTGTTAGTTTTTAAGTCAAATATAAATATATTAATAAAAAATTAAAAATAATTTCGTTTTAGTCTCTTATTTATCGCATTTTTTGCAAATAACTCTACACTCCAATAAGCGTCTGAAAAGAACCTTTCAGCAGGCGATTCAAGAGCCTAAAAATGCAACTTTTATGTGCCTTTTCTGAGGGTTTTCAATGCTTCATTGGGAGGATGAAAGCACTTATATCTGAGTCAGAAAAGAGTCAGATTGGACTCAGAAATCATCCACTTTAAGTGCGACCGTTTACAAAGAAAATAACGCTCTTTCCGGACTCTTTTTTGGACACATTATGACGGTGAATGCCCATAAAAAAGTGTCTGAAAAGATTCAGAAAACGCTCATATTGCTTGCTGGGACGTACCAATATCTTTACAATCGCTAAATAGTGCAGTACAGAATACAACGCTACAGAATTCAGAAAACTTACACAATTCAAAATGTTTGCTACAGCTAAAACATATATCTGAAAATTGCTTTACTGAAAGATATTAAATTTATTTTGCTGGGTAATTTTAAAACTTGCTTAAGTGATGTGGTTTATGCGGTATTTTTGTTCGTTTATGTCGAAGAAATTGAACCGAGAATAATTTTTGGAACATGAAACATTTTAATAGAATTTTCTAGGTTATGAAAAATATATTATTAGAACAAAATCTTTATGAGGGCAAAAGTTAATACCGAATTAATTATAATTTTGCAAAGCAATTGATTATTCTTTCAAAATGTTTGAGACTCTTTGCTGATTAACATGTTGAAAACTGGCTTAAAAATTAAATTAACTTTAAAAAATATAATTTATGAAATTAATATATACAAAAATTCTAAGCTGTTTTTATATCAAAAATCCTATCAAATACTATTTTACATGGTCCAAGGTTTAAATATTGACCCATCAATAGAAATCAAAGATAAATGTTCAGATTATAATTTGTATCCTAGTTAAAAGACTAGAGTTGAGTCATAAATTAAATTAATAAATTTTAATTAAATTGAAATATTTAATTTCCTTAAATTAGGCTTTAAAGTCTTTACCCAACTGTGGACCAACCAAACCCCTAAAATCTCAAAAAAAAAAAAACTAAATTTCTCTAACTTATTTCATAAAAAAAAAACAAACAAAAAATAATATATATTCGATTGCACTATCCTATATCTCTCTGTCTCACTCTGTCTCAACTTTTCTTAATTTTGGGTGCCACCACACGCTGCGATTCATGTGCCTCGGTTGGGCCATAACAATACTTGGCACCCGGATTACGATATTTATTCTCATGCTCCACGGAATGTGAATTGGTGCGACATTTTACCAGGCACAGCTCAAAATGATCCTCCACCTGGGCATAAACATACTTTTGTGTATTATCCGATTGCAGCACCATTTCCAATATTGATCGCTTTTCGGGATGTAAGCAACATGAGACGCAATACTCATAGATTTCACAACAATAGCTGGTCAAATTGCAGGAATGACAGCTATAATAGCCCACACCGGGCAGCTCCACATTGCAACAGCCGGTGGCCAATGTTTGCGTACGCAAACACACAAATCCCAGCTCATCGGCCAGCAATTGACTGCCCTGTACCGAATTGCGGCAATGCTGTTGGGGATCTCGTGTGCGATTCAGTTGCTCCTCGGGTGGCAATAGCTGTTGTTGCCACAGCAAGGGGCGTGTACGTTGCACCACATAATCATCATAATGCAAAGCACTAAACGGACCCTAATGGGTTGAAGTTTGAGAGTAAGTTAATATTTATGGTGGTTAAGTCTTCGGAACTTACCCGATCAAATAGCTGATCCAATATGTAGATGAGTAGCAGCATTATTATAACTAGGTAAATGATGCGTCTTCGAAGGAGCCGTGTCAATGCAGCTGGCCACATTGTATAGATAATGATGATAATGATGCGGGGGTTGATGGCGTTGATGCTGGTGGTGGTAGGCGATCATGCTTCCAGCATAATTGTTGCAACTGCTCCTCCTCCTGCACAGCGCTCCACTTGTCCACACGCTGCTGCTGGGCGGGCATTGGTTCCAAATTTGTGTAAGTGAGACGCCTGGAGTGTGTTTTGTGTAGTTAGCTCACTTAAAATGGCCAAAAGAAAAAAAGTACAAGAAAACGCAAACGAAATTGTCTTTTTTTTTTGCAATTTTGTTTTGGTTTTGCTGGGGAAACAGCTGTGAATAGAGTTGCCCTCAAACGATAACACAAACAAATCGATAACAAAGAGACAGTGGACACTCGTGTGACAATAATTTTTGGAGATTTAATATACTTGAAATAAAATTAGTGCTCTTGCCCATGGTGGAATTATATGAGATGAGGGCAGTATGCTGCCTCTTTTCGAGGTACCAAAAGAGTGGTGAATAGCAGTCAGTCTGAATGGTGGAAAGCAGTGCTCATTGGTACCCCGCTCGCATGGAGAATTTGTGATGACTCTACCTTATATTATTATACCATGCTCTCGCCCCTTCTATGAAACGTGAATGTGAATGCATCACCGCATCCTGGGCAAGAAAAAGTCGTCTCAGTGTGAACCGACCAAAATGGAGCTTGTACTTTTTGCCAGAAAACACAAGATTACGTCTATCGTACCTTCTAAACCAAATACCTAGGCCTCACACTAGACTGGGGACTCGACTAGTGCCTGAATACCGGGTGAGGAATGCCACTGTCGCCCTTTTTGCGTGTAGAAAAACGTTTGGGCTCAAACGCAGTTCGATGAATCAATGACAAGTCCTGCTGTACGGAGTATGTGTATAGTAAAAACAGCGCAGCAGTGCAGATTCTCCTAGATTCGGCGCCTGGCTGTATTATGCTCCACTCCCGCAAATGATCAAGAGGATATTCTCAACCTAACCCCCTATTAAGCAGCGATCCTATTTGTTCTACGCTTAAGAGACTTGAAACCACCAATTTCGCTTACTCTAGCATCCTTCAGGGGAACATCCTACTTCCTTCAGTCACTGATTCCTGTATACCAAAGGAATGCCTTTCTACTCCTTTTTAAGTATTCATCCCTTCCAGAGAAGAGTAGAATCAGAGCAGAACTCTATAAAAATGTATACTAATGGCTCAACATTCTATAATCGAGTGGGTGGCGGTGTATACTCTGAAGAACTCGGCATCAGTTAGTCTTACAGACGGAAATCCTTGAAATCCAGCAAGCTCTAGAATGTGCACAGTAGCCAAGCCCTTGGCACAATATCAACCATTGGCAGAGTAGTCTAGCATAAACCACATATGGGTTCCAGGCAGGGATTAATCCAGAAACGAATATCGGTTCCGGTACGTACCGAAATGAGAGTTTCAATTAAAGGTTCTATTTCGGTTTTCAGTTTATTTCTGCTTTCGGTTCCGATACGGTACCCAGATTTTTATTTCGTTATACTGGTACGTACCGGTACTAGTATAATTTTTGTACACTTGAAAAGTGTATATTAATTTTGCCCAGAAGTTTGTAACGCATAGAAATATTCATTTCCGACCCCATAAACTATATATATATTCTTGATCAGGACGACGAGCAGAGTTCATTTCCGCTTGTCCGTCCGTCCGTCTGTCTGTTTCTACGCGAACTAGTCTCTCAGTTTTAAAGCTATCGAGATGAAATTTTGCACAGAGTCTTCTTTTTACTGCACGCAACTAATATGTCGGAACCGGCCGGATCGGATGACTATATCATATAGCTGCCATAGGAACGATCGGTCCAAGAACTAGTTCTAGTTAGAAAAACTCTTTTGTTTTCCATCGTAGCGACACTAATCTTGGAATATGTTAGTTTTATATGCTTCCACATATTTCTGGAAAAATGTATCAAAATCGGATCACTATAGCATATAGCTGCCATAGGACCGATCGGTCGGAAAATGTTATTTACTAAGAAAAGTTTTCTTTATGGTATCAAATTTTTATTATCAAAGATTTAAAAATTTTAAATATCTGATATCTATATCCTAAATATATTTTACCGGTTATATTAAAACAAGAAGGCAAAGCTAACTTCGACTGTGCCGAAGTTTTAATACACTTGAAAAACTTTACTCCAACTGATTTAACCGGTAAAATATATATAGGATATAGATATCAGATATTTAAAATTTTTAAATCATTAATAATAAAAATTTGATACCATAAAAAAAACTTTTCTTAGTAAAACACATTTTCAGACTGATCGGTCCTATGGCAGCTATATGCTATAGTCATCCGATTTTGATAGATTTTTTCATAATTATGTGAAAACATATAAAACTAATATGTACCAAGATTGGGGACGCTACGAAAGAAAACAAAAAACTTTTTCTCACTAGAACTAGTTTTTGGACCGATCGATCCTATGGCAGCTATATGATATAGTCATCCGATCCGGCCGGTTCTGACATATTAGTTGCGTGCAGTAAAAAAAAGACTCTGTGCAAAATTTCAGCTCGATAGCTTTAAAACTGAGGGACTAGTTCGCGTAGAAACAGACAGACAGACGGACGGACGGACAGACGGAAATGAACTCAGCTCGTCGTCCTGAATATATATAGTTTATGGGGTCGGAAATGAATATTTCTATGCGTTACAAACTTCTGGGCAAAATTAATATACACTTTTCAAGTGTATAAACATAAAATCTGCCTTAGCTTTATCTGATATAAAATTTTCCGAAATATTAAACCAGATTTTTTAGTACAGCGAATTTTGAATAAAATCCAAAAATTTATATTATAATTTTTTTTTAACATTTATATTTTTTAGCAAGGATTTTTCTAAAACTTAAAAATCCTTTACATTTAATTAAAGGGCTTATATTAAGCAAAGAAAAGCTTTAAAACTTTTTCGAACATTTTTTCTATCTATATATATAAAAGAGTTCAACCTGACTGACTGATTGACTGACTGACTGATTGGTGACCGTTGCACAGCCTAAACCGTTAAATATAGCAAGCTGATTTTTTTTACTGTAGTTTCATCTTATTCTGAAAGTGAGTACTAAGACGGGGTTTTGGAAAATTCCACCGGGAAATGTGGAAAATTCACAGAAAACTGTTGTATGAAACTTTTTTGTTTATCATCCGATCAGCTACAAACAAATTTTAAAAAAATCGAAATAAAAATTCAACAATAACTGCATACCAGTTTTCCGGAATAATTAACCCACTAAACCCCAATGGGTGTAAAATGGGCTTAGCGATTAGTTCCAAACTCATTTTTAAAATCACTCCCATGTGTTCTACCTATCGCTTTCGACCCTAAATCGTATGGGAATGGGGTCGTTTTTGGAAAAAAAAAAAAACGATTTGTAGTACACATAGGAGTGACTTTTTAATTTTGAATAATCATACCCCAAAAATACGGAAATGGTCGGTAAACTGTTTATCATCCGGACAACTCCAAACTTATTAATACGGAAAAAATGCAAAAAAAAACTCTGGAAAATTCTGAAAAAATTTTCCTCCGTTCGATCGGACCCAAATTCTTTTTGAAAGCTCTATCTTGAAATTGCAATAAAATTGTATTCACTTTTGTTGGAAATTATACCCACCCATATTTCAATAAAATGAAACACATTACTTTGAAACTTTTGAAAATATTCCACGAAAGTCGGAAAATGGACGGAAAACTAATGTATGGTTTTTATCCGATCAGCTCCAAATTTATTTTTAAAGCTTTAAATAATAAAATATTACCATCGGTATTTTCAAAATTCGGAAAGTCCGGAAAACTGGAGTAAGAATATTGAAAAATTTGTTTTCCAATTTGATCGGACTCAAAATCATTTTACAATCTAACCCTAAAGTCGGAAAATAGACGGAAAATTTATGTATAAAACTCTCTTTATTTTCATTAGATTAGCTTCACTGTAGCTTTTGAGCTATACATAACAAAATGTTACCAACGGGATTTTCCAATTTTGAAATTAATCAGAAAATTGGCAGAAAATGGTTAGAAAAAAATTATTTTGTTATTCATGCTTATGTTTAAATACATAGTTTTTTTTAGTAATACCTGATTGAGATGCCTGCACCGGGAATGACCTTCCGCTCCTGGGAATGACGTCATAGACAGATGAAGTATCTTGTATCACACTTACAAATATATATTCCCTAGACTAAGTACATTTTAGGCAGACTTAAGTGTATCTCTTAACTTTAATCCTCGTCCGATGATGATTCCAATGCCTGCTCCTCCTGCTCGGCCTGGCGCACCTTTTGCAGCATTTCCTTATCCACCATCAGATGCTGTGGTTGTATATAGGTTTTATTCACACAACCCAAGACGGGACAACGTATGCCCATATTATTCTTAATAATGGCATTCACCGAATCGCTATCATAGATGTGTCCGCAATTAATATTTCTTACGGGATTCTTCATTAAGGCCTTGGACCAGGGATCATACAAGGAGAAGACATTGCCGCCATCTTCAACCAAACTGATATCGTCATCCTGCTGCCCAACGGAGGGGTTGACACGTTCGGCGCCTGTATTGATGACGCCCAGAGTTCTTTTGAATTCCTTGTAGGCAGTCTGAGATTTGACATTAAAGCGTTTACGTTCCAACTCCCGGCTTTTGGTTGCAAAAGCCGTTTCAAATTCCTCTAATGAGGTACTGGAATTTTTAGACTCCTGCAAAGCCAAATCGTAGGCCTTTTGTTTGGCCTGAAGTTGCAAACATTTCTCGCCATGCTTCAGGCGGGTAGCGAGCTGCTCCTCTAGCAATTTCTTCATCTCATCGGCTCCCTCAAATTCGCTGACACCTTAAAGCAAATCACAAAAAAAATGTTTAAAGTCTGCCGGAGGTAAGTGATTGCCTTTTGGTTACTTACTATCATATAATTCACTGAACAGTTTGGCATTATCTATAAGCATCGATTTGGCCTGGTCAATATGCAATTCTGAAGCCATATTATTATTTATTTATTTGGATTAAGTGTTAATTTGTTCGCGTCTTGCCGGCTCTGGCTTACAGTTTAGGGTTGCCCAAATCGATAGTCAGTTTAAATGTGTTATCGATATCGCTGTTAGTTTAACAGGCCGTGAGCAGTTAGGCGGCAACAACAGCGCAACAAATTTCTGAACCTTAGAACTGAATGTCTTGGTTCTTTTGAACTTTGAGTTAGTTTCATTTGAAAATTCTAAAAATTGGATATGGTGCTTTAAAAATATAGAGCAGAGTTCCTTAGCTTCTGGGGCCGTACACATTGGGCAACTTACATGTATACAAGCTGACTGCTTGCTAAAACCATAGCTGTTAAATTCGAATTACGATTGGTAATCAATTAGATTATATATAAAAAATAATTTAATGACTATATAATCCGTAATTTCTGATAACTAATTGATTACGATTAGAATTAATCTGAATAAAAACTATTCAAAAATAATCAAATATATAATTTGACTACTTTCAAAGATTATTATACTCTGTACCGAAGGTACAAAGAGTATATTGAGTTTGTGCAATTGTATGTAACAGGCAGAAGGAAGCATCTCCGACCCTATAAACTATATATATTCTTGATCAGCATCAACAGCCGAGTCGATATAGACATGTCCGTCTGTCCGTATGAACGAAGAGATCTCAGAGATGGTAAGAGATATAGCTTTGAAAAGTATGGAACATAAGCTTCTTATACCATGCCACGCCCCCTGCCGCCCCCGTAATTTGAAAAAAAAGCTCATATATTCCACAATTTTGGAGTAAGATTGTTTAAACCTTCTAGACATAGATTCTACTCATCATTACTTATCAAACCCCCATACTTCGTTTTCCAACAGATGAACGATAGCAGAGTTGCCACCCCCACAATTTACAAAAAACCTCAAAACTCCCACAATTTTAAAGATAAATTGTTCGAACCTTCTAGTTATATATTCTACTCATCAAAACTCATTTAGCTCTCATACATCGTTTTCCGATCAGATGAACAATATTAAAAAAAACGTCATATCTCCTATAATTTTAAAGATAAATTGTTCAAACCATTAAGTCATAAATTTTAATCCTCATTTCACATCGATCCACTATATTCCATTTCCAGATCAGATGAACGATAGCCGAGTTATAAGCAAATCAAATAATTACGATGGGCAGCACTGGCCGATATCGTTTTTGGCCGCATTTACACAGTATGTGTGACCCCACACCTAAAAGTTTTCATTTACGTACAATATTTGACAGGTACAGAGTATATTACAGTCGGGCTTGACCGATTTTCCCAAACTATAGGTATAGTTCAAATCAGAGTTGCCTTTTGGAAGTGTAAAGTCAATGAAACCAGTTCTGCGTATTAAATCGGAGTAACCTTTGAAAGTTTCAAATCACTTTTTTTTTGGAAATCAATGCCAACTACAAAAATATGTATAGATCAAAGACAACACTACGTATTAGTGATAATAATAATGTCGCACCCATTAAATCTTTACTTTTTGTAAGATTTAATCTAACAAATAAAGGGGTGGCAGTATGACCTTATGTTTTTTTTTTACAAAAAAAAACTGCTATAGTGCACGTATATGTTTTTCAAATTACTTAGTACACATGTATTTTTGGCATCTCTTCTGTTTTTTTGATAGGAAAGACTTCCGTCTAAAATGTTCTGCAGTAGTTTGGGAGTTTTTAAGAAAACTCTATTTCCGTATTGTAAAAAATATAAATTTATTTATTAAATGAATTAAAACCGTACGGTTTAATTTCCTTTGAAGTCGACGGGCTAATTCACGCTGTCTAATTTTCATCCCCCAAATATAACGAATTTATTTTAATTAAGATCACTCTCGCTTTGTTTCTTCTTCTTCTTATTTAAATAATCAAAAATAATCTTTGAAATAGTCAAATTATTTTTTTTTATCATTTTTTAATAATTTTGATTATTTAATCGTAATTTCAAATAATTCCGATTTTTTATTGATTATTTATAATCGTAATCAATAATCAATTGTGGGAAACTGAAAATAATCGTTAACTAAATTGATTATTTTACTTAAAAAACAAATGTAATCTAATTAGTAATAATTATGATTGATAATCATTATTTAACAGCTATGGCTAAAACTTGCCCCACTGCTGGTAAGAGAATCAGTCGCTGTCAGAGCTTTTAAGCGAACATTTTAACTCTCTTAAAATTGGCTTGATAAACAAATATCTTATGGCAATCTATTTTAAAATTTGGATTTTCTTTCATTTAACAAATTAAACTAGTTCGAAGGGCTGGCCGGGCGGCCGAGCGCGGGCTGGCAACCCTAGACACCCCGTGGAGCCAGATCCGCAGCAGCGTAGCTGAGAGCCCCCTTAACAACAACCGACCCCAAAAAAACGCTAGAACCTTAAAGAGCCGGAGGTGAAAGTGCTAACCTGTAAGCGGCTAAACGCCAGCACCAGCAGACGCGGCAGCAGCAGTTGCAAACAGCACACGGAACTGAGCACAGACAGCGGACTCGACTGAGAGTGGGGTGAGATCAACAGTTGCTCCCAACAGCTGTTCCCATCCGAAGATGCCTCGTCTATTAATCACCTGCCTTTTAATGGTCACCCTGTGGCCCACGCTCAGTCTGGGCCTGCTCGAGGGTCTGTACTGCGGCAAAGAGAACTGCTACGATGTGTTGGGTGTGACACGTGAATCCTCCAAATCGGAAATAGGCAAAGCCTATCGTTTGTTGGCACGCAAATACCATCCGGACTTGCATCGTGGCCAGGAGGCCAAGGCCATTGCCGAGGAGCAATTCAAATTGCTGGCCACTGCCTATGAGATCCTGCGTGATGAGGAGTCGCGCAACGATTACGACTATATGCTGGACAATCCGGATGCGTATTATGCGCATTACTATCGTTACTACCGGCGCCGCGTGGCGCCCAAAGTGGATGTACGCATTGTCATAGTGGTCACCCTGACCATTATCTCCATCATCCAGTACTATTCCGGTTGGCAGCGTTACGATGCGGCCATTAAATACTTTGCCACCGTGCCCAAGTACCGGAACAAGGCGCTGGACATAGCACGGGATGAGATACAGGAGCGCATCCATAATCGCAAGGGCAAGAATCGATTGTCCAAGAACGACCAGAAGGACGAACTGGAGCGCATCATACGCAAGGTGATTGAGGAGAAAATGGATGTGCAGGGAGGCTATGCCAAGCCCACGTTATGGGATGTGCTGTGGGTGCAATTGCTAATCTGTCCCTACACCTTGGTCTCATTCCTGATCTGGCATGCTCAATGGTTTTGGCGCTATACGCTGCTCAAGCAACCGTATGGCCGGCCCGAAAAATTGTATTTAATACGACGCTACCTCAAAATGGGACAACATCAGTTCAATGCTCTGGAGGAGAAACAAATCGAGGAGTATCTGCATCTGGAGCTGTGGAAGCGGGATCAATTTGAGGCCTGGAAGGCCGAACAGGATGAGGAGATGAAAAAGAAACTGGCCGAGAATCCACGCTATAAGGCCTATAGGAGATATATGAAAAATCATGGACCCGGACGCATTACCTTTGAGGATTAGGATTGAAGTTGTCATCTTTTTTTTTATATTTTTTTTTAAAATAAATTATGTTAATAATAATTTTTCATCATCTGCCCCAGGGCCAAAGCATTGACCTCGTCAGAACCGGTTCAAGAACGTGGTAAAGTTTAGTTTTTCGTTTTGTCTACTCAGCAAATTCGTACAGTGGAGACTGTGTATGTGCGCCGCGAGCGCGTATTAGTTAGAACAATTTACCCATTCCCATCTACCCTCCGAATATATATTTATATATATTTTTTTTAATAGCAAATATATCAAATTTAAAATGTAAAATTTCAACTTTGCAATGGGAGGGAAAAAAAATCTAACCCTAGAAAATATGAAGAAAATTTGTATATTTTTTTAAATGTTTTGTTTTATTGTTTTCAAAGCACTTCAAATTGCAGGAACACCGGGGAGACTTCAGAGTTGGTTCATATAGTTTTTATGCTAGGTCCTATGTGGAATTTTTCGTGAATTCTGGCTAACCAGGGTTCGTTAAAATAACACACATTTTTCTTTACACAAAGTAAATTGTACAAGCTGTAAAAAATTATTTCAGACATGAAAATAAAAAATTTTACAAATGTAAAAAATTATTTTTTTTGAAAATAAAAAATTTTACATATGGAAAAAAAGATTTTTTATGAAAATAAAAAATTTTACATATGAAAAAAAATTATTTTTTATGAAAATAAAAAATTTTACAAATGTAAAAAATTATTTTTTTCATATTACTAACACGAGCATTTTAGACACGACTGTTTTTTACTGATGTAAAGAAGGCAGCCCGAATTATTGACATGCCTGTAAATAATAATCGTGTCAAAAAAGGCGCGTGTAAGTTACATAAAAAAAATAGTTTTTTTCATATGTAAAATTTACATTGATGTTATTTATCATGGCGTGAAAATAAATTTTGTGTATTTTATGAACCCTGTGGATAACTAATTATTTTTTGTTTACCTTATATTCAACTAAGAAGAAGCAATTCGTAGATAAGATCTAGTGTAAAAACTAAAAGACTCAACTGTAGTAGTACTTCTCCCAGCATTCACAAAAGCCGTTATTCGGCGCAAAAAGCAATAAAAAGCCTTTACCGTTTCGTGTCGTTGCGAAGGAAGCAAACACAAGCATGTGTGGCGACAATGAGTCCCAATGCTTCTCAGCGACAAGGAAAACGTTAAAAAATACCTACGAAAATATAAATTTGTAAGTACGGAGAACACTGGAAACCCTTGGAACAATTTTTAACAACAAATTTCAATGTTTCCTCGAAACATTTCAAACTTCTTTGTGCTTCACAAAGACAATATTTGCATATGGAAGGGCAAGGACACGTCCTTTGAAGAACGAACTACAATTAAAAGATTTTAGGAAAAAACGAGCTGGAAAATGAATTAATCTGTATTTTAAAGTACTTAGCCAACTATATCCGGCGCTCTCCTAAACTGGATTAAAAAGGGACTTTCACAGCTACACCTTTTAGGAGTGTTTGTGGAGCGCTCCTAGTAGGATTGTAACGGGAGTCCCTAGCAAACACCTTTTAGGAGTGTTTTTAGAGCGCTTCTACGTTGGAGTAAAAATGTGTCCACAAGAGAACCGCATGGGAGCGTTTATTGAGTTTTAAAATACGTGTTCCCTGAGGAAGACTTTTTTCATATATGTTAAAAAGGTCTTTTTCTCAGGCAGATAAGCACCTTTGGGACTATTTTAGGAGCCTCCCTAGGAGGATAAAGGTAATCCTAAAGGTGTACCCAGTGAAGTCCGATGGTTGGCTGGGTAGATTGTGCTAGAGATGGGCGCGAAAAAGAAAACCGGTTTCTACACAAAATTCCTATCAATGTCTATGAAAACCAATTTTAAGGAGTCGATAAAAAGAGACAGATCCCCTAGGGGCAAATTTGTCAGACAACCCAGATCTTTGTAGAATGGTATTTCCCGGTTCTGAATGCATTTCCTAAGAAGAGCAGGGCAGCCGCGTAGAAGGTGTTGCTTTCTATCTCTACAGCTACGACAGAAGTCGATGTGGGGAACGTGCCCCGTTAAGACTTCTATCATAGTCCTAATCCTGTTCTTGCTCAAGTGTAGGAGTTCTTTTGGGCGTACATCTTGAGAATACGGCCCTAGCTCTGCCTTAGTTGAACGAATTTTTGTGAATTCTGTGTAAATATATAAGAAAATAATAATATA
The DNA here is from genome assembly GCA_018904225.1 of Lordiphosa mommai. Lineage (NCBI taxonomy): Eukaryota > Metazoa > Arthropoda > Insecta > Diptera > Drosophilidae > Lordiphosa > Lordiphosa mommai. The sequence continues at coordinate 390,917 of JAEIFT010000188.1, forward strand.
TAATATATAGCTTCAAAAAGCTTTCGAGTTCATTGTATGATATTTTTGGATATTTAATGGAACCCTTCGCAAAATATGAGAAGCTGCTAGTATGGGCCTTCTCGACAAGACAATGACCCCAAGCAAACCAGCAAGACTGCAAAGGAATGGTTCTGAAAAAATTCTGTGACAATTTTGGATTCTGCGCGGTCACCATCCTCAATCCCATCAAGAATATGTACATAGTACCGGATCACTATGTAAAGTCATTGAGTAGTCCTGAAGCAAGATTCCTCTAAAACAGTGCAGGGATTTGGTTGCAACTAAATATTCAATTTATAAAATAATCTTAGATTTAATAGACAATTTGGTAATTTGAAGTGTATACTCAAAAAAATTTTGCTATTCCTAGGTGTTCTACAAATCGCTTTCGACAGAAAAACGACCCAATTCACAAACAATTTGGGTCGACAAAAATTAGAAAAGGACAAAAATCAGAGTTTCATTTGCCGCTCTTAAAGTATTTAAAGAAATTTCGAAGTCGTTTTTGGATCGAAAGCGACCTAAATTGTATGGGAATTGGGTCGCTTTAGGGTCGGATTTTTTGAAAATTATTTGAAATTTCTTTAAAAACTTTAAAAACGGTAAATGAAACTCATATTTTTTTCCTTTCCTAATTTTTAAGGGTCTTCTTCTTCTAAAAACGTATTCGTAGGTTTCTAAAACTTACAAATGAAGTTATGGAAATCTTTTGAAAATTTGCCTGTGAGAGTGGTGCTATTACAAGTACAATATATATATTTTTTGATGTGTACAAATTTTTATTCTTAAAGGCATCAAAAAAACGAGAAGGCAAAGCTAACTTCGACTGTGCCAAATTTTGAATACACTTGAAAAAGTTTACTCCAACTGATTTAATATATAGGATAAAGATATCAGAAATTTAAAAATTTTAAATCATTGATAATAAAAATTTGATACCATAAAAAAACTTTTCTTTCGATCGGTCCAATGGCAGCTATATGCTATAGTCATCCGATTTTGATAAATTTTTTCGAAATTATGTGAAAGAATATAAAACTAATATATACCAAGATTGGAGACGCTACAATAGACAACAAAAAAGTTTTTCTCACTAGAAGTAGTTTTTCGACCGACCGTTTATATGGCAGCTATATGCTATAGTCATCCGATTTTGATAAATTTTTTCCGAATTGTGTGGAAACATATAAAACTAATATATACTACGAATGGTGACGCTACGATGGAAATCAAAAAAGTTTTTCTCACAAAGACTTATTTTTCGACCGATCGTTCCTATGACAGCTATATGATATAATCATCCGATCCGGTCGGTTCCGACATATTATTTGCGTGCAGTAAAAAGAAGACTCTGTTCAAAATTTCAGCTCGTTTCGGACAGACGGACGGACGGACAAGCGGAAATGAACTCAGCTCGTCGTCCTGATCAAGAATATATATAGTTTATGGGGTCGGAAATGAATATTTCTATGCGTTACAAACTTCTGGGCAAAATTAATATACACTTTTCCAGTGTATAATGATCGGATTGCCTTCCGACAATCTTTAATTTACACAAATAATGACTTGTCCTGGACTGATTTTACCTTCATATTCAACGCACAGCCTAAACGGTAAGAGCTAGATGGCTCGAACTTGGACAGATGTTTGCCTTTTGTGCATTAGGTAAGCACTAAGGGATTTTAAAAAATTCCATTCCTAAGGTTGAAATAAAAAACATTAGTTTATCCATTGAACTTGTTAAATCCAGTCCAGCTCCCCTTGGTTACCCTCTGACAAACTCTAATTTCCAAGAAATGTTTACACACTTGTATAGGGTATGACGTATTGAGTTTCTACTGTCTTTTTTCTGTCTTTTTTGGTAAGTTTACACAGTTGTTGTGCTGATGGTTTCTTCAGTTGCGTACCAAAAATTTGTTTGTTCTTAATTTTATTTACACAGTTTTTTTTAGTTAAAAAAAAAATAAACTAAAATTAACCCCCTCAATCCATTAAATATTTGGATTGTGAGCCAAATTCATCCTCATCAAGTAAATCCCCAACGACCAGTTCATAGGGACCCTTCACTGCACGCACATGTCGAAAATCCTCATCATCATCCAGATCCGCCTCCTCCACGGGATGCTCTTCGCTAAACATGAAATCATGGGTGACAATGCATTCCTCTAACACTTTGGTCTGATCCACCAGGAGATGGTTATGGCTGGCGGTGGGTGGGGGCGCCGTTTCTGGTTTCCTGCGCGTGGGCAATCTCAGTTTGGGCATCTCCTCGGCAGCCCGCTGCTTGAGACGATGCTGCTCCAGATGTGTGGACAGATATGATTTTTTGGTGAATCCTTTGTCACATTCGGTGCACTGGAATTGCTTGTTGCCTGTATGGGTGCGACGATGAACGGAGAGTACATGGGCATAGGCGAATCCCTTGTGGCATACCTCACACACATAGGGACGTTCACCCGTGTGGATTCTCTCGTGCTTTTTGCTGCTGCCAAAATCGGAGAATCGACGATCGCAATACAGGCAGCCGTAGGGTTTCTGACCCGTATGGACACGCATATGTCGGCGCAATTCCACATTGGATATGAAGGCCTTCTGGCAGACCTCGCAGGCAAAGGGACGTTCATTGTTGTGACGCCGCATGTGCGCATTGAGGGCATGCTGATATTTGTAGGTATTGCCGCAGACATCACAGATTTTGGGTGGACATTGTGTGAGACGGCGGCGATGGGGCTTCATGTTTTTATCCGCAATGAGATAATCCTCTTCGGCAGACAGGGGCTCGGCAGGAGCCGGCGGTGGCGGCGGTGTGGGTGCCAATGATTCGTTCTCCCAGTTGGTCTCCTTCAGCGGCACTTCATCCAATGACAAAACCAGCTGTTCTTCCTCCTCCAGCTCTGCTTCCATTAACTCCTCCACTTTGGGCTCCACCACACGCTTTATTTTCAGGCTGGCCGGCACCTTCACCTGCTGCTGTTCCAAATCGATTTTCAGCTGCTCCTCCAACTCCTCGGCCAGACCCACTGTGGCGGTCATAACCGTTTGGAATACCTTTGATGCCTCCAGGCATTTCTGTTGAAATCTATAGGTGATGCTTAGCTCATTGCGACAGCCGTGACATATTTTATCCGGCAATTGATTGAGCTGATTGACCTCCAATTGCCAGGCGCTGCAGTTTCGTATTTTGTCTACAATTTGCATATTCGGCGTCTCCAAATCCTGACCAAAGATGGAACAATAGCCGGGCTCCTCACGCAAGCAGATTAGGCAGACCGCGGCCAGGTCCACTAGGCGAGATTCCGTGGCCCTGGGCATTTGGATGCGAAATGAGTCTGCCCACAAAAAAAAAATAACAAAATTTCAATACAACAACACACCAATACACATGCACAGAGGTATACGACTTAGTGATGGGCGGGCCGGCGGCTTTGACAGTGTTATCGATTAATTGGCTGACGATGGGCAGGCGGTAAAGCCAAATTTAAATTTTAATACTCCTAACAAGGAGGTGAATAATATTTAAAATAATTTAATTAATTTAATTTAATTAATAATTTTGAATATTTGTCTTCACTAAGTCAAGTAAGAAACAACCGTAAATGAACTTTAAATTACAGTGAATATCACTTATATACATAATATTTGCATACAAGCAGTGATCGGTTATATGCAAGTCATTTGCATATAAGCAATCTATCGTTTGTAAGCAAAAATTTGCATATAAGCAATTAATTTATTTGTAAACATTTCATGAAAAATTGATGAAACCACTCCACATGGTACATAAACCAGACGTAAAAAAATCCTTACAACGAAATTGGTACTGAAAATTGCCTTAGAACAATATTGACTATTAAGGGTTTGACCAGATGCACCGAAACTAGCAATTAAGCTTATAAATAATATGCTGACAATGAAGCAGCAAGAATATTAAAAATTTCAGTTCAATATCTCCCTAGAGAATCTCCAATCTTACAGCTTTGAGAAATTGTCTTGAAATGAAAAACAACTTCATCATTTATATAGATCTCTGATTTCAAGCACATACGTAGGTTGTTTGGACGTTGATGTACAATGCGCAAACACGAAATTAAAGCAAACTACGGGCTAAATACGTTAATATAGAGGTTTTTATAGCAAAAATAGAATCTTCTAAACTAATTACTCGAAAGATTTTATTGTAGTCAGCACAAAGGACACGAAACGGCTCATGCAAAGCATAGTTAGAAGTACAACGTTTTAGAGATAAGGGTATAAAGTTACGTGTCTGTCTAACAGGAACACTAAGATTTATTTGACTAAGCAACTCTGATGAGTCGATTTCACCATTTATTAGTCTATGTATAAAGATTATACCAAGCATAACTCTTCGGTTAATTAATGAGAGAAGGTTTATTATATTTTTTATATATTGCTATATATATTTCTGGCCTAATAATGAAAACGAGAATATTTATGATAAAAAATGGTTTTATTGTTTTTCAAAGTATTCTCCAGCCAGATTTATACACTTTTGCATGCGCTCAAACCAATTAAAGAAGTACTTTTTCCACTCCGATTGAGACACCTCCAAAACATGGTTTTTGAACTCTTCAACAGCTTCTTCTGGCGACGAAAATCGTTGACCACGCATTTTTCCCTTGATGTGCGGGAATAAAAAGAAGTCATTGGCTGCCAAGTCAGGGCTGTACGGCGGATGACCCGTCAATTCGACGTTTTGGGCGGTCAAAAAGGCGCTGGTGTGAGTTGATGTGTGAGAGATCGCATTGTCATGATGCACAATGATCTGTTCGTTTTTCGAATTTCTCCGAAGACTCAGGCAAACAAGTTGTGGTGTACCACTCAGAATTGACCGTCCTACGTTGCTCAAGCAGAACAGTCGCCACATGACCAGTTTTACAGAAGAAACAGGCGACCAATTGCTTAGAAGTGCTTCTTCCTCGAACGACTTTCGTTGGATTTGACTCGTCTTCGAAGACCCACACGGTCGATTGCTGTTTTGTTTCGGGCTTATGAGCATAGATCCATGATTCGTCACCTGTGACGATTTTATAAACAGTTTTTGAAACACCGCGATTATATTTTTTCAAAATTTCTTTGCACCAATCCACACGAGTCTTTTTTTGAGCAATTGTCAAATTGTGCGGGATCCAACGAGAACAAACCTTTTTTACGCCCAGGTGTTCATGCAATATCGAATGTATGCTGGTGGAAGAAATGCCCAAGGATGCCTCTATCTCACGGTATGTCACAAGACGATCTTACATTATCAGTTCACGCACGGCATCAATGTTTTCTGGCACAACGACTATTTTTGGACGACCTTCACGACTTTCGTCTTCGAGCGAGCGTCGCCCGCGATTGAATTCATTAAACCAATTTTTCACAGTGCTATAGGATGGTGCTTCACCGCCATACAAAGATTTAAGTTCATCGCAGCACTCTTGTCGTGATAATCCACGTCGAAAGTTGTGAAAAATGATTGCACGAAAATTTTCACGATTTAATTCCATTTTTTTGCCGAGGTAAGTTTTTGATTAATCGTTAATCGATATCAAACGTGGTCCCACATGAAAGAATTGTATGAAGCTTTTATCGATAAAAGTTCAAATTTTTTTTGGGAAAAGGCCAATCGGCTAGAAGTGACCTAGGCCAGAAACTTAAATAGCAACCTACGTACGAGGAACTTATAGCTTCTATTTGGAAGTGCATCGACATTAAAAATGCAATCTGGAGAGAATTCGTCCGTAAGAAGCGGCTAGTGATTTGCAATAAAAGTTGCGCCACTTGCTGTATTATTTTCACTGGCTTCTCAGTGAGTCTAAGTAAAATTAATGGAATTCCGTTTGCACCAACGCTGGATCCAGCTAGGATCTGTCACATGGTCTTCATTTAATTTAATGGCAAACCTCTGTGGCCTAGCTATGTGGGATCAGGGGATGTGAGATCAGAGATCTGGGATCAGGGATGTGAGATCAAGCATCTGGGATCAAGGATGTAGATCTGCCATCATGGATCAGAGATCAGTGATAAGGGATATCGGATCACGGTTTTATATAAAATAATAATTAGAAAATAATTTTATATTCCTATTCAAGAGTTTTTATTTTGATTCTGATTTTTCTTCGTAAAGAGTTTCGCTCGTTCCGTGTGTTTCATGATACACACTCCTTTTTTTTTAATGCGAGCCAATAGTGTTGCAAAATTTTGCTTACAACCGATCAATATAGTGCGCATACCGTTCGAAAATGGTGCAGTTTTGCTTATTGCATACAAGCGGTTCGTCATATAACCGATATTAACTGTAATTACTTTAAGTAAAAAATAGATTGGAGGTGTGTGTTTAAATATTTTCCAAAATGTAGCCCTTTTTTTTGTTTAAATCTTCGAACTAGAAACAGAGTTTATGCCCCTTTCAGCATAAGCCAGTCTCCACTGTAGCAAAAAAAAAAAAATTAAATTTACCATAAATCTCGAACCCTAGTAGGCTGTGCCAAAGCCTTTCACCACATTTACGTATTGTTCAACTGCCTGAGCTCATTTCCATTTTGAGTTTCCTAGACAACGGGCGTTTTGTTTTTCTGATTTTCTACTTAAAAAAAATAAAAAAATAAGCATTTGCAACGACGCATTTATCGGCTATCGATTAACGTGGACTATCGCGGCATTTGGCAGGTCTTCATTCTTATTTTTGATTTGGGCTTATTTCGAATCTCTCTCTGGCAGAATGTCGCTGGAAAATCCCATTACCCAGTTAACCAGACAGCTCTTCGATTTCTTTGCCGTGCAGGCCAATGAGAATAAGGACAAGGATGTGGTGCAGCGCTTTCAGCGTTGCGGCGAACTTGTGCGCTTTCACAACGATCATCTGACCAAGTTGGGTGACTTGAGCATGGCGGCCAATAGAATCAACTGGCAGTGCTTCTGCCAGAAGCAGGGCCTTAAGTTGCGCCCGGCGCATGAGGAACAGCTGAAGATGCTGCCCACCAAGGAGGCAGTGCAGCAGCTATTGGAGCTATCACAGAAATGGATGTTTCCCTTGCTAAATATCAATGAATTGCGCAAGGATCGCTATGCCTTGCGTTTTCAACGTGCTCCGATAATTAATTATGTGCTCACATCCATTATGGAGCAGGGTAAAGACTATGGCAAGCGTATGTGCAAGTCACAGGGTGGCGAATCGGCGGCACAATCTACACTCTGCCTGAGTCTGGAGGTGGAGGGTGAAGAGGAATTGCGTTACTATCGTCAACGTCAGTTGTATTTCATATTCCGTCGTCTATTGGACTATTCCCGTTGGCGTTTGATTAAGCAAGAGGCGGTCAATGAGGAAACTTTGCATGTGTATGTCAAATCACAGCGTCCGCCTGTCAATAAGTCGGAAGAGGAGCAAAAGCGTCGCACTTATCTCATATGTGGACCCGTGCTGGAACCGGTGAAGAAGACAGCCACTTTGTTGACCAGTGGCAGTTATATGGCGTAAGTAGTAGCTCAGGCCTCCCACAGTACATCTCATTATTATCTCATATGTATCCACAGTCTTCGTTCCAATGATATGCTGATGATGGCCATGCATCGTCATGGTGTGCGTGATTGCCTTAAAGGCAACGATTTTGAGAGTTTGATGCAACGTTTGGGCGCTGCCGCCGTCATTGTGGATCTGTTTGAGGTGCGTCATGCCTCGGCCGCTAATGTGGTGCGCAATGGTTTGGGTTGCTCCAAAGGAGCTGCCTATGTGCTCTACAATTCGGCACGTTTGGAGACTTTATTGCGCACTTTTGATGAACATGTAGAGGCGGGTGTCTATGAGCCACTGCCGCCATTGGCAGAAATTGATTTGAGTTTACTGGAGGATGAGGTAAGCCATATATACATTCAACCCAAACCCATTTAATTTCCATTTACTTCTCCCTACTTTGCCAGCTCGATTGGCAGCTCATCTATGGCTATTTGCTGACCTTCCCGGAGCTAGTCGAGTCCACTTTGGATCAATTGCAACAGGGCCAGTGCGCCGTGCATTTGCTGGTGCAATATATTGTTAATATGGCCAGCATATTCAGTCGCTACTATCGCAACAAACAGATTTTGGTACAGAAACGTGCCCAACTAATGCCCGTGCTCTATGCCCGTGTCTATTTGATTAAAGCCGTGCGTGAGGTTTTAAATGCAGCGCTAGCCCTGCTGGGCATTGAACCAGTGGACTATATGTAACTGCCCCAACCAAAGAGAAAAGAAAGAAAAACCTATAACCAACTATGATGATAAGGATTACATATGTACATTTAATGTATATTTTGTAACATTTATCCACTTATAATTAAATTCACAAGACTTAGACTTAAACAAAACCCCCACGTGAAGGGGGGGTAATTTCAAAAATTTTAGTCTACCCCCAGCAAGAGGCTAATTTCATTTTTCATTTTACACCAATAAATAAATGTATACATATATATAATATTTCATTTGGTACAATTTTTGAAGTTTTTAAATTTCTCCGAAAAAATCAAACATTTAGTTTAAAGTTTCTCAAGTGGGAAAATAAAAATCACCTGATTTATATATGTTTATATATAGAAATTAAATATCCAGAAATTTGTTTTCCAACTAAAATTGTGGTATTTTGCAGAGAGGTGAGTGAAACACCACGATATGTACGAAATAAGACCACGCGGTCTCGATTCATTTTAAAGAATAAAATTAGTCTGTGCTACAAAATGAAATTAGACCGCGCGATCATCAGGATCGGTATGTTAAGATGCCTATACGGAACAAATATACTTGCACACTTTCGCTTTTATATATATGTGGGGCATTCTTTTTCAAACGTCCGTCAAAAAAAAATATCGTATAACTATGACAAAACTTTACCGATTTTAAATTGTAAATATGTAATTTTGAAGCATTTTTTATGTAAATTTAAAAAATAACAAAACTTAAAAAATATAAAAAACAACCCCCTATTTTTAAAAATTAACCCTTATTTTTTTGAGAGTATCCCACTATCATATTTACATATTTTATAGGAAATAATCTCAGCTTTTTTTTTTTAAATACCCATTTGGGTCAAAATTGAAAAAAAGAGCGAATGCTATGAATACGAAAAATTTACCCATATTTAAGACTTTGCTAGGACTATGCCATTTGGCTATAAACTGATATTCATAAGTAATATTATATAAATTTTGTTTAACTGTTATTTCATAATTTTGATGTAAAACTTATCAAATAATACTTAGAAGTTTTATTTAAAAAAAAATAAGTGTTATTTGTCAACGTTTATTTAAAATCTTGAAAATAAACGTTGATTTCAAATATTTCTTAAGCTATACATACTTCGGTACCTAACGTCGCATTTATATATGGGCATTTCTTTTCTGACGTGACGTGACATTCGTACGATAAAATATAAAAAAGAAAAATGAAAGAGACAAGTTTTTAAAAATTTTCTTTTGTATTTAGATAGTAATTCAATAGCACTTTATTTAGAAAAAATAGTTACAAGAATCGACCCAGAGGATTCAAAGATATAAGTGAAAATATGCCCTGACGTGACGTTACTTAAAACGGAAGTGGGTTTTGACTCGGATTACAAAATTGCAAAACTCTGCGAATTGAGAAACTCTTTTTGTATTAAACTTTTTTCAATGGATTTTAGAATAATATAAGTTTATGTTCCCATTTACCAATTATAAAAATAATGTCTCGTTCTTTTTTTATTAGCTTTTTTATATCTGACGTGACGTTACTGACGTTACGTTACTTAAATTTCATTTGGCAGTTTTTTAGTGAAGATAATTTTACTTAAATTATTTAACGCAACAAAAAATCAATTTTAATTGTAACTAAAGTTTTGCGAAAAGAGTGGAATTGCTCAATGACTCTTTGAGCTGTAAATCGAAAAAGAAAAATTCACTGAAAAACCGATATATCGCTATCTGTACTAAGGAAAACTTTAAACTCTTTAATTAAAGTTATTTTGCATATTTACTTTTTAGAAATCAAGTAAGAAACATCTTTTAATGAACTTTTAGTTTTTTGGTCATGGTAGACTTTTCTGCGGAATTGCCCATATACCTTGAGTTCTAACATACAGTTGTACTAGGGTCAATATGTCCCTTATATGCATAGGCGCAAAGTCAAAACCAATAAAAGAGAAAATGTATATTTCTTACTCAAAATGACATTTTTTCATATCAAAAACAAGTACGAAAGTCGGTCAAGACCGACTGTAATATACTCTGTACCTGTTTGTATATAACTAATAACTTTAAAGTGTGGGGTAACAAAAACTGTGCAAGTGCTGCCCATCACGATTACGCGCAGTGCTGCCCAGCCTAATTATTTGATTTGCTTATAATTCGAATATCGTTCATCTGATCTGGAAACGGTGTATGGTGGATCGATAAGTAATGACGATAAAAATATATGCCTAAAAGGTTCAAACAATCTGTCTTTAATATTGTGGAAGATATTCAATTTTTTTACATTGTGGGGGGTGGCAACTCTACTATCGTTCATCTGATCGGAAAATGATGTATGGGGGCTCGATAAGTTTTGATGAGTAGAATTTATGTCTAGAAGGTTTCCAAAATTGGGGAAGATATGCGGTTTTTTTTCAAATTGCGGGGGCGGCAGGGGGCGTGGCAAAAATTAAAGGTAAACTTGATCTGCCTGCAAGTATAGGAAGCTTATGTTCCATACACTTCAAAGCTCTATCTCTTACCATCTCTGAGATCTCAGCGTTCATACGGACAGACGGACAGACAGACAGAAGGACAGACGGACATGGCTATATCGACTCGGCTGTTGATGCTGATCAAGAATATATATACTTTATAGGGTCGGATATGCCTCCTTCTGGCTGTTACATACATGTGCACAAACCCAATATACTCTGTGTACCTTCGGTACAGAGTATACAAATTTTAATTTAACGGTTAATTTTACTTATCTTATTTTTGCTTCTTTTTTATCTGCATTCACCAATTGTTGCTATCCCCTCTCTGAGTACTCGTACACTGAAAAAATTGGGAGCGGCTTTAAATATGCACTGGAGTTTACTTCTCTTTTCCGTTGAATTTTTGAGCACAAATCGTGTGAGTGGTCTCCGCAGTATCGAACCCACCAGCATAAAATTGAATCTGTTCAAAAGTAATTCCTGTTATGTTAATGTTAATGTAAATTTGTCTTATGTCCGAATACCCTTGCTCACTTGAAGACTTACGACATGACCTATTTGAATGCCCATAGAAAGGTTTTATTCTCATTTGTAATTGACTAAGTTGCTTTTTTTTGTTTTTAAAGTTAAGTTTCTAAAATCTTATCTTCAATCTTATTTATTTGCGACCAGATATATAACAATTTATGGTTTAGCCTTTAGACTTTAAATTTGGTATACATACCCACCCAAGTAATACCTACACAATATTCAATATTGCCATTTTCCCACATTTATTAAACTATGCACTTTGAGGCTTGCTTAATCGTTCATTGAATACTATGTTCAAATTCCCCCATCTGAACTTTTACGCACATTTTTACCCACTTCGGAAAAGAGTTTCCAAAATGTTCTACATTTTCTATAATACTTACCGAAGGTCTGAGTAAAATCTTAGATCTCTCATAGATTACGCTTAATTGATGTCCCATCTCTTAAACATCGCAGAATTTGCCTCAGTGTATTATTTATTCATTAACTATTATTGGGTGAAATTAACTCCAGTGCTCTGCTCAACTTAATTAGTTTAAGCATTCCTTCACGCTTCACACGAAATTGCTCTACCATTTATCTACATTATTGTCTCTCAAATTACAAACTATTGCGTTACTCGTGTCTGAACTTTAACATGTATTACCACCTTTTATCTGGTCACTCTTCTATTTTAGATGTTCTCTAGTATTGCAAAGGGTGCGGCAGGTTATAGCTAAGGCAGATCGATTCGTAAGTAGAGGATTCGCTCAACTTAACTCCTGCTTAACCCGGACAACTGAGTGCAAAGAATTAATGGGAAATTGTAGGAAATAAAACAAATTAGCTTTCACGAGTAAATTTGTGCATTTTAATTATGTGCCCATTTTCTATTATCATTTACAATTTAAAAACTAAAAAACTTAATAAGATATGTAGTTGTCCCAATCAGACGACTAGTAATCGCCTAGGGATATGGAGTTTGGTTCATTTGACGGAATCTAACTATTAATTTATCATATAAGAAACTTACTAAATGATCATTTTACATTTATTCTTTGATACAAAATTAATAATAATTTTTTAGTAGATATTTTAAAATGTTTTTGTTTTTGTTCTGTGAACCATAAATTCAATTTAATTTAATTTAAACTGGAACAAACGAAAATGCATCACATTACTGTGGACGTTTAGTCTAATTCCACTAGAGCCAGATATATACATATTTTCACATATTATCACATATTTCCCATAGGAAAAAATATGTACTTATTTAAAATATATAGTGAATACAAAAAAAAAAAACTCGATTTGTTATCGATACCATATAAAATTCGAACAATCACAATTGACAGTGGAGCGCAATGTTTTAATTAATCGATTTAAATTAATAAAATTGTTTTAAAACAAATCCATATCGTTGAAGGACCTTCAGGAAGTTTTATAAATCTATTGAAAAAGAACTTGGTTGTACAAAGTTTCGCTCAGCGAAGCAAATTGTTCACGAAACTGCAAAATATGGAATCGATAAAAAAAATGGTTACCTATCGAAATATGTGATCATAGTGGAATTAGGCTATAAAACTGCAGCTATATATGTAAGTAAATCGTACAAATATGTACAAAGCTGCCTAGGGAAGGGTTAACAGGAAATTGTACAAAAACATTCAGAATCAATAAAGATTTGTTAACCACAAATATTTTTTGTTTCAATACTTAAAATAAAGCAAACATTTTTTTGCGGAGGTACGGCTCGGGGGTTCGAAGCAAAACATACCACTTGAGTTGAGGTTCAAGGTTTTTGTGCTAGGGTTTTGCCTCGAACCTTCGATCGTCTCAAATTTCTTCGAATTTATTTTCATTATTTTCAATTGTAATTTATACGTAGTATGTCTTTGAGTATTTTTTGGTCTATTCTACTCCTTGGATCATGCAAAATAAATTTTAGGGTGATAAAAGACCGTTTAACTAAGATTTGTAGCTTTTGTTGTTTTAGGTTTGGTTCATTTTAAAAGAAAAGTTGAAATTCCGGTTGCAAACAGGTTTGCTTTTTTAATGGTAATGATGCCAATTTCGGGGTTTTTGGATTTTAAGCTTGGTATTAAGTAACTACGAAAAGTGTGCGAAAATTGACATAATCTTCAAAACCGAAAACCGAAATAGAACCTCAAACTGAAACGCTTGTTTCGGGATGTACCGGAACCGAAATTCGTTAAGAGATTAGTCCCTGTTTTGAACCCCTAATGCATCAGAAACGAGAAGGCAAAACAAACTTTTCTGGGACGAAGTTTTAATACACTTGCAAAAGCTCGGTCCAACAGATCTAACCCATGTGTTATTTTGGATATACATTTTAAATTTTGGCAAACTCAACATCACTAAAAATGAAATTATTTACTTCAACTACACATCAAAATCAAAAACGTTTTTCTTACTTAAGGCGGACTCACACGATGTGGCAATTTGCCGCAGGTAAAGCAGTTTCATGTGACCATATCGTGTGAGTACGACATGGCATTCTGCCACTGTGATGTTTACCACATTTTTTGTATATGGTTCAACACTCATATGGCAATCGTGTGAGTGACACACTCACACGATATGTAATTTTTTGTAAGTCTACGGCATAAAATGTGCCGTACGATTCCATATGTTTAAATATTTAACTTATTTTTTGAGGTTTGTCATATGGTTTACTCAGGGTGTGCAACTTAAGGTTGCAACTCAAGGTTGGCAACTCTGTTAAGCTATTTGACAATTCAGTTTGCCCAGTTTCATTCTAATTAAAAAATGACGGACGAAAATATTAAAAAAACGCTAAAGTCACGAAAAGTCCTGGCAGACTGGAATGAAGACAGAATTCGACAACTGATTCAGGCGGTGGAGTCGGAGCCCGTCTACAGAAATAAAGTCAAACGGGACTCCGCTTGGCAAAGCTTGTCGGAAACCGATTTCAATGATGAAATATGTGGCCACGACCTTAATATGAAGTGGCAAGGCCTACGCAGCCAATGCAAGGAGCAGCTGAGCAAGATGAAAACAAGAAAGAGTGGAGATGGCACCGATGCCAATTATCTTGCGCGATAGAAATAATTTGCCAATATGCTGTTTTTGGATGCGGGGTAATTGAGCGACACGATTGAAACTCAATCAAATCTATCCTTTGCAGAAATAGATTTACGCATAAACGTATCTTGTTTTTGAATTAATGGTGTCACCATTTGCAAAATGGCGTTGAAATCTTCCTCCGGCATTCGCATACAATTTTTGTACGCATCCCGATCTTCTTCTCGAATTTCTTCGAAAAGAGTTGCACTAAAACCACGTTCACTTCGTCTTTCTATCCACTACCCAAACTCTACGGCGCTTTTTTTTTTTAGTTCCTCTAAAATTTGTCTTTTTTTTCTCTCCTTTAAAACACAAATCGCAGCAATTGCAGCACACAACCGTGCTCGACGAGACATTATAGCAAACTGTACTATTTAAAATGACACACGAAAGTAGATTACTATATGTTGTCACATGATTTTCTGCCATCAATGATGCGTTCATGAATATTGATTGGTCCTTCCTTGACACTTCTCATGATATTGAAGAAGCCACCAATTCATTTTATTTCAAGATGAATACCGTCTTGAAGGAATTCGTTCCACCGTGTAGTCCATCCCCTCCTACGAGGGCACCACCATGGTTCACGAGGGAACTATCCAACCTAAAAAACGTTAAAAGTCGGCTATATAAGAAATTTAAGAGATCTGGATCCGAAATCGATTATTCGAAATACTCGGTGGCCGTTAACTCCGAGTGCTACCAAAATTATTTGGTCAGCTGCAAATTAAGCTTTCAAGTTGACCCTAAAAATTTTTATACCTTTGTTAATTCGAAACGTAAGTCTTCTCGTTTCCCACCTTCACTTTCCCTAATAATCAAACTGCTGATAATGATGTGGACATTGCCAACTTGTTCGCAACATTTTTTCAGCGTTGTTATTCCGCTTCTTCTCCTAATTTGGGGGCCTCGTACCCTTATCCGATTGCACACTCCTCCTGCATTTATTCACCTGTCTTGGATTCGGAGAGTCTACTGTCTGGGCTTAGATCGGTTGAGTCATCCTTCAGTCCGGGCCCCGACAATATTCCAAGTTGTGTACTTAAATATTGCGCTGACTCTTTGTGTTTGCCCCTGCTAAAACTCTTTAACCTGTCTCTTGAACTTGGCGACTTTCCTAGCTATTGGAAGGAGTCTTACATTATTCCTATCCACAAAAAGGGACCCAAGTCAGTAGTATCAAATTACAGGGGCATCTCCAAGCTTTCTGCAATTCCAAAACTGTTTGAGTCGATCATAACTACTCAATTGCAGCATTTCTGTCGCTCAGTAATTTCCCCGGCTCAACATGGATTTATGAAAAAGCGTTCTGTTAATACAAACTTGCTAGAGCTTGCAACTCTTGTCAATATGAGTTTTGTAAATAAGCAGCAAACGGATGTTATATATACAGACTTTAGCAAGGCCTTTGATTCCGTTAATCATGAGCTCCTTACACACAAACTTTATCTGCTTGGCTTCCCTCCTAAGCTACTCAATTGGATCAAGGCTTATTTGTGTGATCGGTCCCAGAGAGTAAGCTTTAATTCGATGTTTTCAAAACCCATTCACGTAATCTCTGGTGTACCCCAAGGCAGTCATCTGGGTCCCTTACTTTTTAATTTATTTGTAAATGATATTCCGAATGCGTTATCTTACTCTCATGTGTTAATGTATGCTGACGATCTTAAACTTTGCCTATCTTATAATGATCCAGTGTCACCTCTTCTCTTGCAACGGGACTTAAACTCTCTGAATGAGTGGTGCATGATCAACAGACTCCCACTCAACAATGAGAAGTGCAAATACTTAACGTTTCATCGTAATACGCCCTATCTTTACGATTATGTGATTGATGATAACTCTCTGGAACGCATCTATGAAGTTGACGACCTGAGAATTCATTTTGTGCCTAAGCTTTGCTTCAATAGTCATATATCTGTTATTGCAAACAAAGCTAAGGGAGTTCTAGGCTTTATAAAGAGATGGTCCAAGGAATTTCATGATCCCTATGTCACAAAACAACTGTATGTGTCTCTGGTCAGGCCTATTCTTGAGTATGGATCATGTGTCTGGACCCCACATTACCAAATATATCAGAACCAACTCGAATCTGTTCAAAAGCAGTTTCTAATTTTCGCCCTTCGTGGCTTAAACTGGGATCCCAATAGGCATCTACCTTCATATGAGCATAGACTGCGCTTATTGGATCTACCATCCCTTTATAACCGTAGGATTTATCTTAGTGTGATTTTCCTTCATAAGTTACTGTCAGGTGAAGTTGACTCAAGCACTCTGCTTAGCCTAATAAGTTTTGCGGTTCCGGCACGTGTAACGAGGAATTATGTCCCGATTTATTTACATCCTTGTCTTACAAACTATGCTCATCATGAACCCTTTCGTAACCTCTGTCTTAATTACAATAAATACTACCATCTTTTCTCATTAAACTCTTCTTTGTTAGATGTAAGGAATAATCTAATGTCTAATCTTAATTCTTAAATATTCACTGTAAAGTTTGACTGAGCCTAGTTGAACTATAAATAAATAAATAAATTAAAACCTGATAACCTGCCCCATCGTGTGAGTAAATTGTCACAGGGTATGGCATTGATCTCCACATTTTCATGTGGTAAGCAGTTCTCCACAACTTGCCACATCGAATTTTGCCACATCTGTGTTCACGTGTGAGTGCCACATTTTTGTAGTGCCACATGAAACTGCTTTACCTGTGGCAAATTGCCACATCGTGTGAGTCCGCCTTAAGACCGATCGGTACTATGGCAACTATAGGATATAGTCTTCAAATTTTAATCAAATAAAGCATATCATATTAACAATTGCCGAGTTTAAAAACAATATATAGGATATTCCATATCAACTCAGCCACCCCAATTTTTTTTATGTCTCCAAAAAGTTTTTAATCGAAGGACAATATATAGATGAGAATACCTTTAAATGGTTTTCCCTCACCGTCGATAGTTCTCAAGATAATGCGAAAAGGACTTGAAATTTTCAAAAAATCATAACTTTTGAACGGAACATCGGATTAAAACGATCCGAAGACAAATTTTTGTCATTTTCATGTAAACTTTTCGAATAAAATATGGGTCAACTTTAAGAGTTGTCAAAAGACGGTTTTTTTGAAGAAAAAATCCGTTTTTATTCTTTTTCTTGGAAAGGACCAATCGATATTTGATCCGAATATTTTTTTCCAGATTTAGAATATATGTATGTAACTCAAAAATAGTTGTTTCAAGATGAAAGACAGCGCGAGTCCACTGGAATAATTTTGCGTTTGTATATTCTGAATCAGGAAAAAACAAGTAAGAAAGTCGGTCAAGCCCGACTGTAATATACTCTGTACCTGTTTGTACGAAACTAATAACTTTAAAGTGTGAGGTTTTTTCAAAATCTGGGGGTGGCAACTCTTTCGACTATCGTTCATCTGGTTGAAAAACGATGTATGGGGGCTCGATAAGTAATGATGAGTAGAATTACCCTAGTACATAACTCGTAAAATTATAAAATTTGTATATAATTTCCTATTAACATAAACGTATCTATATTAGTCACGCGGGAATCACGCGATCATCTGATCGAAAAACGATGTATGGCGGGTCGATTCAAAATAAGTAGTAGAATATATGTCTAGAATGTTCGAACTATCTATCTTAAAAACTGTGGGAGCTATTTCGTTTTTTTTAATTTGCGGGGGAGGCAGGGGGCGTGCCAAAAATTAAAACTAAACTTGATCTGCCTGCAAGTAGAAGAAATATATGTTCGATACACCTCAAACCTCTATCTCTTACCATCTCTGAGATCTCTTCGTTCATACGGACAGACAGACGGACAGACGGACATGGCTATATCGACTAGGCTGTTGATGCTGATCAATAATATATATAGTTTATAGGGTCGGAGATGCTTCCTTCTGGCTGTTACATACATTTACACAAACCCAATAAACTCTGTGTACCTTCGGTACAGAGTATAAATATTCGGATAAAATATCGATTGGCCCTTTCCAAGAAAAAGAATAAAAACGGATTGTTGACCCATATTTTTTTCGAAAAGTTGACGTAAAAATGACAAAAATTTGTCTTTGGATCGTTTTAATCCGATGTTCCGTTCAAAAGTTATGATTTTTTGAAAAGTTCAAGTCTTTTTCGCATTATCTTGAGAACTATCGACGGTGAGGGAAAACCATTTAAAGGTATTCTCATCTATATATAGTCCTTCTATTTGATAGCGATTAAAATTTTTTTTGAGACAAAAAAATTGGGGTGGCTAAGTTGATATGGAATATCCCATATTTGAAATCAAAAAAGTTGTTTTAACCGATACCTATTTTTCGACCAATCGTTCCTATGGCAACTATAGGATATAGTCAACCGATTTTGACCAAATATTGCAGATTTATTTGAAAGCACATATTATTAATAATTGCAGAATTAAAAAAAAATATATATTTTTGAAAGCAAAAAAGTGGTTCTCACCAAACCATATTTTCCCACCGATTGGTCCTATGACAACTATGGGATATAGTCACTCGATTTTTAACAAATTTCAAAGATCTGTTTAAAAGCATTTCATATTCATCATAGTCAACTAAAAGAAGAATAAAAAGAATAAATTTTGTTTTACTTAAACCCATTTCTCGACCGATCGGTCCTATGGCAACTATAGGTTATGGTATATAGGTAATATTGCAGCGTGTAAAATGAAGACTCTGGACAAAATTTCAGCTCGAAAGTTTTTAAATTCAGAGACTAGTTTGCGTATAAACAGATATCCAAACGCTTGTTGTCCCGATTAAGAATATATAGTTTTAAGGGATCGGGAAATTAATATACACTTTGCAAGTGTATAAAGATCGGGTTAATCCTAAGTACATTTTGGCTGTTGCCTTGTGTAGTGTGCAAAAACTTTCAAATAAGCATAGGTGAGCTAGTTCAGACCCTTTGCACAAGAGTAAGCAATACAAAAAGTCTAGTACCAGCTTTAGAGCAAGACAGTAACAGACAATCTTACAAAAGCTACATCAACAAAGCCCCTTATTTTTTTTTCCTTTTCAAAAAACGTTAAAGTTTTGATTTAATTTTGGTATAGAATATTTCCAGTGAACTTTAAAAAATTTGAAACCTAAGAGGCGTGTATCCCTCTCTTACACATAAATATACTTAACTAGCTATCTCTCTCTTTACAATAACTTACCTAGTCTAGCTTAAGACTTATAAACTAATGGATTCATTTGGCATTTTAGATACACACACACACACACGCTATCTTTCAATCAAACCTAATACTATGAGGCCCAGGTCATCATCGGGAATCATTTCGATCATCTCGCCTGTTGCTTTTGCCTATTAAAATCTGCAATAAATTCATAATTCTGACCATTTGTATAGAACAATTGCTCCATCAGTCGAGTACTTCCCAAGGAATTGGCCTTGGTACCCAGACACATGTTATATTGCGGCGCATCGAGCTGCACATCACAGCTAATATCATGATAGACATGCACCAATGTGGGATCTGGTGCCCGAAATACGCTTAGGCGACGCCATTGTTCGGCCTCTTGATTATAATCCGTTGGCAATTCCGCCGTATTCGACAGAAATCCACGCTGACGTGTACCCACGCGTACAATCTTCTCGAGAAATTTCACATCCTCCAGTCCCCAGCCGGTTATATCCTTGTCGAAGCCATTGATATCTTCATCCAAAATGTCCGACTTATAGATGGCACAAATGCCAAAACCAAATTGCCGAAAATATCCATTTTCATCATTAACGTCCAATTTGGCTCTGGCTCTACGTTGCGGATCATACTGACTAAATACTATGGGCAGGTATACCTGATGGCCGCGTCGAGTGTGCATGCGCACTCGCTGTAGTGTCTCTACTTCGTAAATCATATCCACATCGATAAACAATATGATATCCTCCTGTCGTATGTAGGATGAGCGTGCCGCAATGTCCAGAGCCACACCGCGTGAGAATTCGCCGTTGCGTTGTATCCAATTGATTTGCTGGTAAATGTGTCGCGCATGCAGATCCTGCAACAATTGCAAATGCTCGGCCAATTCATCGCTGGAGCCAAAGATCACCACCAGCAGGTCACACTGTTGCTGGGCATCGATGCAGGTTCGCTCGTAGGTACGTAGAAAACGTTCAAAAGTGGCCAGTCGACCGGCTATGGGCAGAACAAAGACAATCTTGTCCAACGTTGGTGGTAGTAGGCCACTGGCCATGGTAAAGTGACTGCTCAGGCGGGAAATACTGTTCTGGAAGAGGTTGCCAAAAAGACCTGCAATAAAGATGAATTGGAGGGGTAGTTTAAGGTAAGTAAGATTTTTATGAGAATGTTCTGTGTCCCAGGTGTTCTACGAATCGATTAGACAAACCGCAATTTTGAGGTAAGGTCTTCATGACTTAAAATTCATTAACTTGGGCTTTATATATATCTATAATTTCTTTTCTTTTCTTTTCTTTTCTTTTCTTTTCTTTTCTTTTCTTTTCTTTTCTTTTCTTTTCTTTTCTTTTCTTTTCTTTTCTTTTCTTCTTCCTTCTTTTCTTTTCTTTTCTTTCTTTTTCTTTTCTTTCTTTTCTTTTCTTTTTTTTTCTTTTCTTTCTTTTCTTTTTCTTTTCTTTTCTTTTCCCTTCCCTTCCCTTCCCTTCCCTTCCCTTTCCTTCTCTTCTCTTCTCTTTTTCCTGACATCCTTCCTCTCTTTCATCTTTTTTCTTCATTGATTCTGTCTCCCTCCCTTGTTCCTTCCATACTTCTTCCTCACATCCTTCCATCTTCACATTCTTTCTTTTTACTTTCTCTTTCCTTCTTTTTTACATTTTTATACACTTGAAAATTATACACTTGAAAAGTGTATATTAATTTTGCCCAGAAGTTTGTAACGCATAGAAATATTCATTTCCGACCACATAAACTATATATATTCTTGATCAGGACGACGAGCTAAGTTCAATTCCGTCTGTCCGTCCGTCCGTCTGTCCGTCCGTCCGTCTGTCT
This sequence comes from Lordiphosa mommai, assembly GCA_018904225.1. NCBI lineage: Eukaryota > Metazoa > Arthropoda > Insecta > Diptera > Drosophilidae > Lordiphosa > Lordiphosa mommai. The sequence goes on from JAEIFT010000188.1 coordinate 412,239, forward strand.
GTTTCTACGCAAACTAGTCTCTCAGTTTTAAAGCTATCGAGCTGAAATTTTGCACAGAGTCTTCTTTTTACTGCACGCAACTAATATGTCGGAACCGGCCGGATCGGATGACTATATCTTATAGCTGCCATAGAAACGTTCGATCAAAAAACTAGTTCTAGTGAGAAAAACTTTTTTGTTTTCCATCGTAGCGTCACCAATCTTGGTATGTGTTAGTTTTATATGCTTCCACACATTTATGGAAAAATTTATCAAAATCGGATCACTATAGCATATAGCTGCCATAGAACCGATGATTTAAAAATTTAAAATATCTATATCCTATATATATTTTACCGGTTAAATCAGTTGGAGTAAACTTTTTCAAGTGTATTAAAACTTCGCCACAGTCGAAGTTAGCTTTGCCTTTTCGTTTTTCTTTCTTTCTTCCCATATTTTGGGTCCCTGCTTTTCCCCTCCTTTCTTCCATTATACTCCTCTTTCTTTCTTTCTTTTTCATTCTCTGTTTTAATTTGTTTTCTTTCTTTCTTTCCATATTTTGGGTCCCTGATTTTCTTTTTGCCGCTTTCTTTCTACCCCTTTCTTTTCCTCTTCCTTCTCCATTGATTCTTCCTCCCTCCCTTGTTCCATTTATCTTCTCCCTCCGTCCTTCTTTTAAACTTCTTCCTAACATCCTTTCTCTCTTCTCATTCTCTTCCTTGTTACTTCCTCTTGCCTTCTCTCTTTCCAATTTATTTCTATCTTACTTCATATATTTTGGGTTCCTGCTTTTCTTTTCCCCTCTTTCTTTCTACCGCTTTCCTTTCATCTTCCTTCTCTATTAATTCTTCCTCCCTACCTTGTTCTATTTATCTTCTTCCTCCGTCCTTTTCCCCTATTCCTTTCTAACCCCTTTTCTTTCTCTTTTGTTTTTCTTAATTATTTCTTTTTCTCTCCCTTGATCCTTTTTTCTTCTTTCTCCGTCCTTCTATACTTCTTTCTGACATCCCTCATCCTGATTTCTTGTTCCATTTTCCTTCTTCTCTCTTCCTTTCACCTTCCATCTTTCTTTCGCCTTCCTTTTTTTTCCTTTTTCCCTTCTCCTTCTTCCTTCTCTTCTTCTTTCCATTTGCTTTCTTTCTTTTTTCTAACTTCTTCCTTTATTTTCCAGCTTTTTGTCTCCTTCTTACCTTCTCCTTACTTCCTTTCGTTCTTGTTCCTTACTTCTTTATTCCTAGTTTTATTTCTTTCCCTCTCCTTTCATCTCTTTTTCTCTTTCATCCTTTCTTCTTCATTAAATTTCCCATTTTTCTTCCTCTCTCCCCATCTCTTTTCATCCCTTCTACTTACTCTGCTGCAGTGTCACATTGTAGAAATCCTCATCAAACTCCTTGACAAAGATACCAGTAAATGCGCGTTGTACGTACAAATGTCGTCGCACTGGCACCGTCATCTTTTTGCCACGATATTTCTTATAGATGAGCAGCAAATCCAATATCAAATCCTGACCATGTATAGCATCTAAACGATGATATCCATATAAAAGCTCCCGGAACTCAATCACACGTCCACGTTGACGGGAATAATTGTTGATATTCTCCATGACTTCGGTAATAACGTCCTCAAGTCCCTCTCGCATAGCGGAATCAATTTTTTGCTTGGGATTCGCCGCGGTGGCCGAATACAGGCTGCGGGCAATAAAGGACCAGTCCAGCAGATCGTTCGTATTGCCGGGTACAAATTTATTCAGCTCGGGACTAATACCTGGAAAGGAGATAAGACGTTTGATAATTTGAATACCATTAAATGAGGTGAATGCTAATTTCGCTGCGGCAAGTGAAACTCCGATAACTGCCAATCAAGTTGGCCCTTAAAACTTCCATTTATTGCCACCCGGTGCCTCAGTTTGTATTCTACTGTCAACCGGAACAGGCATGAAATGGGGAAGATGCTCAAATTCCTAATGCTGCTCCATTTGGCTTGCCTTATGCTGGCGGTGAAGGTGAGGCGCGAGCCCAAGCTGATGCTCTTAGATGATCTGGGACCACGTAAAGAAGAGCGCGTGGCCAGCTATTGGCTTCAACAGGCCCAGGAGCAGTTAAACGTACGTCTAGAGCGTACACGCCAGGTGGTCAATGATAAACGTGTGGCACGCAATATTATTATGCTACTGGGAGATGGGCTATCCCTAACCACCCTGACAGCGGCACGCATACTCAAGGGTCAGCGCGAGGGTGGCAGTGGCGAGGAAAGTCAACTCGCGGTGGAACATTTTCCCTATTCGGGATTCTCGAAAACCTATTGCATCAATAGACAGACAGCGGATTCCGCCTGCTCGGCCACAGCCTATTTGTGCGGAGTGAAAACCAATACCGGAACGGTGGGTCAAAGTGGCAATGGTGCTAATGTTGAGTCCATAACTCAATGGGCTCAACGTAAGGGTAAGGCAACGGGTGTAGTGACTACGACACGATTGACTGATGCCAGTCCAGCGGGCACGTATGCACATGTAACCAAACGTGGCGAAGAGCTGGAAATAGCACGACAGCTGATGGAAGAGGAGCCGGGGCGTGGACTGAAGGTCATACTAGGTAAGTGATGGGGGCGGCTCTCCATAATCATTTCATTTCTTAATTTTTTTAGGTGGTGGCCGTGAGAAATTCCAAACTGAACGTCAAGATGATCACGACCTGGTTCAGGAGTGGCTGAAAAACAATCCCGATGGTTGTTATGCTCGCTCTCTGCCGGAATTGGAAGAATGTCGTCATAGCAATGGCTCTCTACTTGGTCTATTCAGTGACAATCATATGGCCTATCATCAGGCCGCGAATAAGGATCAACCACGTCTCAGTGAAATGACAGCGATGGCCATTGAACGATTAGCTCAAAATCCAGAGGGTTACTTTATCTTCATTGAAGGTGGTCGCATTGATCATGGTCATCATGAGACCCGTGTGGGCTATGCCTTGGATGAAACGCTGGAGTTTGATGCAGCCATTGAGACAGCTGTGGGCATGACAGATCCCAATGAGACTCTGATTGTGGTTACAGCGGATCATGCACATACATTAAGCATGGCTGGCTATGCAAAAAGGGGAACCCCTATACTGGGCTTGGATGCGACTCAACAGCGGGATGTGAATGGAGTGCAATATAGTACCTTAAATTATGCCGTAGGCAAGTGGCAAAGTCTGGATAAGAATGGGAAACGAGAAAGTCCGGCCAAATCGTTAAGCAAAAGTGAGTGAAATATATTTAAAAGGAATGCAAAACCGTTAGGGTTCGGTTTAGGGGTTCAAAGTGGTCTGAAAGGTATTGATTCTTAAATTTCAATAGTTTAATAACACTAGTTTACAGCGAAAAAGACCCATTGAAGCCTTTATTTTTTAATGATGTATTTTGTAATGCTAAACTCAAAAATGAATTTCACAAATTTTTGTATGGAAACATTTTTGAGTTACAATTTTTTTTGTAGTTTTTCGGTAGGTACCCATACCTTTTAAGCAGGGTTCGTAAAATGCACAAAAACTATTTGCAGGCCATGATAAATAACATCAATGTAAAAAATAATTATTTTCAGACATGAAAATAAAAATTTTTACATATGTAAAAAATTATTTTTTTCATGTAACTAACGCGAGCATTTTTGACATGATTGCTTTCTACAGGCATGTCAATAATTTGAGCTGCCTTCTTGACGCCTGTAAAGAACAGTCGTGTCAAAAATGCTCGTGTTAGTTACATGAAAAAATAAATTTTTACATATGTAAAATTTTTCTTGTCTGAAAATAATTATTTTTTACAGCTTTTATATTTAACTTTGTGTTAATCTCTTGCGTGTAAAGAAAAATGTGTGTTATTTTACGAATCCTGCTTTTAAGCCATATCTCGAGTAACAAACTTAAGATGGAGTCAAGCAAGAGATTAATGAAAAGGGTATGCAATTCCTAATAATCTAGTTAAAAGAACATTTTTCAATCGGTTTAGGAGTTTGAAAGTTAGAATTAAAAATATTTCGAAAAAATGGATTTTTTCACAAAAACTTGAAAAATTTCCCAAAATCTGTAAATGGCTAAAAATTAAAATCAAATTTTTTTTCGTGTACACTCTCGAATTGTACTTTTTTGAAGAAAATAAGGCATTGATGACGAAAATCTGTGGATAAATAGCGAAGTTGTGAGCAATTTTGTGAAAGTACTAAGAGTCAAATTTGACTATTTTACGTGTTTATTAAATACATTTTTTTTTCACTTTGTTTTTTGCTCAATGTACGAGTTCCAATGGAAAGAGGTGAAGAATCTAGTTCATTCCAATGACCTAGTTCATTTTTGAAATGAACTATAGTTCATAAAAAAACGAGCCATAGTTATACTTATACTAGTTCAAACACTGAGACCTAGTTCATTAGTTCATTTAAATGAACAGTTCATTCGAACTAGTTCATGAGAATCGGCACAACTTTACAATAGAAGCAAACTCACAGAAAAAAATTAAGATCAAGGCCAAAAACGAAGAAAAAATAAAAATATTTTCTAATAAATACAGAAAACACAGAAATTTTACTGTTGGTACATGTACTCAATTGCTCACAAATCCTTTAATTATCCATAGATATTCTTTATCTATACCTTATTTTCTTCGTTAAAGTGCTATTCGTAGGAAGAAAAGAAAAAAACAATTTATTTTGATCAGTTTCAACCTTTTACAGATTTTAGGAAAGACAATTTGAAATAAAAATTTTCAGAAATATTTTTGCTTGTAGCATTCAAACTACTAAACCGATTAGAAAATGATCTTCAACTAGATTAATAAAAATTTCATACCCTTTATATTAATACCTTGCTAGACGACATCGAATGATTCTATCTCGAGATATGTCATAAAATGTAAGGGTAACAACCGAAAAAACTAAAAACAATTCTAACTCAAAAACGTAACCATATCAAAATTTTTGAAATTCATTTTTGAGTTCAGCATTCCAAAGTAAATAAGAAAAAAATAACAGCTTCAATTGGTTTTTTATTATTTTCATTTTTGTAAACTAGTGTAATCGGTGAAGACCTTGAACTTTCAGATTAAAAATCAACGGTTGTATTCTTTATTTTTAAAAGTATGTATTTTAACTTGAGCGAAAAGGCGTTTCAGTACCTTGATGCATCCCTTATATTAAAAAACTAACGTATATTTCTTTTAACTTTTTTCTTTTTTACAGCTTCCTTTACCCCCAGCTATATACAAGGCCGCAAGGGTGTACATTCGGGTGAGGATGTGGCCATTTTTGCCCAGGGTCCACAATCGCATCTATTTAGCGGTGTAATGGAACAGAATTTACTGCCACATCTGATGGGCTATGCTGGCTGCTTGGGTCAGGGTCTGACTCTGTGCCAACCTGGTACCCCAGTCACAGATGATAGAGATGAAGAGAAGTAAATAAAGAAAACTCACCCAGTATATTGTGATCTTCAAAGTGTCGTTTATTGGTCTCACCATCGGGCGATATACTGGGTACCATATAGGTGGCTTCATCGGGTATTTCTAAATATTTGGACATACGTTTAATATCTCGATGTAGTAATAGAGATTCCTGACGCAACTCTTCGGCTTTCAGACCCTGCTTGACGGAAGAGAGTGGAAGTTACATTGTATTTATTTTATGATATATTTTACTACCCAACCTGTATATACGAATGTAGGCGATACATTAGCGGTGCCTGCTTAATCGGATGCAAGGTGATGGCATTGTGGATTTCCTTGCGTTTTAGTTTACCCGTATAGGCATTACGTCCGCTTGAATTGTGACGTAAAATGTACTGCATCTGTGGATAAGGATAAAGGAGTATATTTATTATTATACTTGCATAATAAAATTCGTGAGCTTAGCAATCTTATGAACAACATATACAAAGGCAACGCACTATCTTTGAAAGTTCCAACGCAAAGAACGCATATTTAGCATTTTGCAAAACAACGCATTGAAATGATCGTATTTCAACATCTAATGCATCGTTTACCCTCTTATTTTAATACCGCATTTAAAGTTTTATAATGAACTAATAAATTGTTTTTGTTCTATATAACAGTATCGTTTACATAGTTAACTATCTTAACTCAATATCGTAAACATCGCATTAGCACATAACATTAATACTGTAAACACCGCACTACCACCGCATTTTCAGTATCGCAATCAGCAAAGATACAGATATTTTATTAATGCATAGTTTCTTTATATTTCAGAACCACTTACTCAATGCTTACCACTTTATTATCTGAATATATCTTACATCGCATTTTGGCTTTTGTATTTATGCAAAAAAAATTTAAACTATTGTTATACCCTTGTAGAGGGTTATTTAATTTTGTCTAGATGTGTTACAACACATTGCAGAAAGACCACATAAAATATATATATTATAGATCAGCGTAACGAGCCGAGTTGATATAGACATGTCCTTCTTTCTGTTGTTGGCTTCTATTCAATTTCCTCCCTCAGTTTTAAAACTATCTGGGTGAAACTTGACACCTGGTCTTCTTTCCCCTATATATATGTACTCTGCACATATTTCCAAACCAGCCAAATCCGACCAATAGATCAATGGTCTAGACAAGATAACTCCTAAACCACTGAACCGATCGAACTGAAATTACTGTCGATTAGGTAGACCTGACTGCGTATAAATGATAAAAAATAAATTGAATATGGATTCATCAAATTTCAGTATGCACTTCTTTAATGATTTTAAGGGCCATTTTCTAATGTTTCCTTTTTGTAAATCCAGGTGCTTATTGAGATAATATATGTTGCCTACTTTCAGGACGCTTTTGAAATATCTTTGTTCTTTCTACGACGACCCACGTAAAAATAGGCTACGTAAATTTTCTCAATAAGCACCTGGATTTACAAAACAAATAACATTTACAAATCTACAAGGGTATAATTACTTTGGTAGACCAAAGCTAACTTTCCTCAATTTTTTATACACTTGAAAAGTGTATATTAATTTTGCCCAGAAGTTTGTAACGCTTAGAAATATCCATTTCCGACCACATAAACTATATATATTCTTGATCAGGACGACGAGCTGAGTTCATTTCCGCTTGTCCGTCCGTCTGTCTGTCCGTCTGTCTGTCTGTTTCTACGCGAACTAGTCCCTCAGTTTTAAAGCTATCGAGCTGAAATTTTGCACAGAGTCTTCTTTTTACTGCACGCAACTAATATGTCGGAACCGGCCGGATCGGATGACTATATCATATAGCTGCCATAGGAACGATCGGTCTAAGAACTAGTTCTAGTTAGAAAAACTTTTTTATTTTCCATCGTAGCGTCACTTATCTTGGTATATGTTAGTTTTATATGCTTCCACATAATTCTGGAAAAATTTATCAACATCGGATCACTATAGCATATAGCTGCCATAGGAACGATCGGTCGAAAAATAAGTCTTTGTGAGAAAAACTTTTTTGATTTCCATCGTAGCGTCTCCAATCGTAGTATATATTTGTTTTTCGATAATTCTCCTTTGCTTTGTTCCAATTGAACTGATGCAGGGTTGATTTGTGGGTTATTTGCTTATCGATAACTCGCGAATTGAAATCTAACTTCATGAAGCAAACTTCTTCATGTAAATGAAGATGCTTCAAAACGAAATCGAAGAGAGCATCATGAAGCAAACTTCATCGTGTAAATACGGACTTACATTTCATCATTGTTATGCTTTGACTGATTGCGATGTTGAAATTGCGTTGTTAACGTGATAAGTTGATGAGGTATATGCACAAAATGCGGTGTTTTGCGTTGCATGTTGTTTAGGTTAAAGCAATTTTGTATATTTTTTTCATTTATTTACCTCATAGTTCCATGTACATGGTATGCCGGCAAACTTTTGCACACAACGTCCCACCTCCACATCCTCGTGTGTACTATACAAATTCTTCAGACATGTGGGTATATGCGGTGCCACGCGTCTCAATGTCTCGCTACTTAATATCACACCCGGTCCGCCCATACAAAAATTCTCATCAAACTCCAACGACAACAATCCAAACTCTTCGCTGTTGCCCTTGCCCGCCTGGCCAATAAACTGCGGTTTCGAGCTATCTATGGAGCGTAGGAAACGCTCTAATTTATCCGGTTCTATATAGACATCATCGTCTGCACGTATGAACCACTCGAAACGATCAATATAATGCTCATACATATAGTACAACATCATGAATGACTTCTTTTGCGGCGGATAACGATCATCGACATTTTTCAGACCCACCACAGGCAATTCATCGGAATAACTACCCTCCGAACTGAAGAAGGCAATGCGCCCGGGCACCTCTTTGCCCCACGTATCGTACACGGCCCGAGCACGTCCCCCTAGGAAACTTTTGGCGGTCATGACGCCCACAAATACTAAATTTCTTTGTGAATTCTGTATGGTGTCCTCATCATCGAGACCAATTATTTCGTTGGGTGTTTTGAGATTGGTGGACTTAATGCTACATCTTTTCACTATCTCTAAAGCGCGATAGTTTTTTAGTACAGTTCCAATGCAGAGGCCCAAGGCAATGCCAAAGCAGGCTATGATGAGCGTTTTACGCTTGGTCATCGTGTGCTGCAGCATAATGGTGGGCGCATAGGGAAGGGTGCTGATGCTGAGGAAAAAAAAAACAAAGAGAACGAGAGAAATTAGTGGGGGGAATCAACCAATTGAGGAATGGCACGCGTCATGACGCGTGGTTTATTTATATTTATTAAATAAAATGGGGAATCTTTGCAGACACCCATAAAATAAATGAAAATTTACAAAAAATACATAAGTCCTTCAACTGCTATTTAGTTTTAAGTGCTCGGTTAGAATTTTTAAAAACTTAAAAAAATTGTATATTGCTTTTTCGTAATGAACATATATTTAAATATATTCTCTGAAAATATCAAATCGATCCCATAGTTGTAAGAACGCTTTAGGGCTTTAAACACATTATCTTCTTCATCACATGACTATATGACTTTTTCAACTGCTAAAGCTATATCCTAAATTTATGAAGATCTCATCAACCGAAAATTATTGGACAGAAGTTTAGGTGGTTTCACATAAAAAAAATAATGCAAGTTTTAATCAGTTGATATGGAAAATAACTCCGAAAATCATTCCGCGAAGGAAGAACAACATCAACTCGATCTATTAGAAGATGTTCTTTCAAAGTCGGTGATCCTTCGATCTCAAAAACTGCTGAACCGATCAATCTGAAATTTTCACACAACTTTATTAGATATATGCTTCAGAGATTGATCGAAGGCTTAAGATTTCCGATAATTATTTATAATTTTTCTCAAAAAAGTTTCCCGAAATGTTAACTAATTCGAAAATTAAAATGTTTGGTTAACATTCTCGCCAATTCATCAAACATAAAAATTTCGACTATCGTGATCACCGCCAAACACCTTTTTTTTTGAGGACCTTCGGGAGATCGTTCACAGGAACAGTTTCCTTGAATATTTTTACATGATCTAAAAGTCATTAGAAACTTAAGAGAAGATTCTATATGAATAATTATTGCTTGTATATGTTTAATACAATCCCTTTCCATACAAAATTATTAAAAAATTGTTTTTTTTTTAATTCTTCATTGAACCGGTAGTGCCGCACCGCACAGTGGCGCCATTTAAGTTTTTTTGTTGCAAAATTATTAAAAATAATTTAAATGGCAAATGATAAAACCCATAAATTAAGTGTTTAAAAAGGGTGATACGCTTATTAGATGCTTACCTATGGGTTATCAAAGTAAAAACATGTGAAAAAACAATGTTAAGGTAACAAAAAAATTATTTTTAACAATTTTATATTTTTGTGTTTTTTTAATGTATCTAAGTTTTCAAATTATTACCCAAAGTAATTAAAAAAAATAATAATTTTTTCGAATTAAAAAAAAATTGTTTTTTTCAAATTTTTTTTTTTTATTTTTTTTACTATTCATAAGACAAATCTAATAGATTTATAATTTTTTAACTAAAACTTGTTGATTTTACCTCTCTTCGTGACTTCACATGCCGTAAAGATGAAAAAGTGGATCGGAGGAGGGGACCAACATGTTGAAGAGGCCTTCATTTTTGCCATGTCTTTTTTTTACCTATTTTACCTCTAACAGTCGCAGAGGCAGCTGGAACTTTTTGAATTAGGTAAAGGAATAATCTAATAACTTTTTTTGAAAATATAGCAAATATACAAAAGTATATATTTTTTGTATTTTTCATCAAAGTTGAAAAATAGTGAAACATTAGACTTGGTTGGTAAATAGCGATTTATTTGGAGAAACACAAAGCAAATAGTATATTTTATTTTTATTAGACAGTTAATTAGTTCATCAATAAACAGAAACAAGAAGACGATTCGATTTCCTGTTTTCGAGATATTCAACAAAATTACCTAAAAATTGTGTATTTTTTTTTAAATTAAAAATCGGTCAACTTTCAAGGGCTATATCTTCTAAAATAAAAATCGCATTATATTAAGGGTTGTATATTTGAAATCTTTGAAGAATGGGTTCATTCAAAATATCTTAGGCGCACATGCAATTTTTGATTTTTCCAACCTTATTTGCAGGGATCGTAAATAATGATTATTTTTTATTTTTAAATCAAAAAAATCATCACTTAGAATCGTCGTAGAAGAATTCTAATTATACCAAAATGATTCTTTTTCGAATATCTGTGCAAATTCGCCATGATTTTTATTTTTATAAGTTTTAACTATATTCCTTAATGCTAATGATTATTTTTAATTAATATTTTAAAACTTAGGCGATAATCATTATTTTTGAGCGAAAAAAATAAAACTCAAAAATAATTATTATTTTGTGAGTTTTTTTTTGAGCGAATTGTGACCTTGTCACCCAAGTTTTTAATTATTACTTAAAAATAATCATTATTGTGCGAGCACATTAAAAAAAAATTTAAAAATAATCATTAAGTATTAAGTTTTATTTTATAACTTATAATGATTTCGTTCCCTGCTTATTTGTTCTACAAATGCTTCAAAATGGATTTTTTTCTCGTTGGAGCACTGGAGCCTTTTTCTGCTAAATTGAGCTGTATAAGTAAGGCAATTAAAAATTTAACACTAAATTTTATAGAATAGAACAATTGGATAAGTAAATATCGACAAAAAACGAAACCGTAAAAGAAATCGAAACGAAGTGTTAGGTAAAAGTTTATTCTAGAGATGGGCGCGGCACGGAAATTTTAGGGACTCCCGCGGGTCCCGAAAAAATCTTCGGGATCGGGAAGGGATTGAATTTAAAATTCGTCGTCGGGATCGGGACGGGTCGGGACAAACTAAGGCAGGGATTGGGGCAGGACGGGATTAATTCTTGATCCTGAAATTTTTTGGGTCCCAATTTATTTTTCGGTTCCCGTTTTTTTTTAATGGACTAAGCAAGTTCAACCACAGCAATGGAAAATTGTTAGAGAAATGTACTTTATCAAACGAATTGAATGGTCAGACTAACACAGAAATGAATAAAGACGGTAATATTAACTTGAAACCGTCATCATACAAATTGGTAATGTGGAAAAATTTCCTAAGAAGATGTATTAGCAATGTAGGCCGCAATGCCACAAGTGGACTGCACGGAAATAGCTGCACAAAAATAGCAGATACCACTAGTTAGTTTCTTTCAGTTTTTTCCATCATAAATCAATTTTAATTCAATCAATCAAATCAATCATCAAAGAAGAAAAAAGTTTTGATAGATGTGATGTTTATTTTATATGGTAAAATGCTATTTTTCGACTTTTCGAAGTTTGGTCTTCCAAATCAACAATTAAAATTTCAGTAAGATCGGTCTAGTGGTTTATAAACTTCTAATTAATAACGTCCCATCTATATCATTGATCTACAAGGAGTTTTCATATTTTTCCTTATGTCTTTTTATACACTTGAAAAGTGTATATTAATTTTGCCCAGAAGTTTGTAACGCATAGAAATATTCATTTCCGACCCCATAAACTATATATATTCTTGATCAGGACGACGAGCTGAGCTCAATTCCGTCTGTCCGTCCGTCCGTCCGTCTGTCCGTCTGTACGTCTGTCTGTCCGTCTGTCCGTCTGTCTGTCTGTTTCTACGCGAACTAGTCCCTGAGTTTTGAAGCTATCGAGTTGAAATTTTGCACAGAGTCTTCTTTTTACTGCAATCGGCCGGATCGGATGACTATATCATATAGCTGCCATAGGAACGATCGGTCTAAGAACTAGCTCTAGTTGAAAAAACTTTTTTGTTTTCCATCGTAGCATCACTAATCGTGGTATATGTTAGTTTTATATGCTTTCACATAATTTTGAAAAAATGTGTTTTACAAAGAAAAGTTTTTTTTATGGTATAAAATTTTTATTATCAATGATTTAAAAATTTTAAATATCTGATATCTATATCCTATATATATTTTACCGGTTAAATCAGCTGGAGTAAAGTTTTTCAAGTGTATTAAAACTTCGGCACAGTCGAAGTTAGCTTTGCCTTCTCGTTTTTATATCCTTTATGTCTTCAATTGGAAATATTCGAGTCGGGATGGGAGTCACGCGGGTTCCTAAAAAATCTTCAGGATCGGGACTGGATTTAATTTTAAGTTTGTGGTCGAGATCGGGACGGGTTGGGACAACCTAGGATCGGGAAGGGACTAAATTTAAAATTTGGATTCGGGATTGGGACGGGTCGGGACAGGCTATGGACGGGATTGGGACGGAATCGAATTTTTGGAATCGAAAAAATATAATATTTGTATGGAATAGAGAATTTTTGAATTCGTTAATAGGTTCGATATTAAACTAAGTAGAAGCGAGTTTTATTTCGAGTTGTTCGTTCAAATAAACAACATGATTGACTTCTCACGAGAAACAACCGTTTACCTTATAATGATAATGCTATAAGAAATGTTTTTAAGTGGACAAAATTATATTTTGCACCTTCTTAACGAAGCTGATTGCCTTTGTGACTTAGATCCTGAAACAGGAATCGTTTTTGCTCTATAAAAACTAAACTAGTTCGCCTTTTACAATATCTTCCTCTGATCATCAATGACTGCTTAGATTTTTCGCCGCCATAAAAAAAAGAGAAAATTCCATTGTGCCTGCTTAATGTTTTATTACCTATACACATATTTGACCGTTTGCTTGGGCAAGGTTTTCCTTGGAATTGTTTGCCATTTGACTCGCTCGCACACACACACACACACACACACACACGCACATTTGCCTAAGTATTAGTTAAGCATCAGGCAGTTGTCTTTTAAAGCACTTTACCCCATACGATTCGAGTACTTGAGCTGAGATTGAAAATAAACGTTGGAGCGGAGGCAGCTGCTAAATTTAGAATGCCTGACCGTAAATTGGTATAGATTGTAACCGCAGACGGGGGAGAGGCGGGGGAGTGCCAGAGGCGGGTCTGGTCGGTTTAGACTCGGAGAACTGACGTGTTTTTCGCTCACATATGCACAGAAATGCTAATTAAATAAACAAACAGCTCAGAAAACTATTTGGTTGTACAAATCAAAGGCAAAGAAAAGTGGAGCACACAGCAAATGCGATGGGATATGATTTGGCACGCTCTCTCGCTGGGGCTGGTTGATAATCAACCTGTGAGGTGAGGTGGGATGTGTGATATGTACTCAACTCTTACCCATTCAACTCTACAATTATGCAACGTTTTTTGTTTGTTTATATCTCCTGATAATAACTCAATTTTCAATTTGAACATTTATGGAGGTCTCTCTCTCTTCCTCAATAGGTTCCTCTATGTGCTGTTATCAGTTATTTGATAAGGTTTACGAAATGGTGCAAAATATGAGAGATACTTTTAGGGCTGACAATTTTGTAATCTTATCTCTTTTGGTCGTTCAATGATCTCTCTCGCTTTAATTTCATATGCAAAACTCAAGCAGGCGGAGAAGATTGTGTGGACAATTTTTTATATATATATAATTCCCATTTTGACCACTAAGGTTAATAGCTAAGCGGCGTTTTCGGTAGCCATATCTTGAGTAAGAAACGTTAGATGGAGTCAAGCACGGTATTAATCAAAAGGGTATGCAATTTTTAATAATCTAGTTCAAGAAGATTTTCCAATCGGTTTTGTAGTTTGAAAGTTAGAAGCAAAAATATTTCGGAAAAAATAATTTTTTTTTTCAAAAACGTGAAAAATTTGATTGCGTAAAATCTGTAAAACGTTGAAAATTAAAATCAATAAATAGTTTTTTCTTTTACTTTTTCAAATGGCACTATTACGAAATAAAATAGGTATTGATGACGAAAATCTGTGGATAAATAGCGAAGTTGTGAGCAATTGTGTGAATGTACTAAGCGTCAAATTTTTATTGGAAATATTTTTTTCTTTTACTTTGTTTTTTGCTCAACGCACGAGTTTTAATAGAAGCCAAATCACAGAAAAAAATTATGAGCAAGGCCAAAGACTAAGAAAAAATGAAAATATTTTCTAATATATACATAAAACACTGAAATTTGACTGTTAGTACTTGAACTCAATTGATCACAACTCCTTTAGTTATACATAGATATTCTTTATCAATATCTTATTTTCTTCGTAGAAGTACTATTCGATAGAACAAAAGAAAAAAACAGTTATTTTTTCAGTTTCAACCTTTAACAGATTTTAGAAAAAGTTTTTTAGCTGGTTTTTTTTTTCTTCATTTAGATTATTTGAAATTGCCTACCCTTTTGATTAATACCTTGCATGACGTCATCTAAAGTTTCTAACTCGAGACATGGCATAAAATGTAAGGGTAGCTTTCGAAAAAACTAAAACAATTCTAACTCAAAAACGTATATATACAAAAAATTTTCAATTTCATTTTTGAGTTCAGCATTCCAAAGTACTTAAGAAAAAATCAACAGCTTCAATGGGTCTTTATTTTATTTTTATTTTTTGTAAACTTGTGTTATTTTTCGGAACCATTTGAGAATTTTTCAAAAAATGGACCATTGGCTGAACCAGCGACTACAAGATATACCAACTGTATGAATGGTTTTGATTTTAACCTGCTCCTAATGGGAAAGTTCTCTTCCACAAGGCATTCCCCGGATTGTTCTATTTATACACCTCTTCAATATTTAGACACGTTAAAAGCAAGGATGTTGACCACACTGCATTCAAAAGACGATTAACTTAATGTGCACGAATAAAACAATATTTTATGAGAAGCCATGACTAACCCTGTACCAAATGTGTAGATTAAGAAGTCATAAATATTGAAATTTTGGCAAGGCGACATGAAGCAGGAAAGAATGAAAGTGTATCCTTAAAACAACTCTTTGGAAGCGCACACACAGACGGCCGAAAGATGAACTGACTGCTGGACTTGATTATTTAGTACGTCAGACAGCTGAGAAACTCAATATGCTTGATTGATCAAACAATAATGAACTAACAGCTGAACTTTAAAGATAATATATGGCTAGTGTGCACAAACACTACCATGCGCGGCTTGTGTATATTTCTCAAGATCAGCAACAATTTTAGCAGTCAGCTCAGATTTAATCGCACTTAGAACTGATTTTTTATCTTCTAGATAAACTAATAAATAACAGATTTAATTTTAAGTAGCAGCTATTTAGAAGATGAGAAATAATTGTAAGGAACTTATAATCATCGCACTTATTGTATCAACTCATTCTTAATTTCAATTTGTTTTATTTATCCAAAGTTTTATATTATTATTTCCCAGTTAAGTTTTTTTAATCAATAAGTACCTATTTTTGCAAATTATCGGAAAAATATTATTTGAAATTTTACATTGAAAATCCCCAGGAAACTAAAATAAAAGTTGTTATACAGAAAATTTTTAATATAGATTTGTTTTAGAATTATTTTAGAATTATATAGAAAATTCAAATACATTTTCATCAAATACAACAAGCCAAAGCTCAGTATTGTCTGATGCAGAAACAATAGCACGAGTGATGTAAATTAAAGTTTGATTATGTAAGGATCTTCTAACTCCTTAGCGAGTTTAATATGTGCCCTTTAAGATAGTCTTCGATTAAGTGTAATGCCCAGATCGACAAAGGATTTAACCATCTCAAGCTGGTGCGAGTTTAACAAAAAAGTGCGAAGAAGTGAAGGTCTGCGATGGAAATTCGTCTACTAAGACGGGATTTACATGATGAAGCAAACTTCATGAAGTTTTCCTAGTAGGCGAGAGATTTAAATGCATTTTTTACTATTTGATTAAAAGGTCTGAAAAGGTCTAAGGAAACTTCATGAAGTTTGCTTCATGGTGTAAATCTCGACTTACACTTGTCACTATTTAACTGTATTATTAGAGCACCACATAAGAATTGAATATAAATCAGTCTGTAGCAGGGTAGAATCATGAGGAGAGTTGTGACTTTAAAAGATTTTTAGATCATCCGCGTACATAAGTGCACGAAAATGTTTAAGAATATTAGGAAGATCATTTATAAATAGCACAAAAAGAAGAGGTCCAAGATGACTTCCTTGGGAAACTCCAGAGGTCACAAAAACTGGACCAGAAATATGAATATTAAAAACTACTTTTTGAGTTCTGGCCTTAAGATAAGATGTGATCCAGTCGAGAAGCCCTAACGGAAAGCCCAACATTCGCAATTTTAAATTTATTAAAGTGTGAGAAACACTATCAAATGCTTTAATAAAAACCGTAAAGAAAAGGTGGTAAATTCAAGTTATTTTGCAGTAATCGCTCTGTTTTTTACAAAAGCATGCGCTAAAGGTGAACTGAGAGATGAACAGGATTGTTGTAGTTAGAGTTGCAGAGAGCTTTGCAATAACTCTGTAATTAGCTAAGTTCGATCGAGATCTCATTTTATGTAAGGGAATAATTAATGATTCGCTCCAATTCATAGGGAATATTGATTGCTCAAGCGATTTAGAAAATAGAATAAAAATTAAATAGGCAAGAAAGTTAGCGCATTGCTTTAAAATACATAAAGAAATATGGTCTCACGTCTAACGATATCGGCGTGTTCCTTTATCGCTGATGGATTTAATACTGCTCGAAGGACGGTCGATAAGTCATTTATCATTTCACTTTTTATTATGTACCAGCTATATATCCGTCGTCGCTCGGGTTCTATTAAAAATTTCCAAAAAAACTTATACCGTATCGTGTTAGAGATCTACAAATTGCTTTCTACCAAAAACAACCAAAATCGTATGGGAATAATCAAGTTTGAACCAACTAGGAATCTTTTGTACAAACTGGCTTGGAACTAGTTTGAATCCGGGAAAATATCAAGGATTTATTTTCAGAAGTAACTCTCGTGGGAATTTTAAAATTTTAGAATAAAAAATATTTTTGACCTGCCTGAACATTTCCATTCGGGTCCAGCGGTTATCCCGTCTCACGCCCATCTCTACTTTGAACCACTTTTTTTTTTTTGAACCTTTTTTAAATCGATAAAATATCTTACTCCATATAACCTAACAACAATTAAAATTTCATCTTTTTAGCCACTTCTGAAAATTTCTTCCTCTATATTAACAACCTACTTACCGAATTTTAATTTCATAGATTAAATAATTTTTGAGAAAATGCTTTAAACTGCTTTTAAACTGGTTCGGAATATCTTACTCCATATTTCCAATCAACACATCAAATTTTAAATTTATGGCTCGAAATATAAGACTTTGAATCAAGTTGGAATTGGTTCAATCTGCTTAAGAACCGGTCTTGAAAAAATTTCAAAATCCATATTATCAGCCAATACACAAATTTTAATATATGTACTCAATTTTATACCCAAATTTTAATTTCATAGATTAACTTATTTTTGAGATATGACTTAGAACCACTTTTGAAGCACTTATTACAACTGGTTCGGAATCGGATTCGAAGCAGTAAAACATCGTACTTCTTATTACCAAACTTCGCACTGAATTGCAAATTCTTATCTTTAATAATAAGGCTGTGACTTACTTTGGAATCTGTTTAATCTGGTTCGAAACCGGTCATAAATCAGTAAAATGTCTAATTCCATATTACTTAACTTTAAACCAAATGTTAAATTTACAGCTGAAATAATTTTAATTAATTAATTTCTGTTAAATTTTTAACTGGTTCAGTCTGGTTCGGAACCAGGTATAAAACGGGAAAAGCTTTATTTATACTATTAATCTACACACCGAATGGACAATTTATAGTTTGAAAAAATTCTAAGAAATGGATCGGAAACAATTTTGAACCAATTTTATGAACTGATTCCTTGAAAGACTACTGTAATAAAGCTTTTCAAACAGTGGCTTAACACAGAACTGTTGCTCAAAGGCAGGCTTGTTGGGATGGGTATATCGTAGCCATTCATCCACCTATTTTAACACGCGATAGTTTGACTGACGCATAATTGATGTTTTCTTACGATCTAGAAAGGAAATAAACGACTATACATTTTTTTCGAATTATCGTGAGTTTTTTGCGTCAAGAGAAAAAATTACAAAAATCTTTTGTTTTATAGATTTAAGCTGAATATCTCGAAAAGGATTAATTTTTAGTATTATGTTATTAACTTATTTGTAACTTACAAATTGTAAGCCTAGTTATAAGCATTGATTTCTTGTATATGTGTATATATGAATATGAACGAGAAGGCAAAGCTAACTTCGACTGTGCCGAAGTTTAAATACACTTGAAAAACTTTACTCCAACTGATTTAACTGGAAAAAAAAATATAGGATATAGATATCAGATATCTAAAATTATTAAATCATTGATAATAAAAATTTGATACCATAAAAAAAAACTTTTCTGAGTAAAACACATTTTCCGACCGATCGGTCCTATGGCAGCTATATGCTATAGTCATCCGATTTTGATACATTTTTTCAAAAATTTGTAAAAGCATATAAAACTAATATCTACCAAGATTGGTGCCTATACGATGGAAAACAAAAAAGTTTTCCTCACTAGAACTTGTTTTTTGACCGAACGTTCGTATGACAGCTATATGCTATAGTCATCGGATTTTGATAAATTTTTCCTGAATTGTATAGAAGCATATAAAACTAATATATACCACGATTAGTGACGCTACGACGAAAAACAAAAAAGTTTTTCTCACTAGAGCTAGTTTTTTGACCAATCGTTCCTATGGCAGCTATATGATATAGTCATACGGTTTCGATCAATTTGTTCAGTATTATGTGGAAGCATGTAAAACTAATATATACTAAGATTGGTGACGCTACGATGGAAAACAAAAAAGTTTTTCTCACTAAGACTTATTTTCCGACTGATCGTTCCTATGGCAGCTAAACGATATAGTCAACCGATCCGGCCGGTTCCGACATATTAGTTGCGTGCAGCAAAAAGAAGACTCTGTGCAAAATTTCAACTCGATAGCTTCAAAACTGAGGGACTAGTTCGCGTAGAAACAGACAGACAGACGGACAGACGGACGGACGGACAGACGGAATTGAACTCAGCTCGTCGTCCTGATCAAGAATATATATAGTTTATGGGGACGGAAATTAATATTTCTATGCGTTACAAACTTCTGGGCAAAATTAATATACACTTTTCAAGTGTATAAAAACAAAGACAAAGACCAAAAATGGCCAAAATAAAAAAAGGAAAATTCAACAAGTAAGAAAGTCGGTCAAGCCGACTGTAATATACTCTGTACCTGTTTGTATGTAACTGATAACTTTAAAGTGTGAGGTTTTTTCAAAATATGGGGGTGGCAACTCTTTCGACTATCGTTCATCTGCTTGAAAAACGATGTACGGGCTCGATAAGTAATGATGGGTAGAATTAACCTAGTACATAACTCGTAAAATTATAAAATTTGTATATAATTTCCTATTAACATAAACATATCTATATTAGTCACGCGGAAATCACGCGTGATTTCTGACCGCAGGCCATCTCAATTGCATCACTCCTCTCATACTTGGTCTTTGCCTACTTACACAAATATCTATTGGAAAGAAAGGGAGGTGGAAACTGAAAGCGGCGCAGTCCAGTAAGCTATTGCCCTCTCGCTCTCTCTTTCTCGTAAGTGGCTGCGGTGTTGTTGTTGTCGTTGCATTAAGTTTTCTTTTACATATAGCGCCACTATTGTTCATCTGATCGGAAAACGATGTATGGGGGCTTGATAAGAAATGATGAGTAGAATATATGTCTAAAAGGTTCGAACAACCTAACTCTAAATTTGTGGAAGATATTAAGTTTTTTTTAATTTGCGGGGGAGGCAGGGGGCGTGGCAAAAATCAAAACTAAACTTGATCTGCCTGCAAGTATAAGAAATATATGTTCCATACACTTTAAACCTCTATCTCTTACCATCTCTGAGATCTCTTCGTTCATACGGACAGACGGGACAGACGGACAGACAGACGGACATGGCTATATCGACTCGGCTGTTGATGCTGATCAAGAATATATATACTTTATAGGGTCGGAGATGCTTCCTTCTGGCTGTTCCATACATTTGTACCTTCGGTACAGAGTATAAAATTTTTTTAAAAATTATTATTACCACAGAAAGATCTGAACTTTTATTTTGTCCATTGGGAGCCCATAACTGTAAAAAAAATGGGTTCCATCCGGAAGTTTTTTTGGCTGTCGCTTAGTGTAATAAGAGATGAGATTAGTCGTGGTAGTTTGATATTTCTATATTGATTGCTTTATACCGGACTTTTTCGGCGTCCTGGCCTATTTCGGGACTTTCGGGTTTTGTGGTTAGGCTCGCACGAAGCCCGTCCCAATTTGATTTCAAGGACCAGTTCGTGCCCAACTCTTCTTTATATTTCAAGCATCCTATTTTGTGAATATTGATATTTGATATTATTCATTTTGATTTTTAAAAATATGGTCAACCTTAATTCTAAGCCTAGCGCCGTTGGATATTCAGAAAAAAAATATCTTGGCTACTTTTCAATTATATGGCTTTATCATATACAAATAGCTTCCCAGCGAACTTTCGTTAATTTTTTCTGTAATTTTTTTTTAATATTTCCCTGAAAAATAATTATTTAAATAAAAATGCATGCAGTTTGTTGTATTGTTAACTGGTTACTTCTACCGATTATTTCATTCATAAAAACATAAATTTCACTTAACATATTTCGTTTTGTTTATTCAATTCTCTGGGGTCCCCATATAAAATGTGTTAGCCAAGACACAAACCGGTAGGCATTCAACATTTTGACTCACCTGTTGATCCCGTGTGCACGTTTCTGTTTGCAATTGGTAAATTGCTTATGCCGAACTAAGCAAATTTTCGATTTAATGCCAAATTTTTGTATAAATTTTGTTTTCTTTTGCAATTTCAACTTAAAACAAGGCGTTCAACTGTTGACAATTAAACGCCGCTGGGGCAATTAATGTTGAATAACACACATACACTCACACACGCGGGCATACATAAACACACACACACACATGTGAGTGTGTATACGCTCTTTAAATTGTTACGACAATAAGTTCACAAAGGTCGAAGACAACAAAAAAAAAAAATAACTTGTTATTACATTTTTTATAATTTTGATTTTTTTTTTGTTGTTAATTTCACTTTTCAGCTGATGAAACAAATTTCGTTTTTTGGTGGTGGGGTGATTCCTTTTTGCCTCGTTTTGCACACACCAAAAACACACACAAAAAAAAAACGTCAAAAAACGCTGAATTCTGTCGAAGAACTAAACCGAGAATGAGCGGACGCCAGAGAAACCATTGCCCCGACGACTTGTTGTCCGCACATTCAGAGAGAGAGACAGGGAGAGAAAGAGCGTAAGAGAGAGTGAGAGCACTTTAAGGCAGCTACGCACAAGCCACCGGCAACGACCCACCTCTGCGCTGTCTGTAAAAGTATCTCTCAGATACACGTTTGCCTCTCTGCTTAGGCAGCTGTCTTTTGGAAAGGTAGTGATGAGCCGCCGCGCACACAAGTGAGTAATCTAGGGAATACGTTAAACAATTTAAGTTAAATTTTTGTTTAGATTTTTAATGATTTATGCTACTGTCCTCCAGATGCGTCACAGCTCAGGGCCACATGTGGCCGCAGTTTCTGCAATTCTCTTAGTTTATGTTTCGCCAAATTAACTTTTAAGGGTTTTTTGTACGGTATTTGATTTATGGAATGGAGTGGCAATTTCTTAGAACTCAGATAAGGAAATATTATAAAAATAATTCCCCCAGGAGTATGAACTTAAGTATAATACTGATAACAAAATAATTTATTAAGCGCGTTTTGAATTTCTATTTAATAAACATTTAGTCACTTAATTGATTCGATAATTCTAATTTGTCAGAAATATGCAAGTTTATTTTCAAAATTTTGCTTAAAAGTTTCCAAAAGTTTTGCCCTATTTTAATACCAGGTTTAAGTCTGAGCTACGGCAGGCATTTTATGTTTAAAAGTGTAGCAGCCTTTTGGGATCAACCACCTAAAATGTTCTTATATGACAAGGCTGATTTCCTCTATGGCTTTTAGGCGAAAGAGAATAAAGGCTAAATTTTTAAATTTTACGAAGTAGAGTAGTGAATTCTTATACTCGGTCTTATACTTGGATTGTGTAAATTTACAAGAGTTGGGTCAAATGGCTCTTATATTGCGTATATACTAGTGCTTATACTTTTAGTACTGTTGGGACTAAAATTTAATAGAATTCAATGAATTCGTGATTACATATATAAGTCATATTAATATTTTACCTTAGATCCAACTCAGTACTAACAATTCGTAAAGCCAAGGTTAAAGCTTAAAGACCCAACTATAATAAAGAAAATAAAAAAAAATAAACTTTAAGAGATGACGGGGATGCAATAAAGATGAAATTTGATTTTTTCAACTGATAAGGATATCATTGATTCGCACTATACCCAGTAAGTAGATCTTAAAAACTCCGCAAACATATTGGTAACAAATCAGTATTTGCATTCGCATTATTATAAAGCACAGAAGAGGGTAAGGTAAAAGACTTACAGATAGCATATATGGGCATTTCCAATCTGACGTGACGTGACATTCGTACGATAAAATATTTCAAAAAAATTTAAAGGAGACAAGTTTTTAAAAAGATTTTTTTTTCATATTTAGGTAGTAATTTAATAGCACTTTATTTAGAAAAAACAAATTACTAAAATCGACCCCGACGATTCAAAGATAAAGGTAAAAATATGCCCTGACGTGACGTTACATAAAACGGAATTGGGTTTTGACTCTGCGAATTGGTCAACTCTTTTTGTATGAATTTATTTTCAGTAGGTTTTGTAATAATATCAGTTTATTTTCTATTTTGTATAAGTTCTTTTTGTATAAATTTTTTTTTTTTTAATTTGACGTGACGTTACGTTACTTAAATTTCATTTGGCATTTTTTTTGTGAAGATAATTTCTCATAAATTATTCAACGCAACAAAAAAATCAATTTTAATTGTAGCTAAAGTTTTGCGAAAAGAGTGGAATTGCTCAATGACTCTTAGAGCTGTAAATCGAAAAGAGAAAATACACTGAAAAACTGGCCAAAACGTAAATTTGTAATTTCTAGCCCGCTATATCGCCAAACTCTTTAATTAAAATAATTTTGAATATTTACTTTTTTCAAATCAAGAGATAAACAACTGAAAATTAACTTTTAATTTTTCGGTCATGGTGGACTTTTCTGCGGAAATGCCCATATGTAGGATATTGATGTTTAATTTTGATAAAATCAAAATCTTTGAGTATCTTATCAGGGATGCAAACCGGTTCTAAACCAAACCGAACAAAACCGTACCGAACCGCCAATTCACGCTCGTAATCCGAACCCAAGTCTGTTGGAAAATGTTGAACCGAACCGATACCGCAAAAGAAAATGGTTCGGTTCGGTTCATTTCATTAAAGAGTTCGACAACAAAACAAAAAAAAAAAACAACTAAAGCGTTGCATCGTTTTGGCCGATATATTTCTTTAAAATTACTTTTATAAAACTTTTGGTTGGGTTGACCACCAACAAGGAAGGCCACTTATATCGCTAATAGTCCTGCGAGTTATATTTTTACCAACTGACTCTTAAAGGTCAGCAAGCTATCGGGTTGCAATCAGGTTATACAGCCTTGTTCTGAATTCCACTTAAACACAAATTTTGTGATTTAAGCCGGTTTTTGTATCAGATTTGGTCTACAAATCACTGAACTTTTGTGGTAGTGGAATTGAGTACATGGCTGTTCATGGTGTTTCAAAAACATCTGATATTATCCATTTCCTGCAATTGACGTCTCTTTTCTGAGTTTCCTGTTGCGTGTTCTGCATGTTATTCTGAATATTATTCAGTTGGTAGAGTTTTTCCGCTTTAATCTAATATAAACAAGGAATATATTTTTTACTACCGTGTCGTTCCCGATATCTGTTGTACTCCTGTTCGTCAAGACAATCCTTAAACTAATAGATGGCGCCAGCATATAATACTTTGTAAAGTTATTAATATTTTACCGAATTTAATTTGAAATCAAATAATATTCATAATTGCTGAGATTTATGACACTAACATTGAAAATATAAAAGTATTTCTTACACTGTGCAAGTCGAAAAAAAGACATGGTCAACTTTAACGGTTTTCCACTATTTTGGGCCCTGGGAATCGAAATGCATCTTTAGTTTTATGAGTTATAACGATGGCTTCATACAAATTTTTTTTTTAAGTTTTTCATCAAGTTACATTTTCTTCTAAATTGTAAAAAAATTATATCTGATTCTTGTAAAATCCGAATAAATAGATTTAAATGTGCTCTAATTTATCACATTTACAGATTTTCGATATCATTGCGCTTTGAAAAGTTATGGTCCAAAAACTAAAATAATTGCAACCTTTTTTACAATAAAATTTTGTACAACTAATTATTTAAAATTTTCAAATATTAAGTAAAATCACAATAAAGTCATTTTATAATGTCTTCCCTTTTGTTCTCCAACAATAAATAGATTTTTAATTAAGTATTTCCTAATTTAATGTGATTTTGGTAAAAAAAATGATGTAAAAAATTTTTAGTTTTTTTTAGATTTTATTCTATAACTTTTGAATGCGCAATGATATCGAAAAACTGTAAATGAAGTAAATTAGAGGACATTTAAAACTATTTATTTAGATTTTTCAAGAATAATATATCATAACATTGGAGTTTACAAAAAAATGGTAACTTCGTAAAAAACTTAAAAAAAAATTTTCGTATGAAACCATCATTACAACTCAAAAAAGTAATGATGCAGTTCGATTCCTAGGACCCGAAATAGGGGGAAACCGTCGAGTTTGGTCATGTCCTTTTTATTTTTTAAAAAAATCTATCACAGTGTTATTAAACCGCTTTCAATGACCGATCGATCATGTGAATGCTATAGGATATAGTCATCCGATTTAAAAAAAAAATTTTCAAAACTATTTGAAAGAATATAGTACTCATTATTGCTGAGTTTACAAACACTGTTAAGGGAAACAAAAAAGGTTTTTCTTATTAGGACCCATTTTCCAACCGGTTTGTTCTATGGCAGCTATTAGATATTGTTACCCGATTTGGAACTGCTTGAAATCATATAATATTCATAAATCCTGAGTTTAAGAACGCTTTCTTTGAAAACAAAAAAAAAATTATATTCTAAACCCCATTTTCTGACCGATCGTTCCTATGGCAGCTACAAAATATAGTCATCCGATTTTTACCAAATTTTGCACAACTGTTTGATAGCGTATTATACTCATTACTTTTGAATTTAAACGCAATCATTGAAAACAAATAAGTTTTTTCTATTAAGACCAATTTTCCGACAGATCATTTATATGCCAGATATAAGATATATTCATCCGATCCGAGCGGTTCCGACATATGAACAGCCTGTTGTAAAAAGAAAACGATGAGCAAAGTTTTAGCTTGATAGTTATTAAACTGAGAGACTAGTTTGCGTAAAAAAGACAGACAGACGGAAATCAACTCAGCTCATCGATGTGGGTAAAATTAGTATACACTTTATAAGTGTAAAAAAACGACAGACATAAAAAGGATTTCAAGATGAGTATGGTGCCAGTTTCAGAAGAAGCTGATAAAAAAAAAACAGCTAGAAGATGAAAGAGCAAAGAGTATAAGGAAGTGTAAGAAAGATGCACTTGCTCGAGTAGCAGAAAGATCGAACACTTTTCAACCGATGACAACGTACATTTGCATACTTGAGTAAAACGTTCATAATAATCATTCATTCAAAAAAAAAATAAAAAGAGTAAAAAAAATTGTAAACAAAAAATCTGTGTACAATTAATGCGGCAGCCAACAAATAATGAATTATGCAAATGTGTGCCCGATGTTCTGCTCCGTGTAAATTACAACTAACACTATAAATTTTTGCATTTTGCCATTAGCTAAAATGCCATCATAAATTTTGTTGGCAAAATATATAATCGAACACACACATTAGAGTGGGTGAAATTCCATAGAAGAATCATCCGGGTGGCGGTTGAAGTACGGTGAGTGAGTGAGGGGGGGGAGGTGTCTCATTGAATTTCAAAATGCAAAACTAAAGTGAGAAAAGCTTTCAATTGATTTTAAATGTGAAAAGTTGATATGCAAATCAATTTCAATGCGCAATGTTGTTGCTTACTTTATTTATTATTTATTTATCTATTTTGCTGTCGTGTTTGTTGTTATTGTTGCTGCTGCTGGGATATATATTTAATCTTTAATAAATGAGAACATTTAACAGCCCACAAGTTGCAGGTTGTGGCTTTCCAACAATTAAATGCACATTAATCAATCAGGCAAGGCATCTCTCATAGCATCTCAAATGAGACACCAAACACCATTTAATCAGTTGAAGAATTTTTGAGCTATACTATAAGAAAGGCGAGGTCCTGCGATTTCTTGTCTCCTATTGCCTGCTCAAATATGATGCAAATTTTTAAGAATTTCTCCATGTGAGATTCAACCCACAAATGTACATTGAATATCTAAAATATAAATTTCAGTGACCAACGCTCGTACAGAAGAAATATATATATATATATATAGATATGGCGTGTGCATATATGCTAATTGTCATACATCAAATATCGATATCCAATTGCATTTACTTGGCATCTAATGGATCGCTCTCAAATACCAAGCAAACACCAGTGGCAAATGGACAAATGCCAATGCAAACTACAAGTACAAAACCCATTTAACAAATGCTCCAATTAGCATTCGTAGGCGGACTCAAGAGGTCGCTACTTGTACTTACTTGTACAATGCAAAGGAGAAGTAGTTTCAAGACTGGGGGGGGGACGAACAAAATTCGAAATGGAAATTTAAATACCTACAAAAAAAAAGGGGGCGCAACCAGAAGTTGAGCCCAAACACAAAATACCAGGCGGGGCCCAGGTAACAATAATCACACACAACTGGAGGGACAAGCCCAGACTTCTGTGTTGGACCGATGGTCTTATACACTTGCTGGTGCCTAACCAAACTAATTTTAGACTGTGAAATTAAATGCAACATTATTGCTGTCAACTACCATCTGTTTATAGAATAATGTAAAATTTTAATCAAGCTGTTCGATTAAGTTTGCACTCATTTTTGTTACAAAGTAAATGTCTAAAAATATACACAAAAAAGAACTTTTAAAAAGACTTTTTTTTAAGCTTTTTCTAACAATTGATGAAATTATTAATTGTTTTTTTTTTGTATTTTATTTTATTTTACTCATTTGAACGTATAAACAAAATATAAGACATTTTGAATCAACTGTGTGAGTCTTTGGTTCAAATGTGCAGATATTTATGCTTTCAATGTATTACAACTTACGTGTTCAGCTTTTGATTTCACAGTAGAACCAAAATGTTTGTATTTTTATACCCTTGCAGAGGGTATATTAAAATTGTCACGATGTTTGTAACGCATAGAAGGAAGCATTTCCGACCACATAAAGTATATATATTCTTGATCAGCATGACGAGCTGAGTTCATTTCCGTTTGTCCGTCTGTCCGTCCGTCCGTCCGTCTGTCCGTCTGTCCGTCTGTTTCTATGCTATCTCCTCCCTCAGTTTTAAAGCTATCTTGACCAAACTTTGCAAAAAGTCTTTAAATACAAATACGCTGCACATTTGTCGGAATCGGCCGGATCGGATGACTATATCATATAGCTGCCATAGGAACGATCGGTCCAAAAACTAGTTCTAATGAAAAAAACTTTTTTGTTTTCCATCGTAGCGTCACCAATCGTGGTATGTAAAAGTTTTATATGCTTCCACACAATTCTGGAAAAATTTATCAAAATCGGATGACTATAGCATATAGCTGCCATATAAACGGTCGCTCAAAAAACTAGTTCTAGTGAGAAAACCTTTTTTGTTTTCCATCGTAGCGTCACCAATCGTGGTATATATTAGTCTTATATGATTCCACACAATTCTGGAAAAATTTATCGAAATCGGATGACTATAGCATATAGCTGCCATATAAACAATCGGTCCAACAACTAGTTCTAGTGGGAAAAACTTTTTTGTTTTCCATCGTAGCGTCTCCAATCGTAGTAAATATTTGTTTTATATGTTTCCACACTATTCTGAAAATTTTTATCAAAATCGAATGACTATAGCATATAGCTGCCATAGGACCGATCGGTCGGAAAATGTGTTTTAAGCTAGGTACTCAGACACGAATAACATTCTAGCTGCCTATCTAATTACATAGCTCTTCGAATGTGCTCTTCGAATTTTCTCAAAGCCTTCTAAGAGGCCGTACTCAGACGTCTAGAATGCGCTCGTATAATGTGCATGGGGCTGCCAGATCGTTTGTCAAAAACAGCTGATACATTCTCGTAGGGGGGTCTTCGAATTATGAAACATGTTTGATAATTCGAAAAGGTACCTCTTAGAATCAAGCAACACAATTGGAAAGAATGGATTCAAAGAAGACCAAAAGGCAAAACAAAAACAATTTGGAGAACTTTGCGGAGGATGAACAAGTTGTGGTGCCCAAAGCGGTCAGGATGATACCTATTTAAAGGGATTTGGCCAACAATTTGCCGCTCTGAGGTTATTGCATCCTCTTTCAGTGATACGCGAAATACACACAAGAAATCAACCATAACAACGCCCATAACCTCTGCATTTCACATAGAGCCATCCATTTTCAATTTTATAAACATTTATTTTACAATCTCTGTTGCCCGCTTATTTTGTAAACAAAGAACAGCTGACAAGACCAGAGTGACCATTTCGGATTCAGTGATTGTGGTTTGGTCACCCTACATTCTAAGAGGCCGCTCTTCGAATTATGAAACAATTCTAGCAGCGAGAATGTTATTCGTGTCTGAGTACCTAGCTTTACTCAGAAAAGTTTTTTTTATGGTATCAAATTTTTATTATCAATGATTTAATAATTTTAAATATCTGATATCTATGTCCTATATATTTTTTTCCAGTTAAATCAGTTGGAGTAAAGTTTTTCAAGTGTATTAAAACTTCGGCACAGTCGAAGTTAGATTTGCCTTCTCGTTCAAGATGCATTGACTACTCTTGAACTGCCTCTGGCTGCTTTTAAGACCAATTCGGCCATTAAGCCAAAACTCAGCTTCGTTGTTGCTAAAGACAATTTTTCACATTTCTGCAAAAGCGCAAATTTTTATTAAAAAAAATTCAATAATTTGCAAGCACTATTCTTCTATGAAATGGTGAAATGGCCAACCTTAATGCTTAGCTTGACCCTTTGGGGCTGTAACAGTCAGATGTAAATTACACTACATCACATCTAAGTATGAATTTCCGCCATAAATATGATAAAACAAGAACTCAATCATAGTAGATTTTGTTGAGAAGCTCCGACCAACTATTTTGTTAACTTTAGTCAACCAAATACAGCCGGAGAATTTTTTAAGTACTCCCATTAAAATCGGAAATAAAAATATTAAGAAAATATATGATACACTCCAAGGTAGCCGAAAGCGACCACCGTCGAGGAATCTCCCTTAAGTAAGATCCAAGGCAAGAAATTCAAATATTAAGAAGAAAAATCAGCAAAGGAGCTGAACCTCACACGACTAGTGTGAAATTCAAACTGAGCCAAAACTGACTGCCAGCTGCGCTTTATATAGGGGCAAATTCAAATGCAAAGCCTACTATGAGCAATTTGAAAAATTACTTTATGGTTGTGATTTAGAGATGGACACGTGCCTTCGTTATTAGAGATGAGCTCAACTCGCACACGATAGCAATTTTTGAGGCCCTGCCCAGAAATTATAACATCTTAAATTTTATATGCCAAAAGTTCATGATTTCTATTGCAAAATTTAATTAGATTTTTTATACTCTGAAGTTGGGCAAATGTAATCAAGTATATCAATTCTTAGTCATCGTCAACAACCGAGTCGATGTCCGTACGAACCCGTCGATCTCAAAGTCTATTGAAACACACACAGTCCAGGGTACAGGGAATTTTGTAATCGGGCACTACACCGCAGCGCTTTTACTTGTCTTCTTTTCTTGTTTTTCCGAAGATAAAGAAACCGCCCGGATTCTATGACTACTTCTTAAAGCTCCCATAGAACATATAGGTTAAAAAATAAGTTTTAGTAGAAAAACTTTCTTGGTTTTTAATTTTAGCGCTCTTAACTCAGCGAGTTTTTCAAGTGTATTATAACTTCCGCATAGTGGAAGATAGCTTTGCCTTCTCGTTCCAACATTGTGTTCCAACCAGGGACCGAACAAATCACTCCTTTTTATATAAAAATCAGAAAATACAAATTATTTTTGATTTTTAATTTTTTCCTCTCGAAGTAATAGTTATAAAATATTTTTATTATTTTTCATCCTTTATAATAATTTTGACTGATTTTATTTATAAAAATCAACAATAATTAGTTATTTGTCGAGTTTTATTTGAAAAATCATTGATGATGTTTTATTTCGAGTTTTATTTTATTTGCTCAAGCATAACGATTATTCTCGATTGTTTTTCGTTTACCATTAATTAACCTATTCCAACCATATTTTTTTTAATGTGAACTAAGATGAATAACGATACAGAAAAAAAAACATGACGTTTTTATTTTGTTCTTAAGATACCGATCTATTGATTTTAAAATGAAAAAATACCTTTTTTTTAGTAAAACTCCCTTTTTTCCCAAGTTCAAATAATTCTTACAAATGTTCTACAAATCCAAAAAAATCTAGTTTTAAATTTTCAATAGACCTTTGTGTCCTCTTATTGACTACGTTCACAGTTTTTCGATATCATCGCGCTTTTGAAAGTTATGTCCCAAAAACTATAAAGCTGTACTACATTTTGATTCAAAGTACTTACTACCAAAATTACTTTCAATTAGAAAAACAAAGTTGGCGTTTTAAAACAAAAAGTTTGACATTAGAAAAATTATGGCAAAACAAAATGAATCGGAATACGTGCAAGGTTGGCACTCAACACTTTTGCTATGTTTGTGGCCGGTACATCCTTGGAAAGAGTGGCCGGAACATAACGCAATCGTTAAGAGATGCGTATTATCAATATTTTGGATTGCATGTTCGGAATACCGAAAAGCCATGGACGCCAGACAAGTTGGATAAATCTTGAATTCCAGGTGATTGGCTTGTTAACCGGTATGCAGTCCGGCTACACAAAACACTGTTGTTTTCTTTGTTTGTGGGACAGCCGTGACAGAAAAAATCATTATATAAAAAAAAATTGGCCATTACGGGAGCAATATGAGCCTGGAAAACATAACGTGTTGGCTAGCTCGTTGGTCGATCCGAAGCAAGTTTTTCTTCCACCCTTACACATAAAACTTGGCCTTATCAAAAATTTCGTAAAGGCACTTGACCGAAATGGGCGGGGCTTTCAATATTTAATTGCTCTGTTTCCCAAAATTTCCTATGCAAAAATCAAAGAAGGAATATTTGTCGGACCAGATATCAGGAGGCTTATGAATGATGAAAACTTCTCAAAGTGTCTGTCAGACACAGAAGCAGCAGCATGGGGATCATTCAAAAGCGTTGTTCACAATTTTCTTGGAAATAAGAAAAGTGTGAATTATACGGAAATTGTAGCTGATTTACTGGCCAACTATAAAAAAATGGGTGTAAACATGTCCCTTAAAATACATTTTCTTCACTCACACTTGGATTTCTTCCCGGAGAATTTGGGTGACACTAGCGACGAGCATGGGGAGCGCATGCACCAGGATTTGCAGAGAATCGAGAAAAACTACAAAGGCTTTTGGGATGAGGGCATGCTAAGTGACCATTGTTGGGGTCTACTACGCGAGACTGATCCGAAAAACTATAACCGTCAGAGCTCGACAGGTGTTTGCTTTAAATAAAAATATAAAAACATGTCATCAAAGTATTTTATTTATTTTAACTTTGGGTGTAGATAAATAATCCCTTACATGTCGAGGAACTGGCGTGGAAACTGAAGAAAGTCTTGGGTACTTCAATGTTCTGTAGGTTTTAGAACTTATGCCTGTCACGTCTGTTAGGCAAAAATAACAGTCATTGGCGTGGTCTTGCGGTTCTCTCCAAAGCGTTGGCACAGAAAATGAAAAATATATCTTTTCTCCCAGTGACCACTTGTACAGCGTAACGCGGCATGAGTTGCAAAAGTTGTCTGGCGTCCATGGCTTTTCGGTATTCCGAACATGCAATCCAAAATATTGATAATACGCATCTCTTAACGATTGCGTTATGTTCCGGCCACTCTTTCCAAGGATGTACCGGCCACAAACATAGCAAAAGTGTTGAGTGCCAACCTTGCACGTATTCCGATTCATTTTGTTTTGCCATAATTTTTCTAATGTCAAACTTTTTGTTTTAAAACGCCAACTATGTTTTTCTAATTGAAAGTAATTTTGGTAGTAAGTACTTTGAATCAAAATGTAGTACAGCTTTATAGTTTTTGGGACATAACTTTCAAAAGCGCGATGATATCGAAAAACTGTGAACGTAGTCAATAAGAGGACACAAAGGTCTATTGAAAATTTAAAACTAGATTTTTTTGGATTTGTAGAACATTTGTAAGAATTATTTGAACTTGGGAAAAAAGGGAGTTTCACTAAAAAAAAAGGTATTTTTTCATTTTAAAATCAATAGATCGGTATCTTAAGAACAAAATAAAAACGTCATGTTTTTTTTTCTGTATCGTTATTCATCTTAGTTCACATTAAAAAAAATATGGTTGGAATAGGTTAATTAATGTGGCCACAAGAATTAAAAATGTAAGCATACCTCGTATAATACACGTTTATTTAAATATCTTCTGAACAAGAGGTACCAGGGGAAAACGGATAATTGATTTGAATTCAGCGCTTGAAAATATATAGGAAACGAATGCTATCTGCTCTGGTCCAAAAGTTGGATTTTATTTGTAAACCTGTGTTATTAAAACTTGGAAAAAAACGAGATTTTCTCATATACAGCCGGGCTCCCATATTCACTTTCGCAAACATTTTGCGATTTAGAGACCTAATTTGCTCCTAAAACCGGTTTGAAATCGCAAAATTTTTGCGAAAGTGAAAATGGGAGCATGGCTGATAATCACATTTTCCACATTAAATAAATAAATTTGTAAGAACAAAGTTCGAACATCGAGTTTTTCCAACCTTAAACATGTACGCAGGAACAATTGTGTACATTTTGTTTTTGTTTAAAGCGTATTGAAAAATTTTGTTGTCCAGTGCTCTTGTTGATCTTTCCATCTTACATTTTGGGGTTAGGGTATTCGGCTATAATCAGAGCAAGATCCGATTGACTTGGCTGTAACGTCATTTTTGTTGGCACGACATTTAGCTAAATTATGGCCAGCTTCACGTTGACGTTGTCGGCTGCTGACCAAAACGAGGACAGTGGCTTTGGCTCCAGCTTCCAGTGGCTGTGATTGTTTCTTTGGCCGTGCCCAGGCCACCGCAAACCCGTGTACATATAAGTAATCGCGTTCGTTGTCAATCAACTGCGGCAGCTGCTGCGGGGGCGGCAGCAGCGTCCAATGTATTGAAGTCTGTAAGGTAATGGGGGCGTGGTCGACCCCAAAAATGTTGTTGGCTTTCATTAGTCGTGATTAGTTTTGAAAAGGAGCACAAAAATAAATATATATAAAAAATCTAAACACACAGAAATTGGCAATCGCCACGCGCCACCAACAACACAACAGCAACAAAACTGCATGCATGCCACTTGGACTTGACAAATTGTGAGCAACATTTACAATTGAAACAATTTAATCAACCGAGAGAAGCCGGACAAACGGTGGCAAATCAACTGAGAAGGCGTCGGCGACGCTGAGTTGCACATTTAACGAGTATCAAACAAAAAGCTGCATAAAAAAAAAAAAAACAGCACAAACAAACAAACAAACTGCTGACAAATTGCTGTGCGGCGTGGAGTGGAGAGCTATGCGAATTGAAGTAATGAAAATGTGAGGTTAGGTATGCCTGGAATTGAAACAATATGGTAAGTTGGGACTTGAACGATTAAGCAAATATTTATGAAGTTAATTAAAAAGCTTTTGTAGAGGGCGCCAACAATATATCTTTTCTTCAAACTAGGGATGGATTCCGCAACGAATTTCGGTTCCGTTACCGGTTCCGGTACCATACCCGGTCAATATCATGGGTGACATTATAATTGGGTTCTAAGAATGTGCCGAATATAAAATTTTTTTTATTATACACTTGAAAAGTGTATATTAACTTTGCCCAGAAGTTTGTACATAAACTATATATATTCTTGATCAGGACGACGAGCTGAGTTCAATTCCGTCTGTCCGTCCGTCCGTCTGTCTGTTTCTACTCAAACTAGTCCCTCAGTTTTAAAGCTATCGAGCTGAAATTTTGCACAGAGTCTTCTTTTTACTGCACGCAATTAATATGTCGGAACCGGCCGGATCGGGTGACTATATCTTATAGCCATAGAAACGGTCGGTCAAAAAACTAGATCTAGTGAGCAAAACTTTTTTGTTTTTCATCGTAGCGTCACCAATCTTGGTATGTGTTAGTTTTATATGCTTTCACATAATACAGAAAAAGTTAATCAGAATCGAATCCCTATAGCATATAGCTGCAATAGGACCGAAAATGTGTTTTACTAGGAAAAGTTTTTTTTATGAAATCAAATTTTTATTATTAATGATTTAAAAATGTTAAATATCTGATATCTATATCCTATATATATTTTACCGGTTAAATCAGTTGGAGTAAACTTTTTCAAGTGTATTAAAACTTCGCCACAGTCAAAGTTAGCTTTGCCTTCTCGTTTTTAGTTTTGATCTCTTGTCGTTACATATTTTTGAACGAATAATTTTGGTAAACGCTTCTTTTTCTTCTTCCAATGTTATCCCTACTCTCAGAAAGAAAAAGCCCTAGAATTAAGCAATTCGCTATTCTTTTGTCGCTTGCCTTAATTGTTTTTCTTACCTTTATTAATGTCTTTCTAATAAGCCCTGTCAAAAATAAAAGCTACGTTAATGATGTTTCAAGTTTTGAATTTAATTTGAAAACAGTAATATAATTCTGAGTTCCTTAATAGGGTCGTAAAATACTCTAAGGGGTGTAGAAGCACTAAAAACGCTCTTCAAACAATTATTAACATAAATCTGGTGTTGCTTTTCCATATATTACATTTTTCTAAATATAAGGACAAAACATTCTTAAAATTAAAAATAATATTTTTAAATTTAATTTCTTGAATTTAGCTTAACTTTTTTCAAACATTTCTTTATTTGGGAAAAAATATTCTAAATCTGGGAAAGCCTTTCCATTTAATTAGAGCGTTTTTATTCATAATAAGCAGTATTTTCACTTCCCAGATTTCTTATAAGAATTTCCCATGTTAGTTGCTCAGATAGTGTAATAGCAAAGAATTTCGAATACCTTGAAGCGACATCTCATACAAACAAATTTGTATGGCGGGTCCTGCTGGTGGAGCCCGCATTATGAAAGAAAGATTACGGAGCGAGGAGTTACGAAGCATCACATATTCTAAGAATATAATTAGGTAGTTAACTCACGTTTTAATTATACCCGGCGTTATGAAAAACTAAGTCGAAATTCAAAACATGTTGTATGAGATGTAGGTTCTAGGTATTGGAAATTCTTTGGTAATAGTCAATCTGAGAAGTTCATATTTGTTTAATTCAGGGACCGTAAATAACGATTATTTTTTTTTGTTTTTTTTTTATAACTCAAGAAATAACGATTAATTTTTGAGCATCAAAATAAAAATCTAAGATACGAGTTATTTATAGATTTTAAAATAAAACTCAAGAAATACCCATTATTAATAGATTCAAATATTTAAGATTAAAAGTAAGTTAAAACAAGTAAGAAAGTCGGTCAAGCCCGACTGTAATATACTCTGTACCTGTTTGTATGTAACTGATAACTTTAAAGTGTGAGGTTTTTTCAAAATCTGGGGGTGGCAACTCTTTCGACTATCGTTCATCTGGTTGAAAAACGATGTACGGGCTCGATAAGTAATGATGGGTAGAATTACCCTAATACATAACTCGTAAAATTATAAAATTTGTATATAATTTCCTATTAACATAATCATATCTATCATATTTCTGACCGCAGGCCATCTCAATTGCATCGCTATTCTCATACTTCGTCTTTGCCTACTTACACAATCTATTGGAAAGAAGGGAGGGGGAAACTGAAAGCGGCGCAGTCCAGTAAGCTATTGCCCTCTCGCTCTCTCTTTCTAGTAAGTGGCTGCAGTGTTGTTGTTGGCGTTGCATTAAATTTTCTTTTACATATAGCGCCACTATTGTTCATCTGATCGGAAAACGATGTATGGGGGCTTGATAAGAAATGATGAGTAGAATATATGTCTTAAAGGTTCGAACAATGTAACTCCAAAATTGTGGAAAATATTCAGTTGTTTTTAATTTGCGGGGGAGGCAGGGGGCGTGGCAAAAATCAAAACTAAACTTGATCTGCCTGCAAGTATAAGAAATATATGTTCCATACACTTCAAACCTCTATCTCTTACCATCTCTGAGATCTCTTCGTTCATACGGACAGACGGACAGACAGACGGACAGACGGACATGGCTATATCGACTCGGCTGTTGATGCTGATCAAGAATATATATACTTTATGGGGTCGGAGATGCTTCCTTCTGGCTGTTACATACATTTGCACAAACCCAATATACTCTGTGTACCTTCGGTACAGAGTATAAAAATCTGAAATAACTAATATTTTTTTGAGCATTAAAATATAAATCTGAAATAAGAGTTTTTTAATGATTTTTAAATTAAACTTACAAAAAACTGATTATTTTCTGTGTAAAAAAATATAAATCTAATAAAAGAGTTAATAAATGATTTTTAAAAAAATCTAAAAAAAATAACGATTATTTTTTTATCAAAAAAATTAAAATCTAAAATAAAAATTATTATATGATTTTTATTTTTTCTCAAAATAAAAATCATTTTAAAATAACGGCTTTTTTTGAAGATGTATGTGGCCATGATTGCATATGGGTATAAACTGAAGGTACAGCAACTAAATAAATGGTTGTGGGAATCCCGACCCCCGAGCCCATCTCTACTTAGAAGTAATAAATATTCAGTTTATTTTTCTGATTTCTACTTAAGTTTGAGTTGACATTGTCTCATTTCATTGCAGATTGCTACATCTTATTCTAAGGGCTTGAGCCACGAAAAACACCAAGATCACTTTGGACTATTTGAGAAATTCTTGTTTAGGTTTAACTTTTAAAATTGCAAAACTCTTGGAGATGCCTTGAGACATCTTGATGATTAAAAAGAGGTAATTTTCATTTGCGATTTCAAGAAGACTCGATAAAATGCTCGATAAATATTTAACTTTTTCTTGGATGAAAAAACATGCAAAATAAAAAATGTTTTTCTACAGAGTCAATAAAAAAAAAACAAATTTGAGAAAAAGTGGCATCAGTTAGGTTAAAAATTAATGAATTAATTTCCCACATTTGTTCTGCCGATACCAAAAATTAACACAAAGCCCCAGATACCTGAATATTCCACGCTCCAATTGACAAAATACAGAAATTTCCGAAAAATTTTTATGAATTGAATTGCCAAAGTTTGGTTTTTGACTGAAACTGGAACTGGACGTGGCCATAAAAACAGGCCAAACAAATCTTGTCGACAAATTTGGAGTTAATTATAAATGCAGGCGTACCAAAACGGCAAATTCCGGCGAACGACTGAAATTGAAGTGCATAAAAAAAAACGAAAAGGAACAAAAAAAATGGGGAAATGTGGGCGTTGGTCATGAATGAAAGCCGTTGGTGTGGCGTAGGCGGCGATTTTGCTAAGTGTGAAACTAATTTGTCAGCATGGACAATAACAGCCAAAAGCCATCAACTTCATAATAATATTCAATAAACATCAACAAAATGCGCCAATTAATCGCCACCGATTTGGCCATGGGACGTGGAGTGGAAATTCAGAATTGAAATTGAAATATTTCATTTTAATTGAATTATAAACGTTGTGTCGGTGGAGGAGGAGGAGGGGGGAGCTAATAAAATCGATGATGTTAATGGTGCTCGGTTGCATTTAACACCTTCCAGTGTGTGGAATTTCATCTATTTTTATTTATGATACAAAAATCCTAACCCCCCCTCATTCCGACACCCACACCCACCCACCCTCACCCCCACAACAACAAATGTAGAAACATGTTCCGCTCTGGCCAATTGCATGCAAATCGTATGCAATCGTACCAAATCCACAGCCAGAGCTGAAGCTGAAGCTGGACGCAGACTTTAACTCTCGCCAGCCGCCGCCGCCGCACAGTGGTTGAAACTAAGGTTAGATACCGACCTATGACCGATATTAAAATACATTTTCCATTTTCGATCCACGAAAAATTCAATAAAAATATATTTTTTAACCTTTTGAAATTCGTAGGTTGCTATTTATATTTCTGGCCTAATAATGAAAACGCGAATATTTATGATCAAAAATGGTTTTATTGTTCTTCAAAGTGTTCTCCAGCAATATTTATACACTTTTGCATGCGCTCAAGCCAATTGTCGAAGCACTTTTTCCACTCCGATTGAGACACCTTCAAAACATGGTTTTTGAACTCTTCAACAGCATCTTCTGGCGACGAAAATCGTTGACCACGCATTTTTCCCTTGATGTGCGGGAATAAAAAGAAGTTATTGGGTGCCAAGTCAGGGCTGTACGGCGTATGACCCATCAATTCGACGTTTTGGGCGGTCAAAAAGGCGCTGGTGTGAGCTGATGTGTGAGAGCTCGCATTGTCATGGTGCACAATGATCTGTCCTCTCTTGTTCGTTTTTCGAATTTCTCCAAAGACTTCAGGCAAACAAATTGTGGTGTACCACTCAGAATTGACCGTCCTACGTTGCTCAAGCGGAACAGTCGCCACATGACCAGTTTTACCGAAGAAACAGGCGAGCATTTGCTTCGAAGTGCTTCTCCCACGAACGACTTTAGTTGGATTTGGCTCGTCTTCGAAGACCCACACGGTCGATTGCTGTTTTGTTTCGGGCTCACAAGCATAGATCCATGATTCGTCACCTGTGACGATCTTATAAACGTCTTTTGAAACACCGCGATTATATTTTTTCAAAATTTCTTTGCACCAATCCACACGAGCCTTTTTTTGAGCGATTGTCAAATTGTGCGGGATCCAACGAGAACAAACCTTTTTTACGCCCAGGTGTTTATGCAATATCGAATGTATGCTGGTGGAAGAAATGCCCAAGGATGCCTCTATCTCACGGTATGTCACATGACGATCTTGCATTATCAGTTCACGCACGGCATCAATGTTTTCTGGCACAACGACTGTTTTTGGACCTTCGTCTTCGAGCGAGTGTAGCCCGCGATTGAATTCATTAAACCAATTTTTCACAGTGTTAGAGGATGGTGCTTCATCGCCATACAAAGATTTAAGTTCATCGTTGCACTCTTGTCGTGATAATCCACGTCGAAAGTTGTGAAAAATGATTGCACGAAAATTTTCACGAGTAAGTTTTTGATTAATCGTTAATCGATATCCAACGTGGTCACACATGAAAAAGTTGTAAGGAACTTTTATCGATAAAAGTCCAAACTTTTTTTGGGAAAAGGCCAATTGGCCCTAAAATGGCTAGAAGTGACTTAGGCCAGAAACTTAACGTACTAACTAACCCACGTACTTCTGATTGAATAGTTTTTCAGTTTTTATACCCTGTACCCATTAAAACGGAAACATTTCCGACCCCATAAAGTAAGTATATATTTTTGATCAGCGTTAACAGCTGAGTCGATATAGCCTATCCGTCTGTCTGTCCGTTTGTCTGTATAAACGCTCCGATCTTAGAGACTATGAGAGAAAGAGCCACGTGCTTTGGCAAGGAAGTAGGTGTATACCATACGCAAGATCGAGTTTGTTTTGAATCTGAAAAAAAAACACAAAATCAAGGTAGCAGCGTATTTCTTAGTCAGGGCCCTCGACTGCAGCGCTCTTAGTCCGCATTTACACGATGAAGTTTCCTTCATGAAGTTCTTCATGAAGTTTTTGTTTGTGGGAAAGAGGTGAAGAGGGGCAGCCATAACTGGCAAAGCTTCATGACCTACCGTGGCGTGAAGCTTTTCGATAATTCTCCTTTGCTATGTTCCGATTGAACTGATGCAGGGTTGATTTGTGGGTTATTTGCTTATCGATAACTCGTGTTCTCAGGCGAATGGAAATCGAACTTCATGAAGCAAACTTCATCGTGTAAACACGGACTTACTTGTTTCTACTGCAGAATATGCATTTTGGGCATTAATGTCCGACCCAGCTGGATTCTGAACCACTGTGCTCCGCTGCGCCGGAGGGGCTTTGGGTATAATTGTAACGCAACAATCAAAATCAATTGCTATGTAAATAGAATTGCAAATTAAATTACAAATTGATTACCTCACTGAGTCATTAATTAAAAAACTAAAAGGAAAAAAAACGTTCAACAGATAACGCTAGAGTGACTGAGATAGAGAGAGATAGATAGAGACAGAGAGAAAGCTAAAGCAGGAAGCAGCATTCCACTAGCCTAATGGTATCATACATTATTTTAATTCAAATTTGTTTATGTTCTTTCAAGTTAGGCTCTTGTATGCACTTCCTCAACAAGGCAGCAGCAGCTCAACAGCAAATTATTTTTTTTTTTTTAGAAATTTTCGGATGAAACAAGAGAAAACTGACTTTGTTATTGTGTTTTGCCTTTCCTAACACATTTTTTATTGGCTGACTATTCGAATTTGAAGTATTAAGTCACATTTCCAGCTAGGGGGGAATTTTTGAAAGTTACTTAATTTTTTGTTGACCAAAATGTAGATATTTGCCTCTTCTATTGTGCATTAAGCGGCGTTTTTAAGGCCAAATCAAAATATGCGAAATCTAAAGTAATTGTCGCCTCAATCTCTATTGTGGTTGTTGTTGTTGTTTTTGTCGTTGGCCAAAGCAAATGAAATCGAATAATTAAATATTGGCATAGTCACACCTTGTTGACAATTATTGACAGGCTGATTGGCAAACAAATGAATACGTCGCCATTTGTCTATCCCCCCCACCACCGCATCCCCTTCTGGCACAGAGTAGGGGCGCGGTCTCTGGTGGGCGCGTCCAAGCGGCAGCACGACATTTGGTGGTTTGGGGGCAGGGTGGGTGCGACTGCTGCGGCTACCGGCAGAAAGTGAGGGGGTAGCGAGAGGAAGCATCGCCCAGAAGAAGAGATGCCAATCTCAACTGCCAGCTCCAAACATGGCTTCAAATCTGGCGTTGGCGTTGGCATCGCCGTTGTCGTCGTCGTGTTGACAGTATCGGGATGATGGCATCTCTTATATGGCAATTCCTACGTCGATTTGCCATTTGCATTTTGGCAAGAATCGGCTATCGGCCATCAGAAATCAAAATTCAGTTAACGGCTATCAATTAATTGAGTTGGCCAAACCTTTAGCAGCCACCCACCCAACCCAGGCCACAATTCAGCCAGATTCGCCATAATCATCAATTATCCGGAGCTGTCTTTGAGAGATATGCAAAGCATGTGTAACGTTTTCTAGATAGACAATGTTAATAAGCGAAGTTAAAGTAGCTAAAGCAATGTATGTTGTGATTACAGCTGTCAGCGATCGGTGGGTAGGGGAACACTGCAAGAAAAACTTGCAACCTACAAAGGTTTGCAAATGAAATGCAATGCAAATAGCAAGTTTCCCCTCTCCAACTTTCTTACCAAGATGAGCTAACCGAATATTGTCAGTGTGTGTGTTAGTGTGTGTGTGTGTTAACTGATTGCATGCAAATGCGAGAAAAAAGGGTCAAATCATGTTGACACTCATGTCGCTGGCTAATTGCTCCAACAAGCTTAGCTCTGCTCACAGTTCACAGACAGTCAGCAAATTGCCATAACACTGTCGAGGGCAATCGAGAGATCATCACCTACCGAGAGGTGGCTGGAAGGGGGCCCAGTGATTGGAAAGGTACTAATTGTTATACTCTGTACCAAAGGTACAAAGGGTATGATGAGTTTGTGCAAATTCTTATATATTCTTGTATATTTTTGAACAGCATCAATAGCCGAGTCCGTCCGTCTGTCCGTATGAGTAAACATATCTCAGAGATGATTAGAGCTAGAAGTTCGAAATGTATGGAATGTAGACTCCTTATACTTGCAGACAGATTAAGTTTATCCAAAAATTTTGACTATTTTATATTACTGGCTTGCTTGACCGACTTTCTTACTTGTTATACCCTTGCAGCGGGTATATTAAAATTTTTCCAGATTTTTGACCAAACCTTGCAAAAAGTCTTGAAATACATTTGTCGAAATCGGCTGAATTCAATGACTATTTCTTATGACTGCCGTAGGACCGATTGGTCAGAAAATGCGTTTTAGAAGGAAAAACTTTTTATTTTTCAATGAAAGCGTTCTTAAACTTACCAATTATGAATACTTTACGCTTTCAAAAAATTCTGCAAAATTTGGCCAAAATCGGATGATTATATTATATAGCCAGAGATCCGATCTGTCTGACAATGGGTCGAATTGAGGAAACTTTTTTTGATTTTGATGATAAGGTGGTCAAATTTGGAAGTAATCAAAACAATCAGATTTATAAATATTAATTGTTATTCAAAAATTTGTATTATAAAAGTTTTAATAATGAATGTCTTTTAAATATACTTCTTTCCAAATCTTAGTTCAAAAGTATTGATGTACCTATGATCTGTGGCTTCAAATGCTTGAATATGAATCTAAAGGAATATTTCATCTATGTGCAAAGCCGAAGTGTACCAAAAGACAATTTTTAAATTCTCAAAAAATGCTTATGAATGCTTATGAAGGAAGCCATGTTTTAAATACCAGTCCTTCACATTGATTTAATTACTAATACAATACTGAGCATAATTGAAGGGTTCTGTGACTGGCTTGGTCCAATAAAAGCGTCGAACGTTTCTTCAGCCTGGTGAACCTGGAAAACTAAATTAAAAACTATTTCAATAATAAGGTTGGTTTTTAGAATTATACATGTGTTTGAAGACACTACTTCAGTGGTTGTCGACAAGAGCGAAGCCACAGTTTGAGATTGTATTGCTGTGATTTCCACTTCTCAAAAAAAAATGGATACTTTTTTAATGGCAGATCGGAACCATTTAGGTGTTTTTTCATGGATTCTTTACTTCCCAATTATTCTGTTGTATCAAAATGTATTCTGCATCATTTCTTTCACACATTATACATTGAAAATAATGAGACGTAAAGCAGAGCTGACCTACTTCATCGAACTCTGGCCAGCAGCTAAAAAAATGTTTTGCTCGTTTGTCTCGTGTCGGTGTAAACAGCCGAATATATTCGGGCCAAGTGGCTTTGATTGACAAACACTGTACTACATAGTTGACGTTGCAATTAAAACAGAACTATCATTTTGCAGACCAAATTGAGTTTCGATTCCTTTGCAAAAAAATCAAATTTTTCCTTTTTGTTGCGGTGCTTGGTAACTTCGCTACCAAATTTTAAATTAGCAACATTAATCGACATATTAAACTACTCACACAAGCAGACACATTTTTTGGCACATAAAAAAGCAATGGCACTTACGATAAAACTGATTATGTTTTATCCGTAATAGGTGCAAATATCGCTATGGAATTTTAACAGGTGATGAGTTTAGAACAAACTTGGTTTTATAGCAAACTTGCATTTAAAAGTCAATTTCGTAAAATATGTTTCATACGATAATTTCGCGCAAAGGGGTCGATATATCATGAATAACAATTCAAATTAAATTTTTATTTTAAATCTCAGCAAAAAAATGTTGTTTATAAAAAATATAAAAATAAAAAATCTGTTATTACAAAAGTTTTATTTAAAAATCATAAAATAACAATTTTAAATTAATTTATATTTTTTATTTAATTTAATTGAAACTATCAAATGTGCAATTCGACAAAAAGACATGACCAACTTGAACGGATTTGCCCCATTTTGGGCCCTAGGAATCAAACTGCATCATTCGATGGCATCGATCACGATGGCATCGTAAAAACATTTTTTCGAAGTTTTTCACCAAGTTTTATTTTGACCAAATTGTAAAAAAATAAGATTTGATTCTCGTTAAATCTATATAAATATATTTAAAGGCCCTCTAACCTACACATACACTACAGATTTTTGATATCTTTGAGCTTTCAAAAGTTATGTTCCAAAAACTACTAGAATTACGACTTTTTTACATAAAGTTAATTACAAAAAATTATTTTAAATTTTCATAAAATTAGGAAAAAACGAGAGCGTAAGTTAAAGTCGGCCCTGCTCGACTTCGATATACCCGTTACTCAGGGTATCAACATGTCCAAATTGTGGGAGATATGAGTTTTTTTCCAATTTGCGGGGGAGGC
Source organism: Lordiphosa mommai (assembly GCA_018904225.1). Classification (NCBI taxonomy): domain Eukaryota; kingdom Metazoa; phylum Arthropoda; class Insecta; order Diptera; family Drosophilidae; genus Lordiphosa; species Lordiphosa mommai. The sequence goes on from JAEIFT010000188.1 coordinate 457,075, forward strand.
AACTCTACTATAGCTCATCTGATCAGGAAATGAAGTACGGCTGATCGATAGGTAATTATTATTAAAATATATGTCTAGAGGGTTCAAACAATCTATTTTCAAAATTGTGGGAGATATGAGGTTTTTTTCAAATTGCGGGGGCGGGAGGGGGCGTGGCAAAAATTTGAAACAAACTTGATCTGCGTGCAGACAATACAAGTCTACACTGAAAATTTGGTAGCTCTAGCTCTTATAGTCTCTGAGATCTAGGTGTTCATACAGACGGACGGACAGACGGACGGACGGACAGACGGACAGACGGACATGTCTATATCGACTCGGCTATTGATGCTGATCAAGAATATATATACTTTATGGGGTCGGAAATGCTTCCTTCTGCCTGTTACATACATTTGCACGAACTTAGTATACCCTTTTTACTCTACGAGTAACGGGTATAATAACATCTTCAATGGGTATTAATTATACTCTGTACCGAAGGTACACAGAGTATATTGGGTTTGTGCAAATGTATGTAACAGCCAGAAGGAAGCATCTCCGACCCCATAAAGTATATATATTCTTGATCAGCATCAACAGCCGAGTCGATATAGACATGTCCGTCTGTCCGTCCGTCCGTCCGTCCGTCTGTCCGTCTGTCTGTATGAACACCTAGATCTCAGAAACTATAAAAGCTAGAGCTACCATTTTTTCAGTGTATACTTGTATTGTCTGCACGCAGATCAAGTTTGTTTCAAACTTTTGCCACGCCCCCTCCCGCCCCCGCAATATGAAAAAAACCTCATATCTCCCACAATTTTGAAAATAGATTGTTCGAACCTTCTAGACATATATTTTAATCATCATTACCTATCGATCCGCCATACATCATTTTCCGATCAGATGAACGATAGTAGAGTTGCCGCCCCCGCAATTTGAAAAATACCTCATATCTCCCTCTATTTTGAAAATACATTGTTAAAACCTTCTAGACATATATTTTAATCATCATTACCTATCGATCCGTCGTACATCATTTCCTGATCAGGTGAACGATAGAAGAGTTGCCACCCACGCAATTTGGAAAATACCTCATATCTCCCACAATTTTGATCATAGATAGTTCGAACCTTCTAGACATATATTTTAATTATCATTACTTATCGATCCGCCATATATCATTTCCCGATCAGATGAGCTATAGTAGAGTTGCCACACCCGCAATTTGAAAAAACTAATATCTTCCAGAATTTGGGCATTTTGTGATCTAATAAAATATTCTAAAAAAACCTTACCCTGAGTAACGGGTATATCGAAGTCGAGCAGGGCCGACTTCAACTTACGCTCTCGTTTTTTTCTTATGTATGTACGTTTTTGAGGCCTAAATGCCTCAAATGATCTATTTTTTCTGAATGCGTAATGATGTCGAAAATCAGTAAATTTAGTTAATTAGAGGAAATTTAAGTCTTTATTTAGATTTTACTAGTATAAGACATAGAGGCCTGTTCCGGTTTTCACTAAAGTGATTTCGAATGTGGTACATGATCACTTTTATAATCAACGATCTAGGTAATCGGTATCAATCCTTATATTTTAAATTTCTTTTAATCCGACAAACTCGACTTTAAATGCAACAAGATGATTCACTTGAACAATTTTACACAACATCACATGGACCATATTCGAATAAGACAACGTTTGACAAGTTTTGTTTAGGAGGGTCTTATACCATTGAACAGAGTTTTATGAGTGTTTTATTAAAAAGATTCTGGGGAGAAAGTCATATGAGCTTTTTTTTCAATTTGATTTTTTGTTTTGTGTAATAAATTAATTATATAAGAAAAAAAAAAATTTTTGGAATTCGAGGGCTGTTCAGAAAGTTATCGGCCTGCCAATTAAGGTCCTCAAAAAAAAAAGGTGTAGAGGTGGTAGTCATGATTCCGGAACTCCAGGTTTTCGGAAATGAAAACGGGTAATAAGGTTTTGATCAGAATTTATGTAATTCTGGTCCGTACCTCAATTATATTTTGAATATATTTTTGGAAAATTGGCGGCAATTAAAAAAATAGAAGGCTAACATCGGCTACGCCGATGTTTTAAATACCCTTGCAGTTTTTGAAAGGCGCTACCATTGATAACCAAAAAGTTTTTCTCACTAGAATTAGTTTTTAGACCGATCGTTCCTATGGCAGCTATATGCTATAGTCATCCGATTTCGATCAATTTTTCCAGAATTGTGTGGAAGTATATAAAGCTAATATATACCACGATTGGTGATGCTACGATGGAAAACAAAAAAGTTTTTCTCACTAGAACTAGTTGTTGGACCGATTGTTTATATGGCAGCTATATGCTATAGTCATCCGATTTCGATAAATTTTTCCAGAATTGTGTGGAATCATATAAGACTAATATATACCACGATTGGTGACGCTACGATGGAAAACAAAAAAGTTTTTCTCACTAGAACTAGTTTTTTGAGCGACCGTTTATATGGCAGCTATATGCTATAGTCATCCGATTTTGATAAATTTTTCCAGAATTGTGTGGAAGCATATAAAACTTTTACATACCACGATTGGTGACGCTACGATGGAAAACAAAATAGTTTTTTTCATTAGAACTAATTTTTGGACCGATCGTTCCTATGGCAGCTATATGATATAGTCATCCGATCCGGCCGATTCCGACAAATGTGCAGCGTATTTGTATTTAAAGACTTTTTGCAAAGTTTGGTCAAGATAGCTTTAAAACTGAGGGAGGAGATAGCATAGAAACAGACGGACAGACGGACGGACGGACGGACAGACGGACAAACGGAAATGAACTCAGCTCGTCATGCTGATCAAGAATATATATACTTTATGTGGTCGGAAATGCTTCCTTCTATGCGTTACAAACATCGTGACAATTTTAATATACCCTCTGCAAGGGTATAAAAATTCGATTTAAAATTATTTTTTTTGTACTTATGTGTAAAAAATAGTGAAAAGTAGTTGTTCCTCTTGTTTGAAGTATGGGCCAGAATTACATCAATTCTGTGTCGTTTGCAACATGGCTGATCAAAATCGGTTTAAAAGAACTTTCGCAATCATGGCTGACAGGTCGAAAAACGTGGTTTCGAGAAAACCGCGCTTCAAGTTTTCAGCAACGTAAAATATACTGACTTTAGGAAGAACGTTGCTCCCCTCTAAAGGCTATATCTGCTAATCTTTTTCGAATTTTTAAAAATGGTTTGAAAGGAATGAATAGGGAATGTCCAAACTATAATAATAATGGAAAACAAAAAAATCGAAAACAAAATTTTCAAAGGTAGAAGACCCCCTTAACTACAACAACCATGTTAAGAACCGAACCGATGCATCGATGGTTTATATGGATCTATACTCGCAGGTCTCTATAGTTGTTGCTTGCGTCGCGAGAATAGTGGGGAGCATACGAACTGACAGTCAGAGCTCGCGGCACATAGGAGAGCCAAACACAAAACAGCATGTGTCTTTTGTCTCTTTTCCCTTACTCCTTAGTCTGCGGCTGCCTGAACACAACAAACAGTTTGCTGGCGAGTGCGAGACAACGTAGAGTTTCCTGTTGTTGTAGGCCAATGATTTAGTCTGCTCTTTCATGTGCTTTCAGTGGGCACCCACGGCTTAAAATCTTAAGCTTAAACGAGCGGGTTGCATCTCCTATATCCTACCTTATACAAAATCCAGATGTCGAATATCTGTTTTACTTTGGATGATATTCACTTAATTCAACTGTGCGCCGTCACAATTCTTCAGGTTAGTAAACCGGAAAGGAGATTATGCCCTCCAGTAGCAGTTCGTAGTCCCGGCATATCTTTAATCCTTATAATCTCTGAGATCGGCGAGCTCATAGAGATTGACAGATGGTCATGGCTGATCAAAATTATATATACGAGGGCCGTTACATATATAAAAATCCTTGGCTTTTTTAAGTGTGACCATTTTCAAGAAAAAGTTAAAATTTTTTAAACATAATCTACTCCGAATTTGTCGGTTGTACGTTCACTTTGTCAATTATTTTGTGGATAGCTCTAAATCGAGATTTATGAAGATTTTAACAGACTCCTTTGATTGATCCACCCTCGTAGAATAGAATTTACCCGAAAGCAGCTGCGATATTCCAGTATTTGCTTTTGACATTGCGGTAGCTGTAAAATAGAGTACTACCCTCTCTCTCCCCAAGTTCCGGACACCAAGAAAAAAAAACCCATAACGATTGTTATTAAATATTTCAAATATATTTTGTATATATATTTTGTTTTTTATTGTTTTTGTTGTTGTTAGAGCTTTTAACATATCTCGCGGCTGCAACAAAAAAAATTAAAAAAAAAACACCTCATCAGCTTTATAAATAATAATAATTCTACAAAAAAAAAATTAAAAGCTTTCTAAATTTGTGGTCATTTTTTTCGATTTGTTTTGTTTATTGTCTGTTTTTTGTTCTTGTTTTGTTTTTGTTGTTTTTGTTTTTATATATATAAACACTAAATGTAAATTATTAGTACAAGTTGTTGTTGTTGTATGAATATTTCTTTTTCTTTTGTTTTTTTTTTTTGCAATTAATTATATATATAATATATAAACTACAAAAAATAAACATAAAATAATAATAATAATAATTTAATAGAATAAAAATTAATACAATTTTATTTTGTTTGCGTTTTTGAAAGGTGTGTGTGTGAGTGTGTGTGGTGGGGGGGGGGGGGTGTATGCGGGGGGTGTATAAATATGTAAACATGGCATTTGTTTTGTTGGTTTTCTTTTAAATATAATTTTGTACATAATTATTGACAGATTTCGTTCAAATGTGTGTGTGTGTTTGTGTGTTTGTATGCGTGTGTGTGTGTGTGAGTAACAATTAGTACAAAATAATTTCACATGGAAAAGTTAAATAAACTTTTCGTCAAAAAAAAAACATGCTTAAGAACTAAGTTTATTTTTGCCATTCAGTCAATCAGTCGAAACTTTTGGTTGGCGCCGCCTTCTCTCTCTCTCTCTCTCTATCTCTTTCGCTCTCTAACTCTCTCACTCTTGCTGTGCAGTTGGGGCCGGCTGTTTATAATTCGCGCCAAATGCGTTTCCCACTGCATTTTTTTCTTCTCATAAATTATATATGTAAATCATAATTAGATATGGGTGGGAGGGGAGCTCGGGGGAGCTGGATTTTTCACTTTATCCATTTTCCACACAAATTGCAATTTAAATGAAAATTTAAAATGAATTTTGTTTTTAACACACAGCACAGTTTCACGTTTTCGAATTTTTAATTGGAAAATCCTGAAAATGTTTTCTACATAAATTCTAAGCTGGAGAATTTCAAGCAACTGCACTGGTTTTTTCTACGATCTCTCTCCCCTTTTCTCCTCCTCCTCCTTCAACTTTGCTCACTGTGTATGCTTTTGTAGATTGTTTTCATTTTTCTTACATTTTTTTTGTTCTGTTTTTCGTTTCCTTTTTTTTTTTTTTGTTGATATATAATACAAGTTTACATTGCTATAAGCTAGCAAATGTGCGTGTGTGTGTGTGTGTGTGTGTGAGTGTATGACAGCTCTGGACCTAAAAGTCCCATTCGTTAGAACGCTCAGCTGCTGGAAGCCGTTGACGCTGTCCGATGATGAAGCGGTTGACGTTTGTGATGACGTCGCGATCGTCGACATTGCGTGGAACAGCATTCATCGATGGGCGGTACTTGCTGACCACCAGCATCACTGGCGCCGGGCTTATCGAACAAGCGACGCTTGCTAGTGACACGCGTCTGTTGGCAAGTGGAACGCGAGCAACGCTTACGATCGCAATTCACTTTGGAGTCCTGGAACAAAAAAAGAAGAAGGGGAAAACGGGTTTAAAAAACGGAAATATTGCAAAAAAAAACTATAATTTCTTCACTTAATTCTTCACTTAAGTTAAGTTTTTGGCTTAATTTAAAAAAAAAATAACAACTTGAATTTTTAAGTAGACACCGCTTTACTACAGAATTTTTAAAATATATTATTGGCGTCTAATTAATGTGTCTACAATATTGAAATTCGATAATTCTGGTAATGCAGTGTATGCGGTGTTTTGCGGTGTAAGTATAATAGCTACTTATACCAAAATTTCGATATGACAAAAAAAGCAGCACCGCATGCAGTTCTCTGCCCCTCTGCCTTTCACTATTCACTATAGTTTAGTCCAAACAATTTTAAAGTCCACAATAGCTTAGACAAATGAGTTGTGAATTGCGTTGCAAAGTTTTGTCTTGAAAGTAAAATTAATTCGTCGTAGGTTTTATTTGAAATTGAAAGACCTCACTCTTAATACCCAAAACACGCTTGTTTCAAAATTACAAAAACGCACATTTGAATCATGTATAATTCATTTAATTTGTGCCTAGTGTGCTAACTTTTTGGAAGAGTGTAAGGCTTAGCTAAAAAAAGTGTGAGTGTGGTTAACACTTACGAGGCTTTGATGTGAAACATACTACTTATTTTATTTTTACATTTTTATAATTTACGTTGTGATTTAAGTATGATTTAAATAAAATTTTAAAAATTTTAACAAGCGCAGAAAAAATAGTTAATATACCGTGAGTAATGCCACTCGTGACCAGGCGATTGCTTGTAATCGGAGTTGGAAACAGTGTTGGAAAACAAAGTTGGATAACTCTGTTGGAAAATATTGTTGAAGAATAATGTTAATAAACAGTGTTGTAAAACAGAGTTGGAAAACGGTGTTGAAAAATATCGTTGGAAGACAATGTGGGAAAATAGTGTTGAAAACTGTGTTAAACATAGTGTTGGAAATCAGTTTTGGAAAACAATGTTGAAAACAGTGTTGGCAGACAATTTTGGAAGACAATGTTGGAAAACAGTGTCGAAAACTGTGTTAAATTAAAGTGTTAAATAAAATGTTAAAAAGCTGTGTTGGAAAACAGTTTTGAAAAACAGTGTTGGAAAACAGAGTTGTAAAGCAGTGTTGTAAATCAATAATAATTAACAGTGTTGGAAAACAGTTCTGGAAAACAGTGTAGAACAACAGAGTTAAAAAACTATGTCGGAAAATATTGCTGGAAGATAATGTCGGAAAACAGTGTAAAACAACAGAGTTAAACAAAGTGTTGGGAAAAGATGTTGGAAAGCGGTGTTTGAAAACAATGTTGAAAACAGTGTTGGATGGCAATTTTGGAAAACAGTGTTGAAAACTTTGTTACACACAGTGATGGAAAGCAGTGTTGAAAAACAAAACAGTGTTGGAAAACAATATTAAAAACAGTGTTGAAAACAAAGTTAAAAACAGTGTCAAAGTCAATGGTCAAGTGGTCTAGAACATACTACTTCTAAGTTTGAATTAATAGCTACAGTTGGCCAGGCGATTGCTTGGAGTGTATGGTGCGACGTGTGAATTTTACCACTCACAAATTTTCCGTACCGAAATTAAAGTTGTTTCACATCAATAAATTGTTCAAATTTTTACGAAGTTTGTCAAATTTTGCAGTCCTATGGATCCATATGCTCATAATTTGCTCAAGTAGTGCCGAAATATTCCCTAATTCGGCATATTAAGCCATATTTTCATAAAAACTTTGACAAACTATTTGCCTGTTGCACCTTAGCTTAAGTTTCTGGTTTGATTTGACGAAGAACTTAAGCAAAAATTTAAAAAACCAGCAAAAACCACTATTGTATTAACTTTTAGTGGAGAAATCTTCCTTAAATAAACTAAAAACGAATAATAGTATAAATACACTTACCTTGCAACGACACTTGATGCACTTCTGTTCGCCATGCGACATCAATATGGGATGCCATTCGTGTCCATTCTCATAGATCTTATTCACCACCTTGCAACCGCCGGCAGCTAAAATTTCCTCCGCACTATGTCCGGGTGTACGCTGCATGGCCTGATCTTGCAGCACATTTGGATTATTTGGTCGTGTTTTGTTACTGCTCGAGCTGCTCTGTTTGCTCTCGGGACAGATTTTGCAGCAGGCCTTCTTATCGGGACGATAGGCCAACTTTTCGCTACATTGCAGAGGCGGGCAAACCATGCGCGGACAACGCACTTCCAGAGTCAAGGGATCACAACTGCAGGTGGTGCAGGTATCAAAACCATTGGGTGGCAAAAACGGATGCCAACTGGCACCGGCCGGATGGAATTGATCGCCCAAGCGGCAACCGCGTGTGGTTTCGGCCACAGCCGTTTCCACACGTTTGGCCACACAACTGGGACAGCATTCACCCTCACGTTGAAGCAGCTGTTCGGTGATCGCTTTGCATTTGAGTGCCGGACACTTGATAATCTCACAATTCGCCTGACCACGCAAGCAGGCGCACATCTGACATGTATCCTGGGCACTGCGCCATTGCTCCGACTCGTTGTAAAAGCGGCCGGAGTGAAAGCATTTGGTTTCCGAATTCAATAAATGATTGTCATTATGATCACCCGGTACGGGCACATTGTTGTCCGTATAAATGGGAAAACAGTGGGCAGGGACTTTGGTGCTCTTGAGCTTGCCGCGCAGTAAAATTTGCTTTGAAAATTTCGCCTGAAGTTCCAGATAGCAGACACTGGTCTCTAGTTTGATTAACTCAGCCGAGGGCAGACCCAGGCCAAAGCCCTCCATATAGGAACCACTAAACTCTTCGAGCAGTTTCCGAGTAACTGGAGCGCCTATGGCCTCAATGGGTTTCTCCTCCAAATACAATTGCAAATCCTGCGAGGCCAGACCATTTAGGGTGAGTTCATAGTGCAGATTGCATTCATTATCAATGGACATCCAGGCCATGCCAATAGCTGGCTCGGTTACGGAAATATGATCCGGCTTTTTAAGCAAAATGGGTTCGGCCGAGTCGCGTGCATCGGCCACAGGACGTGGCACTAGACGACCACGTATTAGACTACTTTCATGCTCGGTGCCCACATTGACCACCAGTTCGCTATTGTAGAGCGATTCCAAAACCTTGGGACCCAGCTTTTCCACCGTACCATAGGCCTGATTGAAGTTAAAATTGGGCATCAGATCCTCCAGCTTGGCCTTGCGTTTGCCCTCTTCGATAAGACTGATGTTGGGTCTATCCTTGGTATTCACATGATCTGTCTCGATATTGTAGGCTAGCGAACCATCTGTGTTAAGATACACCCAAGCTAGGCCACTGCTACGGCTGGAGGTATCACTAGAGTGCGGCGAGAGTAAAGTCTGGAATATTTCACAGCTGGCACGTGTAATAATATGTCCCTGGATACGCAATTGAGGATACTTTTTGGACTCCACCGTGAGCAGTAGTTTACCTCGGGACATCAAACGCAAATTTTGTATACTTATGGGCGACGATAGTTCCAGCACATTGATCTCGGCCGAAGGCTTTCGTACACGTGGTACTTCATCAAAAATTATTTCCTTACGTTCGGGCAATTCGATGCGCACACTCAAAGCAGCATCGGCATATTCCTCGGCACCAAAGACGCCATTGAATACCAAAGTCAAATGCATGGAAGAGGCCGCCCCACTGCTGGTAGACACAATGGCTGTACCACCCGCTCCCGCCAGTTGGTTATCCCCCGGAACTGGCTCCAGCAATGAACTAAACAATTCGGTCTGCAGGGCCGTATACTTGGCCACCTTACCGGCCAGGGCCAATTCCGCCTGATGCTTATTCCCCCAGAGCAAAACCACATGCAATCGATCGTCGCGCAAAATGCGTTTGTAATCTCGCGGTACACGACGCCATACACCGCATATTTTGCCCGTGGCATTCTGATAGACACTGAGTGTGCCCGTTAGAGTGGTCTCTAATTGATGTTCCTCTAGTATAACTCCCGCATCATCCACGAATTGGATGGCCCGTGGGCGACCCACACGCGCCGAGGTGTAGAACGAGTAATACAAATTCTTCTTGTGAAACAAAAAGCGTGCGGTGGCTACCACATTTTGTGGATTGTAGGTGGTGTACATGGATTTCATTTCCTCACCCTTGAGGAAATACGATGTGCGACCCGTTAGCAGCGCAGCATAATCTATGGTGGAGGGGGGAAGAGACAATGGAGATATTTTCCAGAGATGATCACTAAAGAGATAATTGTCAACTTACGTTTCATATTGCGCTCCTCTTCCTCGCTGGGCACTGGCACATCCAAAGCCACATCCGTATCTGCAATGGGAAGAACAAAATAAGTAGAGATTTCATGAGATAAGAACGACCTTAAATGGAATTTGGATGGCTTCAAAGACCACCGACTGAATGAAAAGAAGGGACTATTCGCATCATGAATGGAGGTTAGGAACAGGTAAAAGCATTCCAGGTGGCATTCATTAATCGTGCATAAATTTTGTAGAGCAGGTAGCGCGGAGCTACTTCCAGGAATCCATGACACGCTCATTTGGTTTTGTGTGTGTGGATGTGTGTGTGTATTTTTTTTTTGTTCATTCTGTTTTGGCGTGAAAGTAGGTGGACACATTTCCGGGACACAGCAGGGGACTTGATTGACAGAATAAGCAGAAGAAGCAGAGAAAACAGAGGCCACATAAATCACCTTCAACGCCATCAGCGAGGTTCGTTAGAAGTTGCAAGAAGGCAGGCACTGAACACACAGACAGACGGACAGACGGGAATGAAAAATTTTGCATACTCTGCAGAAAATGTGCAGATTTTTTCGTCTGATTGTTTTCAAACTTTTGAGCCACACTTATTTCAATGTAAGACGAAAGCTTCACAAATTAACATAAATTCTGTCGTCGGGTTTGAGATGTAAAATCTAACTTTAAAAGCTTTTAAATCAGAGAACCTTCGTCTGATTTGACTTAAAGTTTTAGAATATTCTTTTTTTAATATACGCAGACTATTTAGTGAATTTCAGACAAATTTGTCGAGGGGTTATAGTTCTTTATTCAGAGATGGTATAAGCCAAAATCTAATTTTACATTTACATAAACTCTGTCGACGGGTTAGAGATCTATAAACTTAGTTGAAGGTGTAACTTAAGCAACCAACTTAACTTCAAAAGCATTTATATCAAAGAACCTTCTTCTGATTTGCTTTAAAGTTTAACAATATTCTTTTCTAAATATACGCAGACTATTTTGTGAATTTCAGACAAATTTGTCGAGGGGTTATAGTTCTTAATTCTTTCGCAGAAATGGTATAAGCCAAAATCTAGTTTAAAACATTTTTATTAAGCCTTTTCGCTGAAACTTTTGAAATTAACTAAAATAGCTTCTATTTTGAAATCCCTTTGTCTTTGTCCGATTATCTCTAAACTTTAAAATAACCTTAAACTAAGTGAAGTACGCGTGCCAAGTGATTTTCAGAAAAATCCATTGAGGGGTTTTAGTTTAAGAATGTATGTACATAGTTGGTGTAAACTTCAATCTCAGTTTACAGCTAGGCAATAGTTTAAAAGTTAAGAACACTCACAAACTTCATCAACCAGTCGGTATACTTCTTACATATCAAGTATCTTTCGTGTGTGTGAAGAGCCTAAAGCTGCTGCCGTTGTTGGCTGCTTTGGAATTTCGATTATTTCGTGCCCAACCTAACCCACACCCTGCTCCTGCTGCAACTTTAAGCCGCCGCAAAGAGATCGCGCATAATGAAGGGCGACAAATCTGACACCTTGTATAGCATTTTATTGAGACTCGGCCCTGGCCTCTGTCTTCTCTACCCTGCGCTGCTGCTGTCCGATCTTATCGCCTGATCTTAATACGAGCCACTTCTGACCGGGGCCAGTTCTTCTTATATATATTTTGTGTTTTTTTTTTTTCAATTTGATGCATCCTCCGCTCTGTGGTGGCTCTGCATTCTTAGCTTATTGGCAGATCTCAGGCTGCCCTTGACTCGCGCGCTTGGCTTGCAGATGAATGAATTTTTTATGTTCCATCTCCCCTCTCTCTGGTTTTTTTTCCCGTTTCGTTTCGTTTGTAAGCCCAAGATAAATGAGTTTTGGTGCGCACAAAGACGACGACACGTTGCCCATCATGACGATGCCGACAAAGCCAAGTGGAAAGACAAACGACACCTTGGCATTGACTCAAGACTTTGGTATGTGGGCTCAACAAAAAAAAAATAAAAATAAAATCAGAAATAGAAAAAGAAAACGAATCTTAGCTCATTAGGAAACAAAAAAAAAAAAGAACAGAACCAACGTATTCCCAAGAAGTCAATCAAGCAGTGGCAAGCAGTGCCAAACTCCCTCTCCCTGGATTAGCCTTATCTTACGGGCAGCATCAAAACGTGCCCAAACTAACAATGTTTAATAGACAGTTCCGTTTTGATGCTCCGCAAACGATAAACTGGACGATTTTATTGTTCCCAAGAAGAACTCACGCTCCAGCGATAAAAATCTTTTGCTATCCTTTCTGTGTCTGACCACAAAGAAAGATGTGATCAACTAGAATTGTACGAGACCCAAGTCGTTAATGGAACCCAAAACTCAACGATCGATGGAAATCACCGAAAACATTAACTTTTATTGTCTACCTTCTCAACGTATGCGGAATGGTGGACCGCCCGCCGTTTTGTGGCGGCAAATGAGATAATTTAATAAGCGTTAAAATGCTCGAGTTATGTCATTATAAAAATAACGAAAAAATGCATAAATTAATGCCCAACTGGGGATGGGAAAGAGCGAGGGAGAGAGGGCAAGAGAGAGGGAGAAAGGAGGCAGATAGAACCCAAAATGGACATTTAACGAAGGAAGGCAATTGTTGGGATGTTGATTATATGGCCATGTCATGAGCATCAAGCTTCAAGCCCCATGACAAGACCAAGCCAAGGCAGACCAACGCCCGGCTACAGTGGGCAGAGACTAAAGAGGAGCATTGCTAAAGGATTCTTAAACTAAATTTGAAAATTTCTGGATATTTTTTTTAACCAAAAATAAACGAAACATACGATGTTCACCGAAACAATTTCTGTTCTGAATTTTTATTCTTCTTTTCAGTTTTATTCCCAAATCCCAAATCGTCAAATCACACATAGTTTTTTCAGAGTTCGAGTATTTAGAGGGGGAGAGTAACAATTGGTAATTATAGATAAAAAGATAATCAAAAATAAAATAAGCAAGAAACAAAACAACAACACTAGCAATGCAAAATATACCGTTTTTATATAAAAGTTGTTTTATGCTTGGTGCTTTAGGAGGTTCTGTATAGAAGACCAGCCATCTTTGTGGTAATGTGTGTGCCTTGTTATTTAGTTATTAACCTTCTTATGAATTCTAACATTCTAGCATTCCCTTTAGAAAGTGACTCTTAAGTTTCTTCCTCATCGTGTTATTTTCTACTAATTCAATTGATGTAATGAAATTAAAGTAAATAAAATGTACTAAATATTTTAAAAATCAAATCATGCAAAAATCAAGTAATGCTAAGATTTGGGGAAATATAAGAAGTAATAAGCTAAACTATTCCGCAATATTGTGGCTCACAAAAAAAAGGACAATCTCCTTTGGTATTCTTTGAAAGAATTTTGAAGGATTATCATCCAATCTCTTTAAAAGAATCCTGAAGGATTATCAACTTTTGTATTCTTTAAAAGTGTCCTTCAGGGTTATCATCATTAGTATTTTGAAAAAATCCCGAAAGATCTTCATCAAAGAATCCCGAAGAAGCGTCATCTATGGTATTTTTGAAAGCATCCTGAACGGTCTTCATTTTTGGTATTCTTTGAAAGAATCCCAATTGATCGTCATCTTATTCTTTGAAAGAATCCAGAAGGATCGCTATCTTTGGTATTCTTTGAAAGAATGCTGTATGATCTTCATCTTCGGTATTCTTTGAAAGAATCTCGAAGGATTTCATCTTTGATAGAATCTCGAATGATCTTCATCTTTGGTATTCTTTAAAAGAATTCTGAAGGATCTTCATCTTTGGTATTCTTTGAAAGAATGCCAAAAAATCTTCATCTTGCTATTCTTTGAAAGCATCCTAAAGGATCTTCATCTTTGGTATTCTTTGAAAGAATCCCGAAGGATTTCATCTTTGATAGAATCTCGAAGGATCTTCATCTTTGGTATTTTTAAAAGAATTCTGAAGGATCTTCATCTTTGTTATTCTTTGAAAGAATCCCAAAGAATTTTCATCTTGCTATTCTTTATATTTGAAAGAATCCTAAAGGATCTTCATCTTTGGTATTCTTTGAAAGAATTTCGAAGGATTTTCATCTTTGATAGAATCCTGAAGGATCTTTATATTTGGTATTCTTTGAGAGAATCTCGAAGGATCATCATCTTTGGTATTATTAGAAAGAATCTTATCGGATATTCTCCCAAACCCAAAGAATCTTTAACAAAATGTTTCGTACGTTTTTACCAGGATTGAGCAATGATTGAAAAGATACAAAAACTAAAGCGACCATTATGCATCCAATCTAAGTGATCGTGAAATATTATACTAAGCAGATTTGAGAAAAAAATAGCTAAAGGTTCAATCTTTCAAAAGGCATTCTAAAATTCTTTCGACTCTCCGCGAGTGCAAAGTTTCAGCTCTACATAGGCAAATCTTTCGATTGTATAAATTCGATTTCGGAGAACAGTTTTTCTTTGCTATTCTAGTTTTTACTGTACTTGGCGGCCAGGTAGATGTATGACAAAAGCTGCAGGCTGAGGCGAAACCAAGTTAGGCAAAAAATAACTTTGGTAACGATCGTTCGTCGTTCCAACTTGTTGTTGTCGTTGCTGTTGTTGTAAAATATTTTTACAATAGCCTCTGAGACTGCGTGAGAGAGACTTTTATCTCCAAGTGCCGCGCCCGTGCCTTCTAACTATTTATGGCAAACGAGTTGCAGTTGGATGTTGGCCATTGACGTGGCAGTTTTTCGCCTTGAATAAAAGTGAAATTTTTGACCATTGGCAAGTCGTTGTGCTTCTCTAGAGAAAAGGTCAACGTCTCTGGCATAAGCAAAAATGAAAAATTGCCACAAAACGGAAACTAATGATGTGATGCGGCAGGCAGGCAGGCCGGCAGGCAAACCGACTGCCTCAACCTCACAGTTCCCTCCCGTTTCGGGCATTTCCATTCCCGTTCCTTTGGCCAAAACAAGTTTGCTTTTGAGCCATGCCACACAGTCAGCTAACTGGGAGACGGGGACTGGAATTCAGGCAGCACTTGGCTGATTATGTGAAAAATGTCACACACACACACACACACACACCCGGTCGGAGTGGAGAGACTTTGAGACGTTTTTCTTTTTTAATTTTTTTTTTATTTCTGTTTTCTAATTGTGAATTCAATTCATGCAGAAAATTAGCCAAAGCCAAAAGCATTTGGCAGTGATTCAGTCTTTGGTTATGCCTTGACTATATAGGCATAATAAATAATATAAGTGTATATATAAATATATATATATATTATCGTATATATAAATGAAATTTATTAGAAACCAAAAACGAAAACGATGGAGAGACAGACATGTGACAGCTGGCCAAGAGGCAGCAAAAAAAAGGGGCAGCACATGAAGTGAACAATTTTTGTTGTATAAATTATCAGACATAAGTGATATTTAATAAGCTAATGGGTGCAGCGATTTGCTCACAGCTAACATGAGTAATGCATTAGACAATGTATATTTCCATTTAAAAATAAAACCTCTTTTTGCTGCCAGATGGGTGCATGGGGCACTTCCTCACAGAAGTAAATATGATCTTTGCAAAGTGAAGCATTGGCTCGTTGTATATGCATGTATCGAAATAATTAAGCTCGTTGCCAGATGGGTGCTGTAATTTGCTTACAGACAACTAACAAATGCTACTGTGGTATCATTTTAAAGGAGATTTAGGTACAAAAAATACCAACTTAAAATAATAATTTATTTCGCTTCCAGATGGGTGCCCTCTATTCTCACAGTCAACTAACAAAAGCAGTTTAAATGATCATTTAAAAAATTAAAAATTGTCAAAAAAGTCGCTGAGGTGATGAAGAATTATAGATCTTGTTTTATAATTTTGATGGGTGCCGCAAATTGCTTACAGTCAACTAAGAAAGAAAGATCGTTAAACAGTGTCAGCATTTTTCAATCTTTCTACCGATGACAGGATCGGTAGACCCTTTCCAGTTTCATCATTAAAAAAATCCCAATAGCTTATAACCTTCTATTTTGAGCATAATCAGTCCCTAGAGAGTCTCAAAAACATAACATTCCTATAGTACAAATTGGTTCGTTTGATCTTAGCACTTTTATGATTGCTACGATTAGTTTTAATGTACATTGTTGTGATTCCTAAGAAAGTTGTTGTCTGGTTTTTTTTTTTTTGTTTTTTGCTTAAGTGCGACGGCACGTGTGTGCCCCAATGGGACCTTTCAGGCAAATACACAGACATTTTCGGAATACCCAAAAACTTCAGGCGCCGTTGAGGCGATATAAAAAAGAAATTGAAAATAAAGCACATAACATGCAAAAAGTTCAATCACAACAGCAACAACAACAACAAAAAACGAGAACGAGACGACAACGAAACACCCAGCGATATACAATAAATAAATGCAAAAGTGGCAAAATGAACGAAACATACATAAAAATATACCTACATATGTATGTTTCTAGGGATATGTATGTATTGTATGTAGCATTGGGGGCGACACAGACATAAAAAAGAAATATAAATTGCGTAGCGTTGACCTTCATTTCTGGCCAAGTAATTTTTCATAAACAATTTACGCGTTTCGGGGCGACAGAACACACCGCACACATCATCAACACACAAAACACAGCAGAACTATGTATCAAATGGATGGCCATTGGCCATCTTGTATTTGTATGTTTTTTTTTTTTTTCTGCCTTTATGACAGCTGTTGAGTATGCTATGCTTAATTATTCATAGAGATCGGTCTATACGTATGCACAAGTATTTATGTCTAGTATGAAAACAAAAAAAGGATGACTTAATCATCAAGTCGGTAGTAGTAAGACTTACCATTACGATCACCGGGACAGGTTTTACAGCATTTGCCGGGTAATGAAATGGGATCATCACATTTGGCGGGCGGACATTCATTTTTTATATTGCGACACTGAACTCGTGCCACAATTCGGCGTTTTTTGGGTATCTGAAAGAGAGAAAAGTTGGAGAAAACAATTATACAATGGTATCAAAACTTAAAATTGAATTTATAAAAGGATTCTAGATTTTTTCACTTTGAAACTGGCATGTCTTAAGTAATACAGCAAGCTGAAATTATTATATCTAATTCCTAAAAGTCATCCAATTGTTAAAAGGTTTTGCACTCACATTTGAAAGCATTTAAGATTCATAACTACCAAATTTGGGGTTGCTTACTTTCAAAATGTGCCAGTTCTGGCATTTTTCCTCGATCCATTGTTCCCTTGATATAGTCGAAAATATTTAAGTATTACTTAAAATAAGTTTTAATAAGATTCTTATTTACCAAAACTAAGTTCTAACTAAAAGCAAAGGTATATAAAACCCATAAAATCTAAACCTATATCTAAAAGAATAATATTACAAAAAGATCGTAGGTTTCATAGAATACCATAAATCCACGAAGTGATTGTCAATTTCATAGAATGCCTAAAGTTCGTTAAAATATTTCATAAATGTAATATCCTCGATTTAATAGAATGTTTATAAAGATATTTTGGTAGATTTATATTAAACGTATATATCACATAAGTGTACCGCAAATTTGAATAGACTTTATAGAACATGCTAGTTTCGTAGACTTTACGATATGCATATGTAGCACTTGAAAGTTTCTAAAAAATATCGTTGATTTCATAGAATATGAAAAGCAATATGAAAGTTTTTGGAGAAAATACACTTAGAAAAAAAATCAAGAATTCCATACCTAAACTGGGGAAATTTAAGTACAAAGTTTCAAAAGCTGACTAAGTTCGGAATTTTCAAACCCTTGAACAAAATTCTCATTTCCAGTTCGTTTTTTTTTATTATAAATTCCTTTTAATTTGATATTGAATGTTTTCTTCTACGTATTTTTGATTCGAACTCTTATTTTTTTAAATGGAAGAATGACATTTTTTTCTGGTTGTTCGTACTTTTATGTTCTTGAATTACGCAATAATCCATTTCAAAATTAAAAACAAAAAGAATAATATTACACTTTTGGGGGTGCACCGGATATCTCTAGAGATTTTCTTATAAAAATTGAAACCGCCTTCTTAAAGCCAAGCAGATATAATTCGTTTGGAAAACCTTTCAAGTAATTTAGAAACCAACTTTCTTCTAATAACTTTACATAAAAAGTCATACAATTTCATTTGGTAAATCAATCGATACTCTTTAGAATAATTATTGTGTTATTTTAAGTAAAAGGGATTTATACAATGTTTAAGTTTTAACGACCTTTATAATACTCAAACTAGCAAGTTTAAGCCGGCTCAAAGTTAGAATGGGGAGGTTCTTGCAACAGCTGTATAGTCGACCAGCCTCTCTTGTGGTGATTTGCATGGTTTTTTCAAATAAGTTATAAAAAAAAGCTTAAGTACTTTCCTCTGCGTCAAAATTCTATCTAAAATGCATATACCCTTATTTAGGGTATACAAAACTGTTTTATCCATTCAGATTTTTATTTATTTATTTGCCTGGCCACAAAAATTAATTAGCCCCGCCATTTCACATAAAAAATGAAAATTGCAATTCGGTTTTTAAATTGTTTTGAGCATTTGTGTGTCTGGATTTGATTCTTTTTTTTTTCTTTTACGAATTTCTTAATATAAAATTGATTTTTTTTGTTGTTTTTTTTTTTGCTATATAAATATGTACAAGAATATATATATGTATGTATAGGTATTTCGTTGTCGCTTTTTGATGTTTATTTTCTGGGTTGCTGCTTAAAGTTCAACAGCAGCATGTTTTAAATAATTTTATGAGTTGACATAAATTATAATTAATTAATAGAAAACTGACTTTTATGCAATGAACATTAAAAGTGAAAATGAAATGAAAAACTTAAAGTCAAAAGAAGCCGAAAGATGCAAGTCCGAATAACGTCCAGATATGGTTGCTACTATGTGTTCTAAGTATGTATGAATCTTTTGTTTTTGTATTTTTGTGTTTTGTTTTTGGACTGTCTGGTCGCTGGCAGACTAACAATAACAACAAAAATATTTTAAGACTTTATGGCGTCAATTAATTTTGCAGTCTTATATACCTTGCATACATACAGACATTCATACATACCTAGATGTTTACAATTTTAACTCTACGCAGAACTTGAACGAGGACACACATAGTGACAAGTCGTGACATTTTCTCTCTCGCTTTCTCTATTTGTTGCAATTTTTTTGCGTAATTTGTTGAAAAAAACCATAGAAAATGTTTCGTTTTGTTTTTAGTTTGGCAAGGCTACGACCTGTCTATGTATATATACGGCTACACTGAGAAAATAATTTATGCAAATAGAAAACTTTTTTTAATTCTAAAATTTTGGACTTAAAATGCTTGAATCAATATGTGTTTTTGCGTGAAATAAGAACTATCATACTTTAAACAAGAACTATATATTATAGAACCCATACTGTTATGATTTTTTAAATAAGAATTACATATTCTTGATTCAAGCAAACTAAGGGATTTTTTTTCTTTATGTGGCTTGCAAATCCCAGAAAAGGCTGTTTGCTTTGTTGTTGTGCTGTTTGTAGGATAGATCTGTTTCTGTCTTACTCTGTTGTGATTAAAAAGAGGCCTTTAAGGCCTAATTTCAGATGGCATAAAAATTTATTTCGGCACTATGCTTTATATAAATAAGACAGCTTTTTTAAAGCATTCAGCTATCAGAGCTTTTCAAAAGTGTTTCTATTCATATGAAGGATTGTGCCGAAATACATTTTTATGTCATCTGGAAAGAGGCCTTAAGCCAGAAACTTCAAGATTGTTTCTAAGCTTGAAGCAGTTGGGAATTGTAGTTACCAAAATGTTAAGTTCTGAATTGTTGAATTTCTTTACTCATTTATTTATTTTCCTACTTTTGTTTTCTCACTGTGCGCGTATATGATTTCGTATATCCATTTGAACAAAACGAAAGAAAATGCGAACCTTAAAATCAATATTAATCATGCGTGAAAATGTCATAAATTAAAAGCTTTTGAAAATGAAAATTCCTTTTTTTTTTGTCTTTGCGCATATTTTGTTGTTATTGTGTGTGAGTGTGTTTTGGCAAGCCAAGTTATAGCTTGCAGCAAAATGTCGACGACGACAATCATTAGTCAATTAGTTGGCCCCGCCCATTGGACAAATGGTAAGCAAAATACCACAAAATTTATACAAAATGCAACTGAAACGCAGGCAGCTACATATAAAATGAAAGCACTTGAGGAAGGCTGATTTAAACATTTTCCAGATTTACAATATCAGAATATCAATATGAACTAGGTTTGCTGTTCATAGAAGACTTATGCAACAATTTATTGTAAATAACATTTTGCTATTGCCCAAAGTGTATCTTTTATATTTAGAACAAAATTAGAACCTTTAAATCTGTTGAAGAAGGTACATCAAACATTTAATAGATTGTTTGTTCTACACATCTAAATTCATAACTTTAGAAAGAACAAGTTCCAAATATATCTACATATAGACTGAAAACACCTAGGGACAGCCTTATGGAACATGTGCTAGTTCAATTTCCATCCAGAAGGTACTTTTACCATGCGGTTAACAAAGAACTAGTTCCAAAAATAACCCAATTTAATTTTGAGATTAGTTTTTAGAACATTTATTGGTTTAAACCAATTAATTTTAAGGCTAAAGTTCCGAAAGTAAAAAAACTATACGCTTAACAAAGAACTAGTTGAAATAATAAAATAAATTAATTTTGAACAAAGTTAACAGATCATTTGCTGGTTCAATTTCTTGCTAGAATCTATTTAACAATAGCCTAAAGTCTTAAAACTATACGCTGAACAAAGAACTAGTTCCAATAAAAACCGTATAATAAATGAAAATCATTTTGAAAAATTAAAGGACCATTTGCTGGATCATCTTCATGCCATAAGGCATTTAGCAACTGCCTAAACACATATAACTATATGCCCAATAAAGAACTAGTAAAAAAAATTAAAATCATTTTGAAAAAAGTAACAGACAACAAAAACCTTCAAATAAACCAAATTAATTTGAAAAAGGTTCTTGCATTTCAAAACTGCTTTAAGTCATAAAACTAAATGTTTAACAAAGAACTAGTTACAATAAAAACCGTAAAATAAACACAATTAATTTTTAAAAAGGTTAATCGAACATTAGCAGGTTTAATTTCATGCCTGAAGGCATTTAACAACTGCCTAAACTCATAAAACTATACGACTAACAAAGAACTAGTTCCAATAAAACCCGAAAAATAATCAGAATTTATTTTGAAAAGATTAGCCGAACATTTGCAGGTTCAATTTCATGCCAGAAGAAATTTAACAGCTGCCTGAACTCATAAAATTATACGCTGAACAAAGAACTAGTTCCGATAAAAACCCTAAAACTTAAGCTTTAGTTCACACAGGCAAATAATTTAAACAAATTTCAAATAGGGAATTTATCAGAACTTTTTGGGCAAATTATTTGTGGGTGGATCCATAGCTTAAGTTTTAAAGACAAATTTTCAACAAAATTTGGGCTAATTATTTGCCAGTTGCTAGTTTATTTTTTAGTTTTGCTAAATTTCGTTTCAATAACTTACCGCCACACATTCACATTTGATGCAATACATAACACCAAATGGTGGTCCCAGATCTGCATACCAAGTTGAGCCCAATTCGCGTAAAACTTTACCAAATTGACATTCCGTAACTGCAAGTAGAAAAATATAGAAAAAAAAATTGTTTAAATATTTGATTTTGTAAAACGTATTTTGTTGTTGCCTTGAGAGGCTGTTTATTGTTTTTCCGCAATTGCTTTATAAGTTATAGATAAATATGTATGTGTCAGGCCACTGGCGCCAGTCAAATGCAATTGCCCATATATACAATTAGTCGATGTCGATATACCTATATGTGTCTATAGTTGTTGCTGTTGTTGTTGTTGCTGATGCAAAAAGCTAGTTGAATACTAAAATAATGATATATACTTAAATCCCATAAACTAAATGGCTAACGCCCACACACACACACACATACACATCATATCCCAACTGCACACCCAGGAATCGAATTGTATGAAAGAAATTTATGTTGCCAGGATGGGAGACCTGTTACCTTTTTTTTTTTTGCTTTGGCAAATTCGCAATCTTTCTGGCGCCACATTCGTTTTGAGAGGCGTTGAGCAGTTCCGGCAGCGTTTTCAATTACAAAGCAGAAGAAACTGAAAAATCTTGCTTTGGTTGGTTTTGTGTGCGAATGCGGAGCGTGGTGGCGGGAGGGCGGTGTGGCGGGAACTGTTGCTTGGCGCCAAACAAGTGTCAAAGTGGTAGGAAACCCCGCGGGGTATATGGAAGGCACAGCATCTCCCCTATTTGATAGTCTCAATTTCATTAGCAAACACTATTTTATTCAGCTTGTTAATTGGATGCGCGCGAAGCGTATGCAAAATCAAAGCTCGCAACGCGTTAAATTATTAATATATTTTAATTATCAAAAAAAAAGCGGCACAAAAATTATGCTAAAACTATTGGCGCCACTCATAAAAAATGTTAAGCTCTTGCGGCGACAAATAGCCGCAACAGCAACAAAAACAACAACAACTCTAAATTGGAAATCAAAGACATTATAAAAATCATCTAATAAAATACAAATTGGACCTTGTTAAGCAAAAAAAAAACACTTTTTGTGGGACTTAAGTACCGCCAAAAATACTAGAAAATAGGCTAAGAGGATTAAAAGCCCAATTAGTGCAGAGAAAAAGATATAAATATTGTATATGTTAAATGTACAAACATTTTTGTATTAAAAATTGGAAATTTAAGTTCATTTTTATGACATACAGGCCTGTCCCGTTTCCAATTTCGATCAAATAATGCGGAATCGGAATTAGTTAATGTTCCCGTTTTCAGAAACCTATTGTTTTAAGTCTTCATTTTTCTTCATTTGACTGTTTTAGTGCCAAAATATATAAACGGAATTGTCTTATCGTTTCTTGAAAATAAGAACCTCCGCCATTTCCCATCAATCGTCTTCGGAAACAAGAACAGACCTGATAGTTCATTACTTTGTTTTTGCTTAAACTAATCATGGTTTAACTATTCATTTTGTGAATACAGTATTCCTTTTACTATTAAAATCACTATTTAAAGGTATTTAAACCAAAGTATATCTTAGTTTAGGTGTTTTCCTTCGCCTTGGGCGGGAGGTGAACTGCTATTTTGCCTGAGGTGTTTTTATATAGCGAAAATGCCTTATGGCAGCCATAGGGAATATTTTTGATTAAAGGCCTCCTTCCAGATGACATAAAAACTTATTTCGGCAAATAGTTCATATGAATAGAAACATTTTTGAAAAGCTCTGGAGGCTGAATGCTTTTGAAAAGCTGTCTTATTTATATGAAGCGTAGTGCCGAAATAAATATGTATGCCATCTGGAATGGGGCCTTATCCAAGCAATAACTTGCCCTAAGGGAAAAAAAATGTCAAATAAACAAAAAAAAATTTGGAAATGTTGAATTAGTGCAAATTAGGAAATCGAAAGAGTTGAACGGAAATAAATGAAATTTAAACAGACCAATATTCGACGGCAATGCAAATCATACATATTTAGGCTCTCAGAAAAAAAAAGATATTTATTGATGATCAATTATATCCATTTGGACTGAATGTTAATAATGTCCTTAGCTTTTATATATTTGAGATTTGTTAAATTGATCTTAGTTCGGCATCCAATGAAGCTGAAATATTACCAAATTATGTGAAACTGGTTATTTTAATATCCCATAAAAAAAAGAATATTATAATATCCATTCCAAATGGATGTTTTCTTTCTCTGTGTACCAATTCTAGAAATGCTCACAGAGTCACAAGTTGTGAATGAGGAATTTAGTATAACTCCAATACCACCGAAAAGCCAAAGAACATAGTAGGGCCTGCTTCTGTTTTCGATCAAATTATGCGGAATTCTAATTGGTAAATTTGTGTTATTGGGCGAATAACTTTATATTTACATTTATCTTTATTCGACTTATTTGATGGCAAAATTAATTAACCAAACTCTCTAATCGTTTCTTGAAAATAGGAACCTTTACCAATTCCGATTGATCGAATTCGGAAACAAGAACAGGCCTGAGTATAAATGGATATGATGATGAAATTCGAATATCAAAATCTTTTAATTATTTTAATAGAACATTAAATGTCTTCAAAAAATTTCCATTAAGGCATTAAGAGATTTTAATTATTGTGCTTATTCACAACTTTTGGCTGAGCTTTATGGCCTCAGTGTAAAATTTATACAGCGGACAGAAAAACGAGGATTTAGCAAACATTCGCTAAAAACAAACTGTAAAACTAACCTAAACGAGAATTTAGCAAACATTTGCAAAGAACAAACTCTGAAACTAACCATTAGTGGGACAGAAAATATGCTTGAAATAAAGATTTGATAAATGTTTGCTTTTTTGATATAAATAAGTAATAAATCCCTTAAGTTATCAATCGCTAATCGGAATAATATGCTGAATGCTTCCATTAATTGTATAAACATAATCATGATTTATCTGGATAATGAAAAGTTGACATACATAGATGAGTTTACATCAGGGATCTCCTAGAAGAGCAAGGCGAAAAAGTGAGAGTGTATTGGTGTGCGAATATAATGCGATGCAAAGCGGCTCTGACCTATTTCGTTAAAGGCTAGGCAGCCACTGATTGGTTTTACATATTTTTTTACTCTCTTTGATAAAGGCTCGACAAGTGTTCGGCACGTGTCTGTGTGAATTACCGAATGTTTCGGCCCCCAGGCGCTATGGCTGGGGAACTCTGGTGTATATTGGTTTAAAATATTTTTTTTCTATAGCGTTATTTTGTATATAATCATAATTAATCGTGTTAACCAGAAATAATTTCCAAAGAATTGACTTATGACTAGTGACTAGTCATTTTTCGACTTCAATTAGATAGATGGGTTTTTTTTTCTCATATAAGAACGAAGTCTAAGCTAGAGCGATGACTATAAAATACCCTGTTCACTTGATTGCGTGGGGTTTATTTTAATAAACACACATCTTAAATATACACATCGTTTCTTCAAGCAGAAAACGGCTATCAAAGTTGATCCCTACATTACTTCCGTGTTTTTTGTCCGATTTTAATGAGATTTTCAGAGTCTGATATATACCCAAGTGTTCCGCTTTCGACCCAAAAACAATCTAAATCGTATGGGAATTGGATCGAAAACGATTTGTAGAACTCATGGAAAACTTTAAAAATGAAGCCATTAAATTTTTGCTTGCATTTTGTGAGGAAGGGGGTAAAAAAGTATTTAGTCGGAAATGTTTTCTACAATAAATGCATTTTAAACAATACTTAATGGGTATAAAAAACGCTTCAAAAACGCACTTGAAATGCGAATAAATACTAGCTAAGTAAAATTTAAAAAATAATGCTTTTTCATATATATTTATGACAAATAAAATTGTATTTCTTAAAGGCCTCTTTCCAGAAGACATAAAAATTTATTTCGGCACAATACTTCATATGAATAGAAACAATTTTGAACGCTCTGAAAGCTTTTGAAAAGCTGTCTTATTTATATGAAGAATAGTACCGAAATAAATTTTTATGTAATCTGGAATGAGAATATTAATTCTTAGACTCAGCTGAGATAAAAACTTATTTTGATATAATACTACATATTAATAGAAACACTTTCAAGCTGCTTTATAAGCTGAATGCTTTTGAGTAGCTTCCCTATTCATATGAAATAATGTGACAAAACTAAATTTTTATCTCAGCTGAGTATAGGCCTTAAGCTAAAGTTTTCTTTTGTAAGCAAGCAAACATTAGATGATTAAACGCTTCTAAACTATATTTTTTACCTTGATTTGCTTTTGATTTTTGGGCTACTAAAAACTTTAGTAACTTCAAGCTTCATTTAGCACCTGCTGCTGCTTCTACTGCTGCTGCTGTTGTTATCATCTGCTTATGTCAACAATAAACTAATTATGTAGAAGACAAACACGCAGCTGTATTTCAACCACCCACCCATCTATCTCCTCCCTACCAAGCTGGTACACTAATTTTTTGTTATTTTTTTGCTGCCCGCCCTGGCGTATACGTGATAAGTGGCGCTAACGACGCTTCGCGTTTATCAAGTGGAGGTCCCATTGTTGTTGTCATTGGCGCCAGTTTTATTTGCGTGCGAAAAAAAAATGAAATGAAATGAAAGACAAAAACAATGAAAAATACGCGCAATAGATTTAAACAACAATAACAATATGCGATTATTGCAAAAGCAATGTCCGATAATGTTTTTAATGGCCAAAAATGCATTTTAGTTCCTTTCTGTTTGTGGATTCCTGTCTAGACAGTTGTTTGGGGTTGGGGAGGGGGTGGCCCAAAAATTATGGCATTTTGTTTTGTTCCAGGCCAATTGTTATTTAGTTGTTTGTTGTTCCCAATTTCATTCATTCATTGAAATTGTTTTGACAAGCAAAACGTGTGCAACAACAACTAACGAATGTGCATTGTTAAATAAATAAGTATATAAATTTTAGATGGGGGCGAGGCTACTGCATACTTATACATACAATCAGCATATACTTGTTATATATATATATATATATATATATATATATGTATTTAGCTTTATTTTTAACTTTAATTTAAGACGAAATGTCTAGAAATACATTTGATTTTTTTTTGTTTCGCTTCTGCCAGTGCATTGACTCATACACGCAAAACTCACACAACGCCAAGTGAAATACAAACTCAGGCAGGGATGGGGGAGAGCCAAGGGTTGGTTGGGAGGAAAATTTGCAACAAATTATGTGTAGAAAACATGAAAGTGTCTGGGCAAACATTTGCAGAAAACGAATCATTAGCAAACAAATGTTAAAAATATCAGAATTTCACTCCCTCCCTCTCTCTCTCTCTCTCTTGAGACAAAGTGCAGGCAAAATTTGCAAATTAGTTTCGAATGTGCAAAATAAAACGCCAAATCAATTATGAATAATTATAGTATGAAACAAGAATTTAGAGGAAACATTTTGACAGAAATGCCTGAAAAAAATGTGTTGAAAATTTAAGGCTCTTCAAGGTTAATGAACAAAAATTATTTAATTTGAATGAAAATGAAACGTGCCTCAAGGCACTCTTTAGGCTTGAGTTTGAAACTGTCAAAGAAAATCTCTCTTTTGAGAAGAAAAATGAAATATTTTTTAAATGTTAATGAAATTTTCTAAACAGTCAAAGGAAATTAGTATTGAGTCTGTTATTAAAATGGAAATAATTATTATTTATAAAAGTAGGCAACATACATTTTCTCAAAAAGCTACTTGTTTTAAAAAACAGGTACCAATTCAGTCTACCAAGTCTTGTACCAATTTCAGTCTAAACAGAAATACTGATAACTGACTTGGTAAACGTGGATCATTGACATCAATTTTTTATTTAACAACTTATTTTTAATCAAAGAAAAAAATAACAATAAGACCTTCAATTTTAGGCCATAAAATAATAAATAGAAAACCCCAAGTGTAGCTTGAGGCCTTAGATATGCATTCACTATTAGACCGCACTTAATTTTTAGCATTCAGCGATATTCAATATAAGTGTACCGAGAAAAAATAAAGTCAAAAACAAAGTAGAAAATCTTGACAAATATATTTAAATATACAAAATCCCATGTACGGGAACAATATATGCGAGAAGGTATATATGGGGATGACGATATTGAAATAAAAGACGCGACTATCCGTGACGTGATGCGACCCTAACACAAAAAAAAATTACATTGATTAAAATGGATTACAAAAAGGACTCAAAGAACTGAGCTTACTTATACAGACACCTACTTGACTATATCAAAAAGAAATAGAATTAGTATCAAACTCCACAGCTGACGAATTAGACGCTGTTGCTGTGTTTGTAAATATTATTGTTTAACCAGTTTGTGATTTATCTGAATTAAGTAAACATTTAATCAAAATATATTGCTGACTTAAAACCAGGGAATAATACCGTAACAGGACTGGAACCGTTAACCGAAATAAAGCGTTTAAAGCCAAGTACCGGAACCGAAATTTAAATATTTTGAGAACCGAAAACCTTTAACCGTTATAATAAAATCTGAAATAACCGGAACCGAAAAATCGAACCCCTAATGCTGGTACTGTTCCGGTTTCTTATTATTTTAAATATATATTTTTCAACTGGTAAAATAGTATTCACTCAGAAAAAGTCGTACATTTTAGAAATAACATTATAATCAAATTCTCTTTTTAAGATATTTTTTGGTAGCAACATTCATCAGCCAGGGGTAAGGCTTAATATTATTAAAAATCTTCAACAATTCACGTAGCAGTAAATCATACAAATTCGTCAAAACTGTAAATTAAAGCACGGTTTACAATTATTGTTGTTTTATATTTAACTTTTTTATTGTCAAAAAAAACTCGACCAGGGACTTTATTAAAATACCATTTTGAAACCAAATGGAGCCTATTTGTAGCTTCTTGGTGTTTTTTCACCACTTTCTTTAAAGAAAGATTTAGATAGGTGCAGCATTTACTCACAGTCGACCCCGAAAAGACCCAAAACACTTTTAATTTATTGTAAACGCCAATCATATGGAATTCAGGTGATAGTTGAAACACCTTTCTTTTTTTTTCAACAACGAATTAAATTGAATTAAACTAAAAACAAATATCTTGTTAATATAAGGTGAACAGATGGGTGCCCCAAAAGATACAGAAAACTGTTTCGTAAAACTTTTGTCAACTTTTACGTAAAAGTTTAAGAATCCAAGATGTTTTTTTTTATTAACAAATTAAATCGAATTCACTTTTGATTTCTTTTACAATATAATGAGAAATAGGCATATCTTTTATATACAGTGGACTCGATTGTCACCTTTGGCTCAAACGCTTAAGTGACAATATTGTCGGGTGTACCATGCAGCATAACCGACACCCAACCACAACAACTGGGTGTGTGGCGATGATGATTCTTTTGGTACAATGTGCTAATTACCGTCAAAAGGCAGCGACAGCAAAAGAAAATTTTTCTTATAAACAAAGTTGACGCTAAACACACCAACACGTGGATGTGTTGACTCGTTTGTATGTATGTATGCCTTTGGTCTTCCTCTGGTCATTTGTTTTAGCCAAAATTTGCCTGGCAAATTTGAGTTTGTTGCCAAATGCGTTCGCCTTTTGCCTGTTGCTGACTCACATGACGCAGAACGCGGCGTCGACTTGGCGCAGTTTTTTTTTTTGTGATGCCTTTGAAATTTGCTCGTCTTGCGTACGCTTTTAATTGAGTTAAAAGTTCAGGCGTATATATCTATATATGTGTGGGATATTAAATATATATAGTTCAGCACATATAAATTTTATGTATTAAATGTTTATTAATTAGCTCACAAGTTTCACTACCAGTTGCTGGCTTTAATTTTTATGATTCTGATTATAATTGTTTGTTATTTGCCTTGGTTAAATTTGACAGCTACGAGTGTTGAGCTGTCAATCAGCCCATCGGGCTATCAATCAATCGCACAACGATCGTCCCCACGTAAGAAATGAATGAATGAACGAACGACGAGTAGTAGGGCGTTTCCCCAGTACTGTTTAGGGGGCGGGCAACTTGTCGGTAAACTTGAAAAAGAAGCAAACCATGAAAACTAAAGTCCAGATAAAGTGTACGAGTAGTTAGGGGGAAAATTAAAGATATGGTATGGCATTCAAGGGGCTAAAGTCAGTGGGCGAGCTTAATAACTAACATACATATTCTCTACTTAACCGTAGGCATGTTAAACTAACCGAGCGATTTGCCGAAATTTTTAGCAAGAACAATATCTTGAATAGGTAAATCACAAAATTTCTTGCCCTTGAAGCACCTCTCAAACGTTATTTTATATATTTAATCTCTTTCTAAAACAAATAAAAATTTTAAATTTCAAAAATTTCTAAAAAAAAAGGTAAAATATGTAAAAAAAACCCTTTGGTTCACATTTCTGCATGTCTTAAGAAGAGCCAGTTGATAATTCTAGTGAATTTTACCACTTAAGTGGATTCTAGCAAAGAAATAGTGTTATTTTTTCTTAAGAAAAATTTGAATTGAATTTGAGAATTTTAGCTAACAACTTAGTTAACTTTTTACACCCAAAAGTAGGCAAAAAAATTGAAATCAGCTATAAAAGGGGAAACTTGAATTGAAATTGTTAGACTGATTTGTTTATAATCTCTAGGAAGCTCTACAGAACTTCAAACTACCCAAATCAGTCAACAGAAGTTAAAATATGACAAAAACCAGTTGAGAATTTCTACTAAGCTTACATTCAACACCCATAAG
The DNA here is from genome assembly GCA_018904225.1 of Lordiphosa mommai. Lineage (NCBI taxonomy): Eukaryota > Metazoa > Arthropoda > Insecta > Diptera > Drosophilidae > Lordiphosa > Lordiphosa mommai. Next base: position 487,447 of record JAEIFT010000188.1, read on the forward strand.
TAGGCAACGGAAGTGCACTCACTTACAACTGGGTCATAAAAAATATAGTTTTTTTTTCTTTTTATTGTTAACTCAAAACTAATAAAGCAAGATATAGTTCTCATTCAAGTCCAGGGCCCTAAAAATGCTTGTTTATTCTATAAGCAATTAAATGTTTTAAGTGCCAAGCAAACAAAATACATCAACTTGGAAATGTTTGACGTTTGGGTGGTGTGTGCGGAGGCGGTTAGGGTGGGGGACCTGCATTTACACTTTTGGGGACACGCCAGGTCTAATGAAGATTTCGAATGGCTGATTAAGTGCGGCACAAGAGACGGACAGACTTGAGAGTCTTGATAATTTATGACAGCTGGGCGAAGAGAGCGAGAGCAAACACTTTGGCGGCGGCTTGGCCACAAAAGCAAATAAAAAACAAAAAAATACCGATGGACAAATACAAATACTTAGTATTATGCCGATGGGCCGCTCCTGATTAACCCCACACCACCCCGTCCCCAAGTTCAAAAGTGAAAATGCCGCTTACCAGAAAAACCACAAAAATCGCTTGATTTGCGCTGATGTAAAATAACAAACAATTTCGATCAGATCAGTTCTATATATAAACTATAATTGTGCAATTTTGGGTTAATATATTTTCAAACATATTTTTGTTTTTTTTTTTTGGCTATTTTGGAATAGGCCGCCGCCAGCAAGCCGTAAACATTTTCAATGACTATTTTTATATTTTGGTTTTAGTTTTGCATTTCCCTCGTGTTTCCTTCCTCCCCATTTACAAACCAAATCACGCGACTGCCCCGCACAGATGTCGGCAAAAGTTCAGGCAAAAAAAAAAAAAAATTGAAATAAAAAAAAAGAAGCAGCAGCAGCAACAACAGCAGACAACAAAAACAATTGTGAATACGTTGGCGGCTGGCTAATTTTAAATGCGCTGATAAGTTGCACAAATATGCTGGCTATGTATGTGTGTGTGTTTTTCTTCTTTTTTTGGGGTAGGATGGTTGAGATGGTGCAATGAATGGGCCACCAGAACAACACAACAACAACAACAAACACGTCACGCGGCACGCGATTCTGTTTGTTTTTGTTTTTTTTTGCCTTTTGGGTGGGCGTGCAAATAACCCAACCAATAACCAAATACCTATAAATTTTCTAAAAGTTTGTAAAGATAAATTATGGCAACAGAAGAATAAAACCGAAAATATTCTCTATGAATAATTTGAAAAGTAATAGAAAAGACACTGGAACTTTATCTAGAAAAAACTTTAGCTTTGATTTGTATAGGTACATCTAGGTACATCAAGTACATCTTTACCGTATTGAAAAGTCCTCGAAAGCTTTATTTGAAAATTGATATTTATTTTTCCAGCTTGAAAAGTGTTTGGGCCGTTTTCATATCTTGCTAATAACATTACAGGCTACTTAAACTTGCCGCTAAGAGAAATTTCGTTGTCATAAGTCAACCTTAGCTTATCACATTCCGACTTTAAGTTTTTGACATCAAGTTTACTTTTCACATTTTTAAAATAAAATATTTTGTGCTACATTTTTAGCACAATGCATTTTTAGTTTAAGCTGGGTACTCACATCAGCTAAATTTTTCGCTAGAGGAACTGTCAGCTCATATCGCATTAACTTTAGTGTGACACTTTAACATCAGAATACCATCAAATATCAAACGGTCACTCTGATGTCAGATATTTAAATATAAATATAAGAACTATGTTGAAAAAAGTGTGACCGTATAACGTATAAATTATTCTTTTCTTTACTTTACAGCACCAAAAAGCCAGCCCTTTGCAATCTTCTGGCTTGTGTGCATTTTAATATACAGTTTAACGCCTACAACGAACGGCAAAATTTAAGAAGCTTCACTGCTGGCGCCAATAGTTGGTGAAGGTGATCGTATGTGTACACATTTTAAAGAAAACACTGTGTTCTATTTGATGTACAAAGGCAGGGTTGAGCCCAAGCCTCCTCCTGGGACACACTACCACTGCACCGTAAGCGGTTACCGTATCCGGTGAGCGAGCGTATAAAAAGCCAGTCGCGCAGTGGTTCACAAAATTCCCAAAATTACTTACTCTCAGAAATGCTTATTCTTGTATTTTCCCTAAAGTATGTACCAATTATTTGGACAGAGGCTGCCGGATATATCGAATATCGATATTTTTGTCGAAAAATCGATATATCAATATCTTCGATATTTTGAAGTTCTGTATGGAAAAGAGAGACAAATTGCCAGCGCTTTTCGATTTGGCATTGACATATGTTATTTCACCGGGAAGTTCGGTGCGCTTGGCTTCGACTATAAAAACTGTGTGAGCACATAACTCAACGCTTTTCTCTGTCTAACTTCACTTTTAAACTTCAGCATTTTCTTTCACTATGAGTTCTTGATTAAGTGTGCACAACATTTTGTGTAAAAAATCAAATAAAATACATATTTTTGTCAAACTTATAAAAATATATTTTATTCATATTTTTTGGGTCTGGGAGCTCTGATCTGTAGATTTTGATTGCAGACAGAAGTTAGTTTTTAATACGCTTGAAATGGCATCTCAATTTCTCCAAAATATCTGTTTATCTTAAAAAAAAAGCTATTTTGCTAAAAAAAAAAATATCGATATTATCGATTATTTTGTCAACATAATATCGATATAGATATTTTTAGAATATGATCGAAAAGGGACATATATTTGTTAACTATTATTAGGTTTATACACAAATATCAAATCATAGCTTTTGCCCTTCAAAGTATGCTACGTTTATGTGTTCATGAATAATCCAGGAAAATATTTATTTTTTTATACCTTTAACTGATCCGAAAATCTGAATGAATGTACAATGTAGATTATGTATGATGTTGCCATAACTGACTATAAGTTAGCTCGTTCAAATAGATATTTAAAAAATGTTTGCATACTTTGAGGGGCAAAACTTTTTTCTTTTAATTCAAAAAGTATTACTCTTGCAAGCCGATAAGCCGTTAAGCCATCTCTCGAAAGAAGTCGTTTATTATACCAGTCCTGCAATACGGCGGAGAAGTATAGAAAACTATTTAATTTTCTTAGGGGTAAAAATAATGTCCAAAATTAACTTTAATTGAAATTCATCATTAAACCGTGACAAATTGTCACGCCCCTTTTTCTTAATTCATTTCAATAGAAAATGTACTTGGTCCCGATTTCTCATCTTAAAATTTACTCTGTTATTTGAAATCGCTATTCCCAAATAAAATAGTGTTTGTACCATCCAAGTAATAAAAAAACACAAATTTTTGGTAAATTATCATACTTGTACGTACGTACGTCATTACAGAGAGAATAAAAAACAAAATGAATCTAGTCACATACATGCAAACATACTTATACGTAGTACATATGTCTGCCTATCAGCGATGCACAATTTAGATGATGCGTAAAAACCACATTTCACATGCATCTCTCATTTAGTGCTCGGTAATGGATGGACGAATGGCTTGGTTGCAGGGAGGAGGGGGCTGGGGAGGGGCCAACTTTTGGCGCTGATTGCGCCTTGATAATTAATGCGTAGAAAGAATGCCGGCATCGGCATGTGCTAATGAAAGGCACTGCCCGAGAGATGGATGGCGCCCCATAAAAACAGCTATTAGCTGCCACCACTCAAGTTCAGTTTAAACTAACACTAACTAGCCCAAAGAGCCCAAACACGCCAACAATCGATCCTCGATTGCGTTCATTGAGAACGGAAACGGGTAACAACTGCCGAAAACCTACGAATTGTACTTGTATACCTACACACAAAAACAGTATGTTTTGTGTGCTTTTCGGCTCTTTTTTTTTTTGGGGTGGGCGAAGAAGTTGTTGCAATTTGACACCTTGTGGGCATTAAGTGCTTCCTCTGCCCACTCAAAAAAAAAAAAAAAATATAAGCCTTAAGCCAAGAGAGGATGGCGACGCCTCGTCTCCAAGCCAAAAAAGGCTGAAAAAAAATATGTTGCAATGGCAACAAATTGGTTGCATTTCGTTGGCTCGTTTTGGGAGGCTGTCGCGACGAGAAAAAAAATCTTGGCGTCTGACAGACGTTAACGTATTTTGTTTTCGTTTCATGATATGTTTGTTGAGATACCAAAAAAAAAAACGGTACGCCGCCGGCTTGTTGGCTGCTTTACGTAGGCACATCTTGATTTTTTTCCTTCCTTCGTTCGTTCGCTCGTTCGTGGTCTTTTTTACACGCATTCATTAAAAATAAGTTAACAACTTTTTAACACCTAACTGGGCGGCAGACAGTTGAATAAATGAATTATGCTGACGAATGGTGCGATGCCGTAAGCGGGGGTAGGGGGGAAGGGGGCAGCTCAGCTTGTTAATCAGTTAAATTAAATGCGAAATGAACAAAACGAATTGGTCGACCGAAACGTGCGTGGTCTTTTGACGTTTGATTAGCTGCCTCAAAAAAAAAAACAAAAACAAAATATATATATATATATATATGCATAACTGAATGGTTGTGGCGTTGGTTTTTTTTGTATGCCATTCATTCATTAAACCAAACATCATTATCAGACTGAGATCTTGGGAGTAGAAGTTAGCCTAAATTAACTGTAAGGGGAAAGTACCTGTGTGGCTTAGTTTTTTTTTTAGATAATTAGACTTAAGAAAACTTGTCCTATGAGATGAGATCTATTGCAATTTCTCACTAGGCTTGGGAATAGAATCCTCACTTAGCTACTTATCTAGCTCAGTGTTAGGCGTTTCAGTGGCTCGCTAGCTGAAAAACTGCAACGAGAGTTTTCTTCATGTAGCTTTTGTACGGTTGTCTGTTTTTGTCTCACTCGGTCATATATCATACCACTAACTCTTGTGCAAATTGTACAAATATGTTTTCTCACACATTCTCATTTGTACCTTTAGGCACACAAACAATAGGATGCCCACCACTGATCTAAATCTAGGGCGCTTAAAAACAATGTTACACTCAAAAAAAAACCAAAAAATACCGTTTTGTACTTAAAATTCAAGTATAATTCGTACTTGGGTTTACTTAAACTAAGTATGAATCAGTCTAAAGTTTAAAATTTACCCAAAATGCTCCTGTAATGAGAACAAAATTCCTTAATCAAGTACTAGAACGAACGGAATAGAAATTATACCGGTTTGTACTTAAAATTACAAGTATAATTCGTACTTGGGAGTTTTTAAATTTAGTTCAAATCAATTTAAAGTTTCAAATTTACCCAAAATGTTCCTGAAATGAGAACAAAATTCTTAAGTCAAGTATGAAATGCTTATATCAAGAACATTTTGGGCTTATTTTGAGTATGCAAATTCTTGATTTAAAAACATACTGTGCTCTTTTTCAATTCTATCGTAAGAACTAATCGTGATTGATTCAAGACCATTTTGTCCTAAGAATCAGGCTTAAAAAACCTTGGAATAGCCCAAAATGTACTTCATTTATCCCGAAACGGTCTAAAATCAAGTATTCGGGGATTTAAAAAATCTTGCTTCAATCAAGTATTTTCGTACTTGGCGTTCTATTGACATAGTTTGTACTTGATTTAAGTACAAAGTTCTCGATTTTTTTTTGAGTGTAGTGAGTAAGAGATCTAGATCCCTTGTACATTTTAAAAGGCCTTTAAACTCTCTTGAAAGTTCCACAACAGTAGAAAAGCTCCATTTTATCTCTTCATTGTTTATGTCTAACACAAGAATAGCATAATATTTTTTAAAGAAATCGAAATCTGTCGTAGGCTTCTATAAGACTCTGTCTTATTGTATTGGGAAAAGAATAAGTCTAAATTTAAAATCTTCGAATTGTCAGTCAATCTATTTTAACTTAAACCATTTAGGGACGATTTCTCATCTCCTACTATCTGTAACATAAACGAACAAATAACATAGTAAAATTAAGTTTTATCTGACAAAAAAAGCTATCTAGAAGATAAGAAATCGGCCCTTAGATGAACAAATTAAATTCAACTTGACTGACTGACTAAAAAGTTGTACCATTAGTTAACCTTTTTCAAAAGTTCAAACAAGCAAAGCTTAAGCAATTTTTGAAATGTTAAAAAGGACCTTGTAAAAATCAGCAAACTTCAGCTTATATTAAAAATGTTTTCAGATCAATAACTACCATACAAAAATACTTCAAAAGTTGTGGGGTCAGTATAGCTGTTTCAAGAATCTCAAGGTTCTATTATAATTTATTTACTAAAAACACCCTGTTGTTGGTTTTTTTAGATTAAGAATAACAGCATAGGGGTCAATGCCTTTGGGGACCTCTCCTTAATTGTAATCTTGATTTAAATATTTACCAAATTAGTTGAGTTGAGTTGGCGCACATTGTGCAAACAAAGATAGCCTTGAACTGTAAATGTTTGCCTGAAACAAATTTGGTGTTGCCCACATGCGCAAATATTTGCTTTTAAAAAATTTGCTCAAATTTTTTCCCTCTCCGCAAGCCCTTAAGGGGGTTTATTTTATTTTCCTTTACTTTGTGAAATCTTTTTAATAAATAATGTGGGACTTTAACTTGATTGCAATATTTTTTAAATAAGTGAATGAGGCAAAGAACCCACAGGCAAATAATTTGCCCAAATTTTTATGAAAATTTGTCTAAATCGCGATTACATTGGATTTTTCTGGACTTAAAACATAAAATATGGATATATATATGCAATTAATCTGCCTACAAAGTTTCGAAAAATGCCCTATTTGGGCCTATTTAGCTTAATTTTCATCAAAACTTGGGCAAATTATTTGCCTGTGGCACCTTAAGCTAGTAGTTTCTCTGCACTATTAAAGCAAATTATTTGCAAGTGGCTCCAAATTTTTAACTTTAAGTTCTGAATAATCTGAAGCAATAGTTATTCTGACAAAATATCATCAAAATTTGGTCTAACTATTTGGGCAAATGGGCAAATTGTTTGCCTATGGGACCTTAGCTTTGGACTTTATGATTGATTTGACCGAACCTCAGCAAAAGAGCTATACTCTTTGGTAGTTTTCAACTTTAGATAAACCGCGAATGATTCTAAGACAATTTTGTTAGCCTGTAAAATTAACCAAAACCCAAATAAAAATCCCTTCATAATAACCAGTTGGGTAAAGGATCTTTTCAATTGAATTTCAAAATAAGTGAATTGGCTTCTACTTGAAAATTCTTGCTTTATATAAACGACAAACGTATTTCAAAAAATTTGATAAGTACACAGAAAAAAAAATTCCAAATATTTTGATAAAAATCAATTCTAAACGATGTCAGAAGTAGGTCGATTCAAGAACCAAGAACGAAAGTACGAGTACGAATTACCAATCGCAAAAATTCTTGGAGTTAATTTTCAAGTAGGATTCGAACTTTAAATAAGCCTTTTTGGATAGACCCCAGAATTCTGGGATGGTTTCAAGTCTTTCGTACTTGAAACTTCAATCCAATCAATTCAGGATCTAATAAATTTTTTTAAACACGAATATAGAGCCCCACTTTTTTTTCTGTGTATATAAATATTAAAGAAATAAACCGTTTAAACTAAATTTTCTTTTTCTGGTAAATTCTGGTTTTAGATAAAAAGGATTTTTTTAAATTTTGTCAGCAAAAAAAAATTTTTTTAAATGAAAAAGCTAAACCCTTTTTTAAACGATTTTCAACTTTCTTTTCTGTTTTTTTTTTTGTTTAAGTAAGAGCTTTTGGCCAGATTTTTAGCCTTTTGAGTGGGTAGACACCACACAGATTATACCTGATGATTGAAGCCCACATTTTGTGTTTTGTTGTTGTTGTTGTTGTTTTTGCATTGTAAGACGAGAAACGGCTCAAAGTCGTTGGCAACAAAAAACCGCAAGCTGTTTTAATTGAAAATGCAACAACAAAAAGTGGCAACAACAACTAAAAAATGGTAACTGGGGAATATAATAGCTACACAATATACGTGCAAGTTTCTGTGTGTGTGTGTGTGTGTGTGTGTGTATCGGTGCATGGGGCACTCTCTGCAGAAACAGGAAATGCAGCTAATCAAGCGTGTGAGTTGTAACAAATTGAGTTGGCAGCAAAGGAAATCTATGTGGAAAAATTGATTGCGCCGCTAAGTCTAGGCCGGCAGGCAGCCTGGACCGTTCTTGCAGGCAGGTCAAGCGGAAGGGAATTCCCATTTTCCGGATTAGGGAAAACCCCGCACAAAAAAGGGGATTAAGGGTGCGAGCACTAACTGCTACCTGAATGGTTGGAAATTCCTTGCGGTATAGGGGGCGTATGCTTAACATAATATAGTTGAGGTACTTACCGGCTGGTCTATTGGAACGTCGACCCGCATCCGATTCCTCCAACATAAGTGGAGCATGACGTCGCCCTTGCACTGTTTGGCAGAGACCCAGCAGCAGCAGAGCCATGACAAGCAGATGACGCAGCTGAACAGAAACAAATCTTCGGACTGGAGTTGCACTCTGTGTTTGTGTTGTTGTTGTTGTTGCTGCTGTTGGAAAGGTGTTGTGTTGCTGCTGCTGCTCTAGTTTTAGGGTCTTTATCGTACCCGAGGCCGTTTGGGCCCAGGCCTCCTCCAACTGATTCAATTTGTTGTACATTTTCGTTTTGTTTCGTTTGAATTTTTCTTGACTTTTCTTAATGAAAAGCACGTTTTTTATTCTCTCTTTTTTTTATATACTAATTATATGGAAACACTTGTCATGTATAAAAAAAAAAAAATTAATTTGTATTGAATTGATATAGCGCGTTCAACCGACGGTACTTTTTGTTGTATTTTTATTCTATTTTTTTTTTTGCAGATTAGATAACACACACGCGAGTTTACTTCTTAATTCTTTTTTTTTTTAACTTTAGGCTTTGAGTTTGTTTTCGTTTGGATGCATTTTTTTCTACTTTTTGGAATCACTTAAGGGTTGTTTTTTAGAATAATTTTCAAACACTTTTCAAAAAGAAACTTGGTTTTTGCACTTTTTTTTTTATTAGACGACGACGAGGAACGTTTCCAAAGTGTTGTTGTCGGCGAGTTTTTATCTACTAGATAGTTCACGGGGCGCACAGGCCGTGTATATGGCGGCTGCTGCGAGAGTGCGGCGAGTGTGCGTGCTTGTGTGTGTGTGTGTGTATGAGTGTTGTCTCTCAACGGTGTGTGTTGTGCGATTGCGAACGTTTCGGAAAATAATGTCCACACACGGTATCGGTCGGTTGAATAAATAAACTAAAGCCCAACAAGCGCAGACGACAGCAGCAGCAGCAGCAGCAACAGTCGCAGCAGCAGCAGCAGCTACGTAGGCAGAGAGAGCGAGTAAGAGGGAGAGAGAGAGAGAGAGAGAGAGAGAGCGAGAGAGTGCCAAAGCAGGCAACAGGCTAAGGCCGGGCCGGTACCCGGCAGACAGACAGGCAGGCCAAATACAACAACAACATTTTTGCCCAGAGAGTAGAGTAGAGAGCAACAAAGTTGTGTGTGCGCCGATCGTGCCTTCGTGTTGTGGTCGTTTGTCGTTTTGGCAGCAGCTTGCAATTTTCTTTTGCTGCTTTGGCTATTGTTTGCAGTTTTCGTTTTGGCTTAAAAAAAACTTGCGCACAATTTTCGCGCTAGCTCTTTATGTGTGTGTGTGTGAGTCGCGTGTCGCAGAGATGCTTGGGCGATGACGAACGATGTTTTCATGCTAAGTTGAATGAGCACGTTTGCCAAACGACCGCGCATGCGTGCCCTCCTCTCTCTCTTTTTCTTTCTTCTGCTGCGGCTGGCTCTCGCAACATGTTGCCTAAGCCCTGGCCACATGTTGCCAGTCGGGATTGTGCAAAAACCCGCCTGGGACCTAGCGTGGGCGTGATTAAAGAAGCGTTTGCTTTTATGACCTGCTGCTGCTCATCCTTTTTTTCTTCCTTTTGGTTTTTTTTTGGCCAATCGTAGGCGGGCAGGGAAACCATTTCAAAAATTATGCAATGAGGCTGCTCAAGAAGAAGGTTTAATCCTTACTTGGGACTTTCACACTGTTGTTGAAATCAACCAAACACTAAACAAAATTACATCCTTTTAGGTATGTTAGTGATTTGTAAAATTTACAGATGGTTTTGTTCATTTTTATATTTTGTAGCGACTATACAAAGAGTATATGGGCATTTACATTATGTCGAACGGGACCGTCGAACACATTTGAAGTCTAAAAAGTCAAAATAAAACGGATTTTAATTTTGTCAGAAGGCTTTACTTATAGCTCTTAATTAGCCCTATAACACTAGTTTAAAGCGAAAAAGACCCATTGAAGCCATTATTTTTTCTTGATGAATTTTGGAATGCTGAAATCAAAAATGAATTTTAAAAATTTTTGTATGTATACGTTTTTGAGTTAGAATTTTTTTTAAGTTTTTCGGTAGGTACCCATACCTTTAAAGCCATATCTTGAGTTACAAACTTTAGAAGGAGTCAAGCAAGGGATTAATCAAAAGGGTATGCAATTCCCAATAATCTAGTCGAAGTTCATTTTCCAATCGGTTTAGTAGATTGAAAATTAGAAGCAAAAATATTTCGAAAAAAATGATTTTTTTTTTCTCAAAAACGTTGAAAATTTGATTTTCTAAAATCTGTAAATGGTTGAATATTAAAATCATCACCTCTTAATTTTTTTAAAATTAAATTTTAAGCATTTTCACACGGGACATGTCCCACGGAAGATTTTTTCCAACATGATAATTATAACAATAATTAATTTCAGCTGCTATTTGACGAAATTATATTTAAACCAGCTTAATAAAAATGTTTTAAGTCAACTTAAGATTTTTATGTATTAATTTTTACATAATAACAAAAAATATTCAAAAATATAGAATCGTCATTTAACGTTTCATTCCACCGATTGCAACTCACTCTGTTTTTTCGCTGCTGTCTTTGCTCATTTAGATTTAATAAAAACATATAATTTTACAAGAAATAAATCATTTATATTAGAAAAAATTTTTAATTTTGCAGTTACGATTTTCTTAATGGAAAAATGCAACTCTTAATGACATCACTGCCAGGCAATAGGCATGAAGGCATATTATGCCAAGAATAAAGTTATACATGTAATTTGGCCGTTTCTTTATTGTATATTATAAATTCATTAAAGTCGACTAAATCATTGCTTGTTATTGCTTCCCAAATAAAACCAAATCGTTTAAGGGGTTATATACCTTTTTCATTTTCAAAAAATCGAAAAATTTTTTATTGCTTTATCTTGAAGAACAACTCCTTGAGAACATTTTCCCAAATTTTCATAAAGATTTGAGCAGTAGAAAAAAAGTTACAGCGCTTCTTGCCGCGCGCTCCGTCCCGGCCCCAAGCCGAACTTGAAACTTTAAACGCGAATATCTCGAAATGGTGTTTCTTGAAAAATGACTTTGCTGTGATATGGATTGGCGGAAAACTACTGAACCGATTTTCTTCAAATTTTTTTTTAAATGTTCGTAATAAAATTTTTCTGTGCTTGAACGATCGACTTTTCACGCACAAACTTTTTTTTCGCCGAAATGAATTTTTTAGTGAAATTTCTAGCGACCAAAAAGTTCATTTTTAGCATAAAACGTTCCC